>CM031243.1:431698075-432294384 GCA_018340775.1 Taxus wallichiana var. yunnanensis
TTTTGGTATTTTGTGGCAAAGCCTACGAGATCCAAGTTTTCTTTGTGAGTTGAAAATTTGATATCTCTACCATTTCTTTCTTTTGATCTAGAATCTGAGATAGCTCTAAGAGATGGTTTCTTGGCAATGGCCTCCATGGTGAGTTTTGAGGCTCGATTCTTCTCTATTCTTTGTGATCTCCTCATTATATCAGCCACCATAGCCGTTTATAGGTGAGATAATATCTCTTGCATACATACACTTCTATTTTATTTTCTTCTTCAAATGTATCACTGAACTCTTGGAAATATTTGTGGGTTATGTGATTTGTTTCTCTAATTGACTCCCGAGTTCAAAACTTCATGTTGTGTTGTGGACCTCTTGCTTCTTTATCTAGTTGCTCAAAATTTCTGATATTCGATTATCTATGGTGAGTTTGTTCTTGGGCCTAATCTGCATTATGAATTATAGATCTGTATTTTCCAATTTCTAGGTATCTTTCATGTTTAGCTTGCTTAAAATGAGCTTCGAAAAGAGTCTGTGATTATGTGTTTGCTGTTATAAAACTCTGATTTACTTTGTACTTTCCTTTTTTTTACTATGGTGGACATAGAGTACTTTCTTCTTTCTAGATATTCATACTTCAACCTCTTCTCTGTATGAGTTCTTTGTGCTTTAACTTCTGGACAACTGTTACCTCATCATTTGTTGAGAATATTGTAGAAGATGGTTATGATTTTCTATAAATATAGTTTTGTACATTACTTCAGGTCCATTATGAAATCTTTGGCTCATGTTTGTATTCTAGAGAATCGATTTGTTACAATTCATTGTTTCGGGATCAAATTGATTCTTTAAAATCTTGTAGCACCCTTTGAGAATACTTGCTTTAATCCTTTTCAAACTAAGATCACTTGAACATCAAAATTCTCTGTGAGATGAGTGTTTGAAATGAATTTGTTTTCTAAAAAGCATATCTATTGAATGCTTGACTATAACAATATTCTTGACTTTTCTAAAAATAATATAATGTTTTATGAAACTATGCATAACGTATTATTTCTGGAACTCTATTTACAACTCTTGAATGTTGGAAAATTAAAGTTTTGTCAAAAATGTAGTTCCATTTTCTCTTTTGCTTCAATTCAATACTTGAGCTTCTGTAGCAACTAGCCTTGATTTTTGTCTTTTACCGAGTAATTAGCTTTTCCCGTAGCAACTAACTTTTCTGTAGCAGCGAAAATTTATAGTGTTGATTTTTATGGTGAAGCCCTGTCATAATATATTTCTAGAATATTTTCTTCATTCCTTTCAACTATGACCCTCTCTTTTAGCCAAACATCAGCTTTCAAATTCTACTTTTCTTTCTATTGCACGTGCTTCCATTGCTAGTCTCTCTTCTACACTATAACTTCTTCTATTTCAGAATAGTTGTTGGAACTTTGAGTTACATTCTTCCTTTTATTACATGAAATTATGAGTTGTCTATTTTCTCTTTAGCCGTATGTAACTTACTACACTGCACACTTATAAAACAATTTAGAAAATAATTAAGATTTTTGGCCTCTCTTATGTCCATGTTTTCTTCTTTCTTTTCTCTTTCTTCTTTCTCAGTGAATAAAGCATGCATGTAGTTTATTCTTCAAGTAGAATACATATCCTGTTAAGAGAAGATTCATATGCATGAAGTAGGATAGTGTAGGAATATGAATTGATCCCTGAGCTCGTAACTGATAGTTAATTCTTTTCTTCTTTTTAGGAACAATGGATTCTATAATGAAGATGAAGGAGAATGAAAGGTGGAGATGAAGATGTTTCAATCGAAGAACAAAAACCCCAAGGAAATGATGGGTTCACTCATACTCCTTTTCTTTCTTTTCAAGTATTTGTACTTTACTTTTCAATTACATCCCACGGCTTGTGCGGGAAACATTTGACCCTCCTTGTGAATAAAACATTGAATTCTGAAAATGAGTTGTGTATTTCCTTGTGCATTCTATATTTTCTTTATGGATTGTAAAATGAACTAAACAACTTAGTGACATAATTAAATATCTTAATCATGAAAGAAAGAACATTGATGAGAACTTGTAACATTCAGTAATGAACTTTAATTTTTTGTAATCTATAGCTCTGTTTGTTGCTGAAAAACTTAGCACTTCACCTAATTTGTAATTTGTCATCTTCATGAAGAAAATGTAGTTGTCCTTTGAGGCATTGTGTTCTTTCATTGAAGATGGCATGAAATCTGAGACTATGTGATCTTTTCTACTTTGAAACAACACACATAATCTGTATATTTAATTTAATCTTGTAACTAATTCAGCAATAAAAAAACATCGAGACTTCCTTAGCTTAGGTATACTTCATCTAGGACTATTAATCGTAATGACAAAGTTTCGAGTTACCCATTTTTACACAAGTGAAAAAATTGTCTACATTTTTGGCGATCCTGTGGGGAAAGCTATCTACTAGTTTAAAGACTAGTGCCTTTCTCTTGTCCATTGGGCATGGAGTCTAAGCATGTAACCAAAATTTGTCTTTTCCAAAAGGTCCAACCCTTCCAAAACAAACTAAAGCTGGAAAAGGATCTGGTAAAAAAATCACGTGCATAAATGCACTTATTGAATTGAAAAACATTGCAATGTGCAGGAATTGCAGTTATTGAAGGGAAATCCTACTCTAATAACCACTATAAAATTTTCAATAATAGTGTTTGAGAAACATACCATTCATAGGAATGTGAAGCTCCTCTCCATTTAACTTCGAAAGCTGAAAAGCATTGAGTTATTTGTAAGCTAAAATCATGTAAGGACCCCTCAGGCAGTGTGTCAAACTTTGAGTGTCTTCCTAGCTTTACACAATTAGCATCCCACTTTAACATAATATCTCCTTCATTGAAAACTCTAAATTTGGCTTTCTTGTCAAAAGTCTTCTTCATTTGTTTCTGATTTTCTCCATATTCAAATTGGCTTTATCTCTTAGCTCTTGTAATTCCATTAAATTTGCATAAGGAACCTATAATGGTTAATTCTCAAACATCTCCATTTGGCGTAGCATATCTAATGAATGTAACTCAACTGAAATAGGCATTCTTGCTTCTTTTCCATACACAAGTTTGTATGGTGAACTCGCCAACTGATATTTTAGGAGTCATTCAGCCACCAAAACTCGAATTTAACATCGGATGCCAAGCTATTTGATTATCCTTGAGCATTATTCTGATGATCCTTAACATATTCTTGTTAGTACTCTCAGCTAAGCCATTACCTTGTGGGTAATAATTAGATGAAGAACTTATATATATTCCATATTTAACAACCCAATCTGTTATCTTTGTACCAAGGAATGCTAAAGCATTATCGATATGATAGTTCTTTGGAACAAAAATTTGTAGACTATTCCTTTATAAAAGGATAGTATCAAAGCTTCATTACCATCCTTCAAGGCTATCGCATCATTCCATCATGTAAAATAATCTATAGCAGTTAAGATCCACTTGTGTCCTTGTGATGATGGTGGGTTTATCATGCCAATAAAGTCAAGACCCCACTGCATAAAAGGCTGATCAACTGAAATAGGTTACAAGGGTAGTGAAGCTAAACATTCTTTTCTAATAAAGAAAGCACATTTTTTACACTTTCTAATCCATTCAAAATAGTCTTTGAATATGTTAGGCCAATAGTAACTAGCTTTCATAATTTTTAAGGCTGTAGTACGTGCTAAGAAGTGACCTCCTGTAGGTCCTTCATGGAATTCTGATAGTATTTTCTGAACTTTATCATAATCAATACACCGCAGCAAGATTCCATTTATATCTTTTTAAATAACACATTATCAATGAAGATATAAGGTACAACTTGTAATCTGAAATACCTTCATTTATTTTTGTCCATACCTTCTGGATAGGTGCCTTGCTGTAGATAATTAACCAAATCAGTCATCCATCTTGATTCCTGAATCTCGTGAGTGAGCTTAGGTTGTTGATTCTCTTATTCAACCATAATTTCTGATTGTTGATACGTAATTTCAGTATGTTGTTTTGAATCATCTAGTTCTGCAGCTTGCTATTTTTCCATATCAGCAATTAGATGCTCACATAAACCTTTCCCTCAAATTGTCTTAGCAACCCGAATATCAACATCATATTCCATGACCTTTGTTATCCAATTTTCTCTTTTCTCATTCAATTCCTTATTTAGTAAGAATGCTTTCACACTTGGATGAGAAACAAGAATGTGGATTTTATTGTTTGAAAGCATAGAGTTGAAATTTTTAGTCCTCTAACTACTGAAAGTACTTTCTTTTCAAGAAATGTGTACCTTGTTTCATAATCATGCAGACACTATCCAAAGAAAGCAATAGCTTGGACAACATTTTTGTCATTGACTTGGGTTAATATAGTTAAGATTGTTTCAGCTCCTACAATTTCATCCATTGTAAAATATTTATCAAAATTTAGATTTGCAAGAGTAGGAGCACGAGAGATATTCCTTTTCATTGCTTCAAATCCTTCTCTTCCTTCATTGGTCCAAGAGAAAGTTTTCTCTTTTTTAAGCATAGTTGTGAGTGGTTTAACAAATGCTACAAAATATGGAATAAATCTCCTAACAAAGTTGATTTTTCCAAGAAAAAATTGTAATTCCTCTTTATGATGAGGAAATGATAGTTGTGATATGGCTTGATCTGAAAGGATCAATTGCTAAACCATACTTACAAATAATATGACCAAGTAGCTTGCCTTGATGTACTGAAAAGATAGACTTTAGTGCATTCAAAGATATTCTAAATTGCTTGCACAACTAAATTTTTTTCCTTAAGTGTTTTAGATGTTCTTCAGAATCTTTTAAAAATACAATAACATCATCTAAATAAACTAGGATGCATTTATTTAATAAGCTTTGAAAATCCATGTCCATTTGACATTGAAATGTTTGCAACGACATTTGAAAGACCAAAAGGCATCCTTTTGTAAGCATAAGTACCCCACTTGGTGGTAAAATTTGTTTTGTATCTATCTTCTTCTCAAACTAAAATCTGATTATATCCATTGTAACCATCTAGAAGAGATAGTCTATCAGAACCTGAGACTATTCTTAAAATCTGATCCATATTTGGGAGTGGGTAATGATCTTTTAATGAAGCCTTATTAAGATCTTTGAAATCTACACATAGTCTAATTTCACCATTTTTCTTCCTAATAGGAACAAGGTTAGCTACCCAACTTGAATGCTTAACTAGAAAGATAATATCTAATTCAATCAACTTAGATAATTCTTTCCTCATCAGAGGCTCTATCTTGGGATTCACAGGCCTCTATTTCTACCTAACAGGCTTAGAATTTGGCTGCAACTCAATTGTATGATGTGCTAGAATGGGATCAAATCCTTTCAGATCTTGGTATTTCCAAGCAAAAAAATCTTTAAACTCTTTGCAAAGATTAATAAATGACTATTTTTCAGTTAAGGAACATACCTTCCCAAGAAATAGCTTTTTCCCTTCATCAACCTACATCTCTTCGTAAGAATCTGTTAGCGTGAGTTGACATTTTAGTATTTACCATTCTTAACTGATCATCAATGTTGAAGATGTCTTCTAATGTGACTAGACAAGGAGGAAGTTTATTTGTCTTCAACTAAACAATTTGGTCACCATATAAGTGTTGTAATTTATCTTGGTTAAATGCAAAAAAACTCAACTTCTTGCTACAAAACCTGTAGATTTGACCATCACTTTAAAAAACTTGCCAATTTGAATCTTTATTAGGTACTGAGGGCCTAACGATTAACTTTATATGAGGCTGGATTTTCATATTTTCAATCTATTCTAGCACCTCAAAACTATCCTAATTGTTGCAAGTCTGTCTACATACTTGTTTTCAGCTCTAGGAATAGACTGAATATTAATAGCATCAAAATATTCCATTAGGTCTGAATCTCTGTGTTTGTAAGACTTCATTAATGGGTTCTTACAAACATTGAAATTTTTTACTTGATCAATAACTAACTTAGAGTCACCAAAAATCTATAGAATGTTGATACCTTTCTTCCTGGCCTCTGATAAGCCATGGATTAAAGCTTTGTATTCTCTACTATGTAACACTTACAAGTACATGAAAATTGGACATTCAAAGATGAGAAATACCTCTCATTTGTTTGGGAAGTGAGAATCAAATCGCCCCCTTCCCTTTCTTGTTCTTAGCTCCATCAAAATGCAGCTTCCAAATCCCTTATGTTGATTCTTTTGTTTTGGACAACAAGAGAAGTGGTGTATTCTCTTCATGCATACAATATACACCAAACAAGTGTTCTTCAACTTCCTTAAAAGGATCATGAGCATGTTATTCCATTATATTTTTATCCATAAACATGTTAGAAACACCATATAATGTTGAAACATGAGCTACCTCATCAAAATCGAGACTGATCTAAGGCTGAGAAATTATCCACTTCACTTGAAGAGTGAGGCTCAATGTGAAATCTAGCCAATAGCTATGAATTGATAGTAATTTTAGTACCATAATGAGTAGTGAAAAATAAGGACCAATCGAAGAGAGATAACCTCCTATTTCTCTTTGTGAAATCTCTAGATAAGCACAAAGTAAAGTATGGAGGTAAGTCTACAATAAGTAACATCTTGCAGAATAGAAACGTTTTGCAAGCGAGTAATGTCACTTCTAAATTTTGATTATACAAAATGTATTAGTTACAATTCCATCAAGTCAAAATGTTACTTTGTAGGCTCATACTATAAACCTATTTTTTTCGCAATCACTTTTGCCATAACTTTGCTACTTGCACCACTTTTCACCATATAATTATGAACTAGATTTTCACCGATAATCGGTGATAAATAAAATGGTGGTGGTTTCTTGATGTCATGAGCATTTATATCTTTCTAAACCATGCATTTAAATTCTTTAATACGGTCTTGCTCAAACATTCCGAGGACCATGTACGCTTCCGAACTTCAATTTTTATGTATTTGAAGAAATCTGCAACTTAGCTAGTTCATGAGAAAGTAAATCTTGTTGTCCAGAATACTTAGAGCATCCCACATTGAGATATTAACATTATTATTTTTCATTACATCAACAATATTAAAAGAAGTAATTGTTTTAGAGACAGACTCAACTGTCTTAGAGTAGGCCTTAGCAAAAATTGATTCTACTTCAGCAGCCTTGGATATCTGAGGTATAAACAATCTTCTTGGATCAGGTTGTAGCTATTTTTGATGACCTCTATCAACTGGAACACTTGATGGTTTTGAGGAACAATAGGGTTACTAGTTGACTTTGGATCTGTAGATGTTGCCTTATTAGTAATAGTAGGCAGGATAGGCCTATTTTGTTGATTTTGATTTTTAACACCCTTCCCTTAGCCCTAGTAGTGACTACAATGAAATCCTCCTCATTAAAACTAATTAATTTTTTTTGGTGCTTTCGAACATGATTTTCTTGTTGCCCACCCTCCATTTGAGGCATGAAAAATGTTTCAGATTAAGGTTGTGTAACAAGATTAATATTTAGAAAATAATTTGGGTAAGTTAAATTTGAATGAGGTTGATTGCAAGTTGAAACCACTCTTACGTAGTCATATTAACCTGGGAAAAAATTTTAGATGACTTTGAGCCTTTGGGTCAAACTATCTTTGATGGTAAGGCTGCCTATAATTTTGATTCGTTGGTAGGGCTACCTGCTTTTTTTTTATTCTGTTGATAGGGCTGATAAGGAGCACGATAGGGTCTACTAGGTAATGTAATTTTTTCTCAATTGAAGTCAATTTATTTCCCATAGTCTATAAAGATTTAAATACATCATCCGATGGAACTACAACAATAGGATCTATGTTAGTAATAGGCTAAGGAATAGGTACTAAATTTGCCAAAATGGTATTGACGTCCTTGGTGCTAATTTTCCAGCTTGAATAAGATTTTTTCAGCTTGGATAGCAATATCATAAGAATTGAAGTGTCTCTCCACCCATTGACTGAATCATAGTTGAGATATCACTGTTTAATGCTCTAAGATAATAACGAAAAGCATGATCAGCTTGAGGCTTGACACTTGCTAGAATTGCCTCCCAAGTTTTGGCAAAATAGATATTGAAGCTAGACATAAATTCATTAGGAGCTCTTTTAATAGTAGACAACTGTTTAATGAGAGATAAATGATTTGAATTATCTTGCAACTGTTTAAGAAAATTTTCACCTAAGTTATCCCAAGTTCTTATGCTTCCAATTTCTAGGTTTCTATACCATTGCAGAGGCCTTCCCCTTAAAGATGCAGCTAAAAGTATTGAATATACGTCTTCATCGGTGATATTATGGACTTCACATAGGGCTGCAACATCTTTGATATGTTCAAATTTGGTGTAACTTGATTTTCACCCTTGAATGATGGCAAAATTTTCATGGTAGCATTAGAAATGTCATGGTAAACTAGGATTACTAATGGTCGCCATTAGTAAAGGTCTCAAAATTCCTTGGTGGTTGGATAGCCATTTGAAAAACTAGTAGTATTACCAAGTCTTCTTCTTCGAGCATAATTCAAAGGTAAAGAAACCAAATCAAAAGTAATTCCTCTTACCAATGATCTTTTAGTCACTTTAGGCATGGAACATGTTGCACATCGGCTCTGATATTAGCTTTAAATGGAGTCTCCAAAATATCGTAGAATATTTAGAATAAATTGTTGTAGCTTGTTTCGACAATGACTTTCATTTTGCTATAATCTGCTATAGAACTATCAGAAATTTTAATTTGCATGCAAATCTAATTCGTTGTCCCATTGGGTGTGCGTAAGCTGTTCTCTCGAAAGTGCACCCTATAGAGAGATAATTGCAGGAGTTCTCAGCATGCACAAATTATCTCTCTTTCATAGATATAATGGAAACACCTCAGGTCTGTGGGTATACCTATTTTGAGGTGAGTCTCCAGTATCAAGGCTGGTTCCTTATTGGTGTATCCTAAACTGATTTCTGGGAGTTTGAGAGTAAAAGATGACTGTAAAATGATTAAAACTAAGGTGATACACCAAATTTGTATGAGGGCTTTGACTAAGTATATGCACAACTAATTTGGGAAGGATTCTTGATGCATGAACCAATAGTTTTTTTGTAGAATGTCTAAGGGAAAAACACTTGATTGTACTGAGGGAGAATCACAACAATACTAATAAGTTAACATGCACATTAAAATTAAGTAGAAAAGACTGAATTTGCAGTAGGGTAAAGTGATTGATCAAGGAATTTGCATTCACAAGATTAATATAAAAATACACAAGACTGCAAAATAACTTGGAAAGGCATGGAATACTTCACACTCAAAGGGCAAAACTAGAAAAATATGTTTCAGTACTCATATATCCAAAATTCCTCAAGTCCTTCCTCGTACTTTTCAAAGAAACACATTATATAGCAAAAAAATAAAGTTAACCCTCTCCCTAAAAATATCCTAAGGCTTGTACTCTCCCATGCATCTTATTTTTATCCTTTATTTAATAATAGATAAAGGGAAAAATAGAGCATGCAATTACAAATAGGCCTTATTAGCTTTACTTACATTACAGTCAAACTGGAGTTGACTGTTCTATTTTTAAGAAAATAAGGATAAATAATTTACTAAAAATAAGGTTGCTTAATAGGAAAGTCTCTTTCCATGAACATGCAACTCTATCATCTTCTCTATTCTATCCTATTGTGAAGGCATGCAAAATACAACTCCTTGTATGTGAGGAAAATAATTACAATACTTAGCAATATTTGCAAATAAATCCTCCTGTGAGGACCACCTGCTATGTGCACATGTTCTGATATTGACATCTCCTTTGGCTATGGCATAGGCATCATAATACATTCGACCACCCCTTTGATTTGTTTGGGCATAAACTAAGCAATAATCATAGTTTTAATAATTAAGCCCCTTTGCATAACACATGGTGTATTATATAGTCTGCCACCTTTGATTATGCTAGCCTTGGCACATTATAATATTCACCTTTTCGGTGATCGTGATATATGATTTGGTCACCCTTTTAAAATTATTTGAAGCATGCACTTGGGTTAAACTTGAAAGTCATTTGTAATAATAAATTCGGAGGACACATGGGTCACTTGGTGGCATCAACTCTAGTCAGGTTAACTATTACCCTTGTGGTTTATTTTGAAATTTCATGCCTTGTTCTTTGTCATTGATCTTTGTACCTTGTTTAATCTCAGACCGTTGATTTATGACCTGTGATTAGGGTTTTTGCTGGCATTTAATATGGGTGGTGGCACCTTACCCAGGTGGTTTACATTGATTGTTGCGATGATTTGAGGATGTTGATCTTTTGTCCTTGGTGTTTTGATGCCGTCGATATCTGACTGTGGTTGAGTTCGAGTTAACCCACTTCTTGGGTCCGAGTGATAAAGGAACTTGACCTTAAAGCAAATTCATTTTGAATTTTTAGTTGTATGGGTGAAGCCTTGGAAAAATATTCTCCCGATGCCATTATTCTATTCTTTCGAGCTTGAATTTCACTGTACTTTGGAGCTCCTTCTCTGCGAAGACTCTCTGCATATCAAGTTTCATGATTTCTATGTAGCGGTCGTGCTTTGGTCATTTTTAAGTATTTCTTGGAAATCCTATTTTCCTTTTGCCATGGCTGCTACTTCGAACTCATTTTTTTATGTTTGGTATTTTTGGAAGCCTACAAGATCTGAGTTTGCTTTGTGAGTTGAAAATTTGATATCTCTACCATTTCTTTCTTTTGATCTGGAATCTTAGATAGCTGTAAGAGATGGTTTCTTGCAACGGCCTCCATGGTAATTTTCTGAGGCTTGATTTTTCTTTGTTCTTTTTGTGGTGCTCGGTGTATCGACCACCATAGCCATTTATAGGTGAGATAATCTCTCTTGCATATGTACACTTCTGTTTTCTTTTCTTCTTAAAATGTATCATTGAACTCCTGGAAATATTTTGGGTTATGTGATTTGTTTCTCCTGATTGACTCCCATGTTCAAGACTTCACGTGGGCCTATGGACGTCTTGCTTCTTTATTCGATTTGCTTGAAATTTATGACCATTTGATTATCTATGGTGAGTTTTTTCTGGCCCAATCTACATTATGAATTATAGATCTATATTTTACGAGTTCTAGGTATCTTTCATGTTCGGCCATTGCTAAAATGAGCTTCGAAAAGAGTCTGTGATTATGTGTTTTTGTTATGAAAATCTAATTTACTTTGTACTTTCCTTTGTTTTACTGTGGTGGACATAGAGTACTTTCTCTTTCTGGATATTCATACTTTAGCCTCTTCTCTGTATGAGTTCTTTGTGCTTTAACTTCTAGACAACTATTATCTCATCATTTGTTGAGAATATTGTAGAAGATGGTTATGATTTTATGTAAATATAGTTTTGTACATTACTTCAGGTCCATTCTGAAATCTTTGGCTCAATTTTGTATTCTGGAGAATCCATTTGTTACAATTCATTGTTTCAGGATCAACTTGATTCTTTGAAATCCTATAGCACCCTTTGAGAATACTTGCTTTAATCCTTTTCAAACTGAGATCACTTGAACATTGAAATTCTCCATGAGATGAGTGTTTGAAATGTAATTGTTTTCTGAAAATCATATCTATTGAATGCTTGACTGTAACAATATTCTTGACTTTTCTAAAAATAATTTACTTTTTTAAACTATGCATAACATATTATTTCTGGAACTCTGTTTACAACTCCTGAATGTTGGACAATTCAAGTTTTGTCAAAAATGTAGTTCCATTTTCTTTTGTGCTTCAATGTTGTACTTGAGCTTCACCTATAGCAACTAGCTTTGATTTTTGTCTTTTCCCACAACAACTAGATTTGTTTATGCAGTAGCACTAACTTTTCCCGTAGCAACTGAAAATTTATCTACCCATAGCAACTAAAAATTTATAGTGTTGATTTTTATGGCGAAGCCTTGTCAATTTTTTTCCAGAATCTTGTCTTCATTCCTTTCAACTGTGACCCTCTCTTTTAGCCAAACATCAGCTTTCAAATTCTACTTTTCTTTCCTTTTGTTGCATGTGCTTCTATTGCTAGTCTCTCTTCTACACTATAACTTCTTCTATTTTAGAATAGTTGTTGGAACTTTGAGTTACATTCTTCCTTTTATTACATGAACTTATGACTTGTCTATTCTTCTCTTTGGCTACAACTTGTACCTGCACACTTAGAAAAAAATTTAGAAAATAATTAGGCTTTTTGGCCTCTCTTATGTCCATGTTTTCTTCTTTCTTTTCTCTTTCTTCTTTCTGAGTGAATAAAGCATGCATGCGATTTATTCTTTAAGTAGAATACATCTCCTGTTAGGAGAAGATTCATATGCATGAAGTAGGATAGTGTAGGAATATGAATTGATCCCTGAGCTCATAACTGACAGTTAATTCTTTTCTTCTTTTTTAGGAACAATGGCTTCTACAATGAAGATGAAGGAGAATGAAAGATGGAGATGAAGATGTTTCAATCGAAGAATAGAAACCCCAAGGAAATGATGGGTTCACTCATACTCATTTGCTTTCAATTTCATGCATGTGTACCTTTATTTTCAGTAGTTGTACTTTACTTTTCAGTTACATCCCACAACTTGTGTGGGAAACATTTGACTCTCCTTGTGAATAAAACATTGAATTCTGAAAATGAGTTGTGTATTTCCTTGTGCATTCTAGCTTTTCTGTATGGATTGTATAATGAACTAAACAACTCAGTAACATAATTGAATATCTTAATCATGAAGGAAAGAACATTGATGAGAACTTGTAACATTCAGTAATGAACTCTAATTTTCTATAATCTACATCTCTGTTTGCTACTTCAAAACTTAGCACTTCACCTAATTTGTAATTTTTCATCTTCATCAAGACAACATAGTTTTCCTTCGAGGATTTGTGTTTTTTTGCTGAAGATGGCATGAAATTGCAGACTATGTGATCTATTCTACTTTGAAACAACACACATAACTGCATATTTCATTTAATCTTGTAACTAATTCAATAGTAACAAATAACATCGAGACTTCCTTAGCTTAGGTATACTTCACCCAAGACTGTTCATTGTAATGACGAAGTTTCAAGTAGCCCATTTTTGGACAAGTGCAAAAATTGTCAACAAAACTTTTGTTTGTTACATGTGTTTTCATGATTTCAAAAAAATGTTGTTTAACAGACTTACAACAAAAAGGTTTGAGTTGTTAAAAAGGAGAATCATTTCATATATTTGCATCATTTGTTTAACTAGGGCACCAAGTCATCTCCTCCGACAAGATGTTTTTCATCCTTTGCACCTACAACCTCCATCATTTCATCCTATTTCCATTATTTCCTTTGTAACTCTACTCTGCATCTAGATTCTCTGGTAATTCACATTTTTGCAAGTGCTTGAGAAATTCCAACTTAAAAATATCAACTTTTACAATCCTTGGACACACAAATTAACCTCTAAATCCATTCAATTGCACTTTTAGGAAAAAAATGACATGGAATTTCATTAGAAAATGATGATAAACAATGCATATTCACATCTCTAGGAGTCTTAGAGAAAAAATAGTAGAAAAATAAGATGCACTACATAAAAACCATGTATTCTTCCCTTTCTCAACTTTAGAGTAGATCCGTCCAAGTGTTTCGATCCACAGATTTGTTCAAAACTTTGAAGGACCAGTGGAACGCACCACATGCCTCTTTGGCACACCTTTGATATGGTGCCCAAAAGTGGAGACCCCAAACAAGTGCGGGCTCACCACATTTCTCAATACAATAAAATTGTTGAAAAATTTCAAGGACCAGCGGAAGGCGCCACGTACCTAGGGTCTAAGAAAGTTCCATCGGCCATTGAAAATTCTAAGTATGTGAAGACCTGATGAAAACCTCCATGTGTCCTCCTAGTGCTTCATCAAAATTAAAGTACATGAGTAGTTCCCAAACAAGCGTGGGCCCTCCACATGTCCTAGGCCTTAGAAATTTACTTTGAAAAATTTGAGTATAAAGAGGAGCCAACAGAAGCCTCCACATGTCTCCTTGGCACAACTTTGATATGGTGCCCAAAATTAGAGACCCTAAACAAGTGTGGGCTCACCACGTGTCTCCTTGGTGCAACTGCTAAGGTAGGACACCAAGGCGAGATCCTCAAATGAGTGACAAACTGGACATGTACAAGATTTGAGTTGACGTGGGCCTTAAAGTTTCAAAATGCCCCTGACCCACATCTAATCAAGAATGAACATGTATCTATAGATGTTAGAGATAAATTTTGACAGGGAAAACACGCCCGTTGAATAGTAAGATGTAGGGGAACTTCACCATTTACACCCAGAAATGAATCTTTCTTTAAGGAAAAATAATTTGGAAATGATATAAGGCCCAAATATGATCCATGAACATGGAGAAGGATCTTTCAACAACATACAAATGAAGAAAAAAATTTCATGCATCCGTTAGGGAAAATAGAAATATGAAAGAGCCCGTAGATTGAAGAATTTTTAAAGAAAATGAGGCAAGATACAATTAAAGCACCAACATCGAATCGACTCGAGGATGGGCACTCCCAGTGAGTGCCATAAGAACAAATAGCAGAACAATTGCCAAAAAAAAACATTGTGAAATGAAGTCACAAGCTAACCCTCTACGAACAAATTGAGAAACCAACAAAACCACCACCAAGGACCAGGATGAACCAAAATATAAAAACACGAAAGTAGAAAGAAACCAAAATACTATACATTGTACAATGGTGCATACCTTGATTCTGAGAAATCAATCAAGGAAATGTTTCAAATGCCTGCCATTAATAGGAAATTCAAACAATTCCCCATCTAGGTCTTTTAAGAAGAAGGTATGTTCACCAATTCAAATGTCAATTGAATAAGGGCCCATCCACAATGCATCAAACTTTCCATGTTTTCCCTTATCCTCATGCCTGCTATCCCACAATAGCACAAGATCTCCCACATTGAAAGCTCTTGGAGTCACCTTCTTATCAAACAAATTCTTCAATTTCTCTCTAAATTTTACATGCCTCTAATGGGATGCCCTTCTTTCTTCATCTAACTCAACAATCTGATTGATGTGAGCATCATAGGGAATAACCTCTTTATCTTCCAATTTTTGAATAAATTAAAATGAAGATAATTGCATATGTAGGGGAAGAAGAGCTTGAGTTCCATACACCAACTCAAATGGGATTTTTCTAGTAGCTCATTTAATAGTGATTCGATCAGCCCAAACAAAAAATTTCAACTGCTCACCCCACTTCCTTTTGTTCAACTCCAAAGTTCTTCTAATTATCTTAAATAGATTTTTATTTCAAGACTGTGCTTGTCAATTTCCTTGGGGATTATAATTGGAAGCATATGTCAAATTGATCCCATATTCATGACACATAGCCACTAAAGGTTTAGCCTAGAATCTCATGGCATTATCAACAACTATCTTAGCAGGCACTCCAAACCTGCAAATGATATGATTTAGAATGAAATCCATGACAATTTGGTGAGTTTCTTTCTTGGTGGGAATTACCTCCACCCACATGGCGAAGTAATTAGTGGCTAATAAAGGCAACTTATGGCCAGCACATGAAGGATTTTAAATCTCACCAATGAATTCCATTCCAAATTTCCTAAATGGGGCTTCAATTGATACAGGAAGCAAAGTAAGGGAGTCTTAAGCTTTCAGTATTCTAGAAAAGTGTTGGCAACTTTCACATTTTCTTACCAATAGAGTTGTATCTTTGAAAATATTTGGCCACCAATAACTAGCCCTTAATATTTTATGAGTTGTGAATCTTCCAGAAAAATTCCCCCCACAAACTCCTCCATGGAGATCAACAATTATTTTAGGGGCTTCATCTTCAGTAATGCATCTTAAGAGAACTCCCTTAGGATTCTTCCAAGATAACCCAAAATAAGTAATGACATATTTTTGGGAAGGTAACTTAAGTGCTCTTTTCTGATTCTTGCTCAAATGTTAAGGGAACTGTATATGTGTGAGATAAAAAATTATGTCCTCATCCCATTCATAATTTAACAATTTTTCAAGGACATTTAGCCTTTCTTCTTCAACTTCATTTACCTCAATTGTCTGCAGATTTCTCTCTACCATAAGTTTTTCCAAGCCCAAACCTCTAACCAATTTTGTTGTTTGGATATCCATATCATACTCTTGTAATTTGTTTACCCATCGGCATCTTTTTCTTGAAACCTCCATTTCTAATAGGATATCTTTCACCATGGTGTGGGGAACATAAGAAATGACTTTGGAACTCATAATATATGGCCTGAAGACCTTTGTTTCTTTTACCAAAGAAAATTCCTTCTTCTCCATGATAGTATACTTTATCTCAGCTCCTTGTAATGCCTTACTGAAAAAGGTAATTAGTCTTTCAGCTCCCTCATCATCCTTCTGCAACAACACAGATGCAATAATACTTTCTGAAGCAAAAGAAAACATTTGGAAAGCCTTCTTATAATATGGAGCTACTAAAATAGGGGCATTATTTAATGCTTCTTTGATCCCAACAAAAGCTTGAATAGTTGCTTCTTCCCATTTGATACTTTGGTCTTTCTTCAACATGCTAGTGATTGGGATAGTTAGTTTAGCAAAAATTTGGAGATAAATCTCCTAATAAAATTAATCTTCCCAAAAAGGATTGAATTCCCTTCTTGGTTCTTGGAATAGGGACTTTGCTAATGGCTTCTACCCTTTCAGGATCAATCATGACCCCTTCCTTTGACACAATGTGTCCAAGAAGATTTGTTTTCTGAACTCCAAAATGACACTTCTTGGGATTTAGTGAAATACCATACTCCCTGCATCTTAACAACATTTTTTCTAAGTGTTGCAGGTGGTCACTCCTTTTTCTGGAGAAAAAAGTCACATCATCTTGATATACAACAATGAAATCATTAATATAGCTAAAGAAAGATACATCCATTGCTCTTTTGAAAGTGGCTCCAACATTCATTAGACCAAAAGCATTATGACATATACATATGTTCCCAAGGAGTGGTAAAGGAAGTCTTGATTTGCTTTGATTCCTTCACAACTACCTAGTTATATCTAGAAAAACCATCCAAGGTGGATAACAATTCCGAACCAATAACCAATTGTAACATATTGTCCATATTTGGCAGAGGGTATTTATCCTTCATTGATGCTCTATAAAAGTTCTTAAAGTCCACACATAGCCTTTTATGTCAATTATTCTTTTTGATAGGTACCAAGTTTGCAACCCATGATGAGTACCTTGTGGGTTGTATGATTCCTCCATCCCTTAATTTTTTCAATTCTTCTTGCATCTTTAGGGAAAGGAGTGGATTGATTGGCCTTTGTTTCTACCTAAATGGCTTGGAAGAATATTCTAAGGGAATTTCATGTTGGAAAAGATCCTCTCTATGTATGCTTTCAGTTCAAAATAAGACCATGCTAAGCAGTCCTGGTATTTCTTCAACAATTAGACATATGACTACTTTTCTTCCTTTCTCAGATTGCTACCTAGCCATATCTTACGTGGTTTATCCTTTATGCCCAGGTCATTCTCTTCAACATCCCTCAAGGCTGACATGTGTCTATTGATGATATAATCAACATTATAAAATTTTAATTCAAGTGCTACCAAACCTCTAGGAATAGTATTAGTCTTCAACTGAATGATGTCTTTGCCAAATAAAGTCTCCTTTCCATCAGCCACACAAACCATTGGCTCCCAATCTATACGTTGATCAGAAAATTATCCTTGGTTTTGCAAAAACTTTGCATATGGGCATTGTCTTAAAACACTTGCTAGTGTTTAACATTGTCAAGGAATAGATGGCCTAGTTAATATCTCAATATTATACTCACAATAGGGGGATATAGTACAATTTTCAAATCTAGACCCCAATATGGCCAATTTTTTGCTAGAGTATTGCACTTCCTATCATGATGTATTATGTTGAAGGAGTCAAACATCTCAATGAAATCCTAGATTGCATGCTTATACTACTTCATTCTTTTATTTTTTGTTGCATACAATTTTCTAACCTGCTTGACAATTAGCTCTGAATATCCTTTAACAATGATGTCTCTAATACCATATTTCCATTCAATCCTTAGACCCAAGAGCATTTCTTCATACTCGGAATGTTTTTTTTGGAATATATAGGGTAAAAAGAGGGTGTTAGAAGGTCCGCAAAACTTATACAAAAAAGCCCTTCAGGCATTTAGCAATATATATAACATAGAAAAAAGTACCACATAGAGATTCTAAAAAGGAAGTTGAAAGGAAACGAAACCAGAGAAAACATCAAAAGATATTTTTAACTCGAGACAACAATACTAGATCTAGGGAACCGAGTTATCCACAAGTTGTTCCGCAAGGGTGATGATCTCCGAGCAATCTTTGGCAATGGTGCTCTTTGTAGAATCAGTGAATGCCTCCCAGGCCTTCAAGGCAGTGAAGGCATGTTGAAGCTTGTTTAGAATAGATGAGACCATATCAAATTTGTGTTCATCTCGATTCAGCAGGAGTTGAATTCAAATTCGGAGAAGATTTCATAGAATTAGCAGGAGGATCGATGATGTCAGAAGAGTGGATTGTTTCCCATGATGTCTGAGAAGTGGGGTCATCCATGAAGCTAGTTTATCTCCATTTGCTCTCGAGGGCTTGGGAGTCAAGGTAGAGCTTGGTGAGGACCGAGAATGTCTTCTATAAGAGAGGTATCGGGGCTTAAAATCGGGGAGATAGCTTTAAAAGGCGGGTGTCGATGCCTTCTAATAATAAGCATGAAAGGTGTGGGGAAACATTGGGGGTTGGGGGCTCGGGAAACAACAAGGGAAAGTGGTTTTGGGATAACTCTCATGCCACAATTCTAGACATGCCTCATCACATTGAACATAGGATTCATGCCTAACCCCGACCCCCATCGCATTGAACACCGAGTTGGCTTGACACCACGTCGAGAGACCACCTTCGCCACCAAAGTAGTTGACCTGCTCGAAACTTCCTAGCGAACTAACGATGAGCTATAGAGGTGGCCAACCGGGAATGGACCCTGAGACCTCCCACATATAGCCCACATTCCCCACCACTAGGGTAAACTAGATGGGCTTTCATACTTAGCAATATTGTTAGTGTACTCAAAGTTGAGTTTAAAAGAGAAATCAAACTCTTCCTTCCTAGAGATATCATAAAAATACCAACACCTTTTCCAAATTTAGAGAAAGCCCCATCAAACAACAAAGTACAAGGAGAACCTACTTGATTAAGAGACTTGTATTGATCAATTTTTCTCTTTACTATCAGCATAAATCCAACAAAGTTATTAGCATCAATGTCAGTGTATAACACTTCATAGGAATCATTATTGGGATCCTTAATGAGATGTAACATCTTCTTTTAACCATATAAATTTACAAGTCTTCCCTCAATAAGTATAGTCACAAAAGAAATATCCATTTACACATTCCCGCCCACACTAGCAGCCCATTTTCTTGATAACAACATTCCCCATTTGGCAGGGCAATCAACAATAACAACATCTAGTTTTAAGTTCTTGCCTAGGTAGGCTACAAGTTACACTATTAAACCCTTGACACATCCAACCACTGGAACCTCTCTAGAATCCATGGAAGTGCACTTCCCATAAGCTATTGTCACTTTGATATCTAATTCATTCATGACCTCAAGAGGCATAACATTGGATGATGCTACAAAATCAAATATACATTTAATGCTGGGACTCAACAAAAATGTTCCAAATATACTTTGGTGGCTCACCTAGTTCTTTGAGCACTTGGGGTTTTTCAACTCTACAATGGTAGGAGGAGTCTCAACAGTGTTTACATTTTTTCCTTGGGTCATATTTTATTCTTTCAATCCCAAATACTCAAACACCCTTTTTTGTGCTCGGGAATCCTAAGCACTCAACAATTGGAACGAAAATCTTGATCGACTCAAGACTTGGGTAATATCATAAGGAACATATTTGGGAAAGGAAATATTTGGAGGAAGACTAAAAAACTCATCTGAAAACAAAGGATTTTTCATGGTCTAAGCATGGGCAGGGATACCAGTTCTATTTGGGGAAACAAGGCCTTTTTCAAATGTATCTTTCTTAGGAGTTTCTTTTGAGATATTAGTGAGAACTTGGGTTCTGGGTTTGGCCTGAGGTCCTGCCCCTTAGACAAATTTACTCCTAGTGTTATATTCTTTTTCTTGGGAAACCACAACATTCATTAACAATTTCCTATCCTCCTCAAAAGGGATTCCTCCATCATACTTTTTAATCATTAATTCCCTTAAGTATTTAAAATCATTATTAGGAAATTCAAAATATTGTACCATATCTATTTCAAAATTATGAGAGGGAGGAAGGGGTAATACTTGGTGGATGCAAGCCTAGAAATCTATAGCAGTTCTGGCACTGATTAATTTAGTCAAATTTTCTCCTTGCAGTGAGTTTGTAAGCACCCCATCATGCACACATCATCATCAGTTTCATCATCAACTTCCTCAAATTATTTTTCTTCATCACATGGGGCATGTGGCAAGAAAAATCTGTCACACCACTCAATTTCATTGGCTTCTTCCATAGCAAGTAACTCTAGTAGTCAAAGGATCAGGCATGATTCTATTCTCACGGGCTTGGGGTTGTCTATTTCCCGACCCCATGGGTCCTTTTCCTCTTTCATCAGATCTCTGATCACCCCTAGGATGATTTGCAAATATTTCTTGACCTTGTTCTTTATGTTGACACTAGGAACTTTTTCCAATCCCCTTCTCTTCCTTGGCCAGTTTATAAGATATTTCATTAACAGCTCTGAATTTTTTCACAACCTTATCTAGATCCACATACTTAAATGAGGCTTCTCTGGATTGATCAGCTTGATACCTTCCCTCTTAGAAGGCTTACCAACTACTTTGATATTGTTTTCAATCTTCAAAGCCATGGTGAAGGCATGTCTCAATGTTGTTGGGTTCTTATCCCTTAAATAATAGGCAACCTTCTTATCAAAAGCATCTGAGTATTTTGTCAAATAGGAAACATTACTTGGCCTCAGGATCATAGGTAGCCTATTCAGGGTTTTATTGAACCTTGTATTGAAGTAATGAAAAAATTCATTAGGATTCTTTTTAATATTTTCAAATTCTGATAAAAGAAACCTAGGGTCTATTTTATCTCCATACTACAATCTAAAAGAATTCTTCATTTATGTCCATGAATCAATGGAGTTTTCTGGAAAACATTAATACCAGTCTCATGCATCCTCCTCTAGAATATGAATAAACAATTTTATGTACACATCCTCAAATTTAATCTCAAAGTCTTCGATCATGTTGAAAAAAATCCTTAGGTGTTGATCACCAATAATAGCATTATTTTCTTAAAATTTAGGCAATCTATTTCTAACATCTTGGGGCACAACATTTGGATATCCATCCATACCTCTGAAATCTATAGGACCAAAAGTGTTCACAATAAATGGAGGTTTGGGTGGGGGATGGGCCATATTGTTTTGGGGAGGTGATCTTATAGGATAAACAAAATGATAAGGAGTGAGGGGTCTATGGGGCACATGAATGCAATTATCATAATCAATGTTCTCTAAAGACTTTGTTTCTTGGAAGATCCTATCAGATTTGGAGAAAATAGGGACAAAATGAGACACAAATTTTTCAAATAAAAATAAGGACACTCTCAGGTTGGAAAATTCAGATCTACAAAAAGACTACCGATTGAAGCACTTGAGGAAGTATGGAAATATTCAATGATAGGTTGATTAGTTTCCACAATTGATAACTCTTTTCTTGATTTATGATCTCCAACAACTTTCTAGATTCTTCTTCCTTCAGAGTTTGTCTTTCCTAGTTCTGGAAACAAATTTCTAGTAGGGTCTTTAGTGAAAAAATATCTTCTTCCTTCCATATTTGCAAATATTAGTGATAAATTACAATTGACAGAGGTTAAGACACTAGCATTTATCAAAAATTAATTCAACACGGAGTCACCACTAAGTATTTTAACCTTAGTTGTGAAAATGCACTAAAATTGATCTGTCAAATGTCTTTCAACACTAAATTCACACAAATCTTCACATATCTGACCTTCCTTTACCCATATTTAACATTGATGATGTAAAATTAGTGCAAAAAACCAACAGAAACTTGAAATATTACATGCAGAACTTGTAACTTTTCTCGATTCTTACAAATATGGACACAAGATGACATTTCAACAACGTATTTACACTTTAAAATTTGTAAGAAGCATTTACCAGGGTCTATATGCATTGTTGATGGTGTTCAAAATTTCACACACCTTCATGTCCCCAGAAATGGCACCAATCTTATGTTGTTATCACAAAAATAAATCTCATAGCTCAAATAATCCTGAAAACAAATAATCCCCATAACGTAAATCATATCCTAATCCCCATGGCACCGATCGGTGTTGGTATCCAAATTAATTCTCCCTTGGAAACCAAGCATCATCAAAAATTTAGCAAGACACTGACTGAGATAGACAAATCATATTATGAGTCATTTTATAACCAGGGAGGGAATTCGTCTAACTCTTTATCACTCGAGCATTGAAGAAATAGATAACACTTTCATTAAGGATTTGATATATCCTCACTACTTTAGGTTGTGCCTGTCAACCAGGGTGAGAGGACCCATTTTGTAACCTTTTTTGGTAAAGGAGAATGAATATATCCTTCTTTGCACAAATTTGAAAGGAAACCTTAAGAAAATATGATCAATACACCACAGTTTAACTCTCACGAGTTGTCACTTCTAAAGAATGGTGATATTTTATTAAACATGGTAAAGGTTACTAAAAACATTATGGAATCGATTGCTTCGCATATTTTAGCGAGTAGAATTTATTCATTTGTGGACATACTAGGAAAACAGTGGTAGTTTAGGTAGGATTCATTATTTTTAATATTTTTTGTGGGAGGCTGAGTAGGATAAACTTGATTTTTCCAAATCTTTGAGAACATTCATAACATTTGGGAAACTAAATGATAGAATTCTTTGGAATAGCTAAAATATTCCTTTAATAAGATGTTTTACATCAATGGAGGCCCATATTTACATGGGTTCACACAATCTCTAAGAATTTAAAATGAAGGCTCAAGATAAAGACTCAATTAAACTTTAAAGACCCTGGTTCCTCACGCCTAAGATACACTCAAAGGATTACATATGATCTTTATCAATATAATGAAAGTAAAGTGATTTTAATTTGTTTATTTCATTACGAGAATGAAGTCTCTTCTCATAATGAAATTGTAAATGCCGCTAACCTATCATAGGGACAAGATCCTATGTGATTTAGAGGATTTTAACACAATATTGCAATATGAACAAGAAAAACTACTTGTATACATTCTGAAATAAAGCAGGCACAAATTTTCCCAAGATTAACACTAATTAATTAAAAAATCATTAGATTTTTTAGCAAGGGAAAGTTTCTTTGAACAGTCCTAGATCTTGTCAATGAATGTATAATTGCAACAAACTTGACATTATCAAATCTAAAACATAAGATATTAACATGTTTCTCAGATAGTCTCTCAGGAAGATGGGCTTTCTCAAATTTTCTCGTAAGAATTCAACTCTTGACCATTTTCATGACTAAAGCATGCTTTTTATAACACTCATTTACATTAAATATTTCTCCCCAAGAAAAGAATATTTGAGGAACCTTTTTTTGTTACATGTTTTTTCATGATTTCCAGAAAATGACGTTTAACAGACTTACAACAAAAAGTTTCCATTTGTTAAAAAAGGTGAATCATTGTAAATATTTCAATCATTGTTTTAACTAGGGCACCCAGTCATATCCTCTGGCAACACATTTTTCATCCTTTACACTGGAACCTCCATCATTTCATCCTCTTCCCATTATTTCATCTATAACTCAGCTATGTATCCAGCTTCTCTGGTAATTCACATTTTTGCAAGTGCCCAAGCAATTCCAACTTCAAAATATCAACCTTTACAATCCTTGGACTCACAAATTAAGCTCTAAATCCATTCAATTGCACTTTATAGACAAAAATGACAAGGAATTTCATCAAAAAATGATTTAAAACTATGCGTATTCACATCTCCAAGAGTTTTGGAGAAAAAATTGTGGCAAAATCGGATGCATTACACAACAACCATTGATTCTTCCTTTCTTAACTTTAGATTAGATTCATCCACATGTTTGATCGATAGATTTGTTGAAAAAATTGAAGGACCAGTGGAAGGTGCCATGTGCCTCTTTGGCGCACCTTTGATATCTTGACCAAAAGCGGAGACCCCAAACAACCATGGGCTCACCACATGTCTCAGTGTAGCAGAGTTGTTGAAAATGTTCAAGGACCAACGGTAGGTGCCACGTGCCTAAGGTCTAAGAAATTTTTATCAGCCATTGAAAAGTCTAAGTATGATAAGACATGACAGAAACCTCCATGTGTCCTCCTAGTGCTTCTTCAAAAGAAAATTACATGCGTAGTTCTCAAACAAGCGTAGGCCCTCCATGTGTCCCAGGGCTTGGAAAGTTTCTTTGAAAAGTTTAAGTATAGAGAGGAGCCAATAGAATCCTCCATATGTCTCCTTGGTGTAAATTTTATATGGTTCCCAAAAGCGAAGACCCTAAACAAGAACGGGCTCACCACGTGTCTCATTGGTGTAAGCTTAAGGTAGTACAAAGGGCGGATCTTGAAATGAGCATTGAACCTCCACGTGGACATTGTTTGAGTAGAAGTGGGCCTCAAAGTTTCAAAATTTCCCACCAACCCGCATCCAATCAAAAATGAACATGTATTTGTAGACGTTAGAGATAAATTTTGATAGGGAAAACATGCATGTCGAATAGTAAGATGTAGGGGAACTTCACCATTTGCACCCAGAAATGAATATTTCTTTAAGGATAAATAATTTGGAAATGATATAAGGTCAAAATGTGATCCACGTCCATGGATAATGATCTTTCAACAACATACAAATGAAGAAAACTTTTCATGCATCCATTCAGGAAAATAGAAAATACGAAAGACCCCACAGATTGAAGAATTTTTAGAGAAAACGGGGCAAGATCAAATTGAGCACTACCAGGTTAGAGTGTTGTGTGCAAGAGGTTTTTCATCCATCTCAAGCAACAATTTATTATGCCTTGGGTTATGGGGTTGACTTGTGTGATGTGGGATGGAGAATTAATGATGTGGTATCCTACATGGAGTCACATCATCTCCCTCTCCCTCTCTTCTATTTATTGGAGTTTTTGGGAAGTATTGTGGGTTACTTTCTCTTTTTTGGGGGATTCTTGTAATTTTATAGATCTTTCTTGAAAATTTATCTTGGAGTGGAGAGTGATTGCTTAGGATTTTGAAAGATTGGAGCTTGTTGTGTATTGATACTCTTCATTTGTGAGGTATATCTGCACATTTTTTTGTTACCTTGCTTATTTTTGGTGTTCTTATGCGTAGATATTGATGTTATATTGGTTATTATTGTGGGAAATAAACTTGACTCTTAGTTTGTGGTAGAAATGGAAATGGGGGTAAAAACTTGAGAGATGCATAAGATAAATGTTTTGGGTGTTATAGGAGGGAGTTAGGTTGGGATGTCCACCTTGTTGATAAATATGAAATGTGCTTATATTTTTATTTCTTGAGAGAGGCATAAGATTGAGGGAGGAATAATAGTGTGTTGATTTCTTGAGGGTGGCATAAGAGTGGTGTATCTTCTTGGAGGGAGGCATAAGAGTGTTGTGCATATTTTGATGGAGTTTCTGGAGGCTCATAGGTGGACACACAAGCCCTTGGGAGACATAAGGAGAACCCCATGTTCCTTTCTCCTCCATGGCTTTAATATGAAGCCTTTGTGTTTTGATATTTGTTGTCTTGTGGTAAAATTGGTATTGTGTTATTTCATTGATTGTCTTGATTGAATGTGTATGTGGAAGCCATTTTTGAGTTTTCATGGTTGTCTAAATAACCCTCATTGCTTCCTTGTTGGGGCTCGAGGGCCAATGAGGAAGAAGGCTTCTCTCCCTCATTGGATATTTGGTTGGGTGGAGAGTGTTTCCTACTCCCCCATTTTGTTGTGTGCTTGGCTTGATGAAGATGGTGAGCTCAATGGAGAAAGTTCTCTTTTTGGAGAAAGATATGTAGAGTTGCATCTTGTGCTATTATGATCCTACTACTTGTAAATTATATCAATAGTTTATTGAATGTAATATCATTCATTCTTGGAAATGGTTTATTGTGATTTACACTACTTCATAGGAATGTGAACTTTGAAATGATCTTGTAATAGAAATTAAGCTCTCACAAACCAAAAGTTGTGTTTAGGAGTTACATTGAAAATCTATTACTCTTAAAGGCTAGAGATATTGGATGGGAAATAAATGTTTATTAGTTGCATTATTGACAATCTTTTCTTACTTGAATATTGAAATAAATCTCAATTAAGAGTGGTTTTTCTTACCTTATCCAATTAGATGTATAAAAGGATTAGATAAAATTGATTTATCAATATAATTCCTTCCAAATTCACACTATGTAAATGAATAAACCAAAATAAATTATACCTTCTTAAATGTTATTTAAATGAGTTGGAGTTTGATAATTTGGTTGGTTTAAAGCATGATAAAATATCGTTTACAACTAAAATCCTTTTCATTATTACCTATGTACATAGATTTAAAACTATACATACCAATCTATTCGTTTATCCTTATTGAATTCCCTATTTCAATAAGAACTTATTCTAATAAATAAACATATATATTATTGATATATAATATATTTATCTTAATAATATACATTATTATTTCCAAGTCTATATGATCATTATTGAAATGTCTAGAAAAAAAAATATATATATAATATATATATATATATATATATATATATATATATATATATACTTTGTCCCTTTTTTAAAAAATATGAGTTTTAAAATCCAAATGTATAAATACACTGACTTGATTGAAAAATGAATAGTAAAATAATTAAAGAAAATAAAATTTTAGTGTAAAATGGGGGATGAATTTTAGTGTAAAATGGGGATGAATTTTAGTGTTAGCGTTTGGGTGCAGTAACCGCATTTGTTTTGTTTTGTTATATGGTTCAGGGGGAGAGGGGCAACCCCACCCCAACCCATATTATAAAATATGTGGTGGGGGTGGGATTGGTGCCGCTCCCCCAATACCTTGAGACCCCACACAAGTTTTAAACCCCCTCCTAATCAAAACCAATGGTCACTATATTTTATGCGGCCACTACATTTGGTTTAGCACACATGCGTCTTGCACATAATTTCTTTCTGTGGCATGTATACACACACACACACATATACATACATACATACATACATATATATATACATACATACATATATATATATATATATATATACATACATACATATATATATATATATATATATATATATATATATATAATGTTCTTATCTGTATATATTAATTTATATTTGTAAAGGGAATGTTGATTTTATTTTTTAAATAGAAATAATATGTATGCATACACACACACACACACACACACACACACACACACATGCATGTTTATAGTTGTAAAATAAATCCGTAGGGTTTGGGATTTTGCCTAAAGGGGTATACACACAAATTATACACCTTGAAACGACAAGTAAAATACTTTTAATAAACAAATACAAAAGAGAAGACAATACCCACAAAAGGAAAATGAATAAATCCATGTCTTAAGAAAAAGGTTTAATTAAGAATTGCTTCCATGTCTCTAATGGTCTCCATGGCTTCATATTCTCCTCCCTTTTTCCTTAACCTCCAAACCAAATAAATAAAATGAGGGTTTCAATAAAGGAAATGAATTTAAGAGGCTTCATAAGGATTTTAGGGTTACTTTTTCCAAACCTATATCTAAGGGCTATGAAATATTAGCTCTAATGGTGTAGGATGCACCCTACATCACATAAGTGATGTGGTATTTAAGTGAGAATGTGTTAGTTCAAAGATGTATGTGTAATGTTAAATAGGGCCTAAGGGTTAGACCATGTTGTTTTCCCTTGACTCTTTAGGTATTAAACCTTGCTAATTTGATTTATTTTAGACTAGGAGATTATTAATCTTGCCTAGTAAAATTTTGAATTTAATTTGCGGCCATTCAATAAATACATTTAAGAAGACCCTTGGGGTTAAGTATAAAAAAGTAAAATGGATTAATATTTGAATTAAGAAATGAAACTTAATAGGAAAAATAAAATTGAAAATTTTTAATAGGGTGGGGTCAATAATAACTAATTATTATTTTAGTCTTGACTTCCATTTACTAGTTTAAAATTTAGTAATATGGATTTAATTAAAATCCTAGCTAAGGCATTGGAACCGTTCAAAAAAAATTATTCCATAATTTTTCCTATTTTCTATCGGGTTTGTCGAGGATTTATTTGGGAAAAATGTAGGTGTTACACTTGGTATCAGAGCTGCGGGTTCTACACTTGCACGCTAAGGTGACAGTGAAACCACGAGAAACCAGTTAGCAAATTTGAACCTCCATGATTAAAATAATAATAAAATAATAAAGTTGTTTGAATTGTTGTACTCGCCTAGTGGCATTTTGTCGAACCCAAGTAACTAAAAATGTTAAATTAAATTGGTATTCTTGTGAACTTCTGGTGTATCAGGAACTTGGTTTCCTTGCTAAGATGTTGTTTGATGAGCTTTAGCTCTTTGTTTTAGTCATGTGATGTGATGACAAATTGAGTCTCCTTTTGTGGAATGATAAATTGTGTGGTGTAACTCTTGTGGTTTAGTGCTAGTGGTTGTGTTCAGGAGTCTAATAGAGTAAATTAGAATTTGTTTAGTTTTATAAAGATGCCCTTTTTCCTTAAGTGGTTAGATAAGTAGTTTTTGTTTCCACTTTGGTGATTTAATCCTACTATGATTAAGTGGATATTAGGTCTTGGTGTCGCATTTGATCTAGCTTTGCGTATGCATTCTAGAGGCCGAGCTCAAGGTATAGTTCCCTATTGGCAGCCATACGAGGCTATGGAGTGAGTTTGATGTTGGATTTTTTTATTTTACATTTGTAAAGTTATATTATCTTATCAAGGACAAGCATCTTATTTTATGATTTGATTGAGGAGCTTTGATACTCTTTTACTTATTTATATTTTTGTGATATTTTCGGGATTGCCTTTGCTATGACTAATTAGTCATTTCCTTGATTACCAATATTTATTGGATTTTATTTTGATTGGTGACTTAGAGCTTGTTTATCTTATTGGGTACTTAGCTAAATATTATGTGATTCTTTCTTACATGTTGATGAGATGGTTCTACACTCTTTTTATTGTGATATTTCGTCATATGGGGTACACCCTAGGTGCCTTTGAATGTATTCTTAGGTGCTTTAAGTTATTCCTTGGTTTTGGAAGGACGGAACCTTGAATGTGTCTAAGATCTTAAAGTGACTATTTCGTTACTCAAACTTTATAGAAAGAGATTTCATTATGTCGTGTGGTCCGGTTGGTAGTTTGATAATAGTGATCATGATTCTATTGCAATCGATAAGAGCTTTGATCCTCATCGAGTAGGTGTGTTTGATTTTGGCTTATGAATGGTGTTAGGATCAGATTAAATATTTCATGATTGAATATGTTAATGGATAAGTGATTTGTTTAGATGTGACATTCCATCGATGAAATCTTAAGTTTTATCATGGTTTCCTTGTTTCTTTATAGAAAGTTTTGACTTGTGGATTGTATGTATATTAGTAATTATGATTAAACTTAAGCTCATTTAGGAAAGGTGTTTAATTAAGTATTCTTTTTTTGGTCTTATTGACCTATAAATAAGTTGACCCTTGTCTTAAATTTTTAAATTGTTACGAATGATACTTTATGTCCTATTAATATTTAGGTTGCATGGAGACTCGTATGGATTCCTTTGGGTGTTTTAGACCTTGTTTTAGAGATTTTTGATTTATAGATCTTAAAAATTCAAATCTTAGTTATGCTTAGGACATACCCATTTTCTTTTAAAAACTACAACTCTTAGTCATAGAACCCATGTTTGGTTAGATTAGTGGATTATCCTCTTGCATTTTATGTCTTCTAAAGGGAAATGTGGTGTCCTTGGAGTAAAATTTTCCTTGTCATATTCTTCCTTAGTTGGTGGTATCTTGTGGAAATATGAGTGTTTATTGGGAACTTCCCTTGTCTTATTATGTGAAATTTTTTTTGAGTCTAAACAACAATATTGTTAAACCTCTTAAATTCATAAAATTAAATATGCCTCTTTAATGAACTTTTTCATCGTATCTTCCTTGATACTTGTAGAGACCCACTTGGAGTGTTTAGTGATGCTTGTAATTAATTGTTAAACTCTTGAACTCTTGGTGTGATTCATGTTGGTGGATTGAATCCTAGTTCTTACAAAATTAATGATGTGTTTGTTATATTGACTGTCTCTTGTTCCTTTAGAATTAAAAAAGTGATATGTTGATTTATCTCTTATTCATATAAAGGTAATAAAGTGATAGGTTTGAATACTCCTTCAAATTATAATCTATTTGGTAAAATTATTAATTGATCCTAATAAAACCTTAATTGAGGGACTTGGACTTGAAACTTAGCAAGTAAAGTGGAACACTAGGAAAAAGGAAAATGGTTCTTGATATAATCCTGGTAGGTTAATAGAAGAAATAAAAGCGTGCGAAAAATACAAAGAAGACTTTGTCCACTTACCTTTCCTAGAGGTACAATAAATAATTTACACCGCCTATACAAAATGATGAGATATCATTAGTGGTGCTCTGAATGACGTAAATATGTGATGCCATGATAGAAGGAATATTTTCAATTAGGAAAACTTGTAAGAAGAGTGCTTAGCAAGAAAAACTATAAGTTTTTACTTAATAGTTGGTTTATAAAATGAGTAATATTTATGTGCATTGAGTGCAATGTATAGTATAACCTTTAGCTCTACCACCTAGCGGAATTGTTAAACACCTTGTTGTTAATGATGTGTTCTAATTGTGTAGTACTCCATTTTTCATAGATATATGTGATATTCCCTTGTAGGAGTTTGAATCTTCATACCCTTGTTGCCTCGTAACTCGATGAGTGTGAGTTGTGGCCTTTAGTATTGGGTCTTATCTCTTGTTTTTAAGAAAAGAAACCTCCTTGTGTGCTGATTTAGTCCTTGGTGACCTAGGTTATTGTAATTTTAAGGCAACATATATTAAGGATATGAAATAACTTTGGGAAGTCCTCTTCTTCTTATTTTCTTGAGACACCTTGTTGTTGTTTCCCCTTTTTCCATTGGGAAGGAAAGTACAACTTGTTTCCATAAGCTGTTACTCACTTTTGGTACGATGCACTTCTAGATTGTAGTTGGACCCCTCTTGTTACTTGTTCTTCTCCCTAGCTCCCTTGAGTTCTCTTTGGTGTTACGATTTATGCATGTTCTCTCTTTATGGTTCTATCGACCTTGAGTAGGATTTAAGATAAATAAATCCCATTGCGTTTTAGTGAGTTGTGATTCTTGTATTGATACGTTAGTTTCTAGTGGAAATATTTTCTAAATGTTAGACGTTATAAATTGGGTTAGTGTTATCTCTTGAAAGTGCACCTTGTAGAGAGATGGTTGCAGGTGTTCTAAGATTTCTCTAGATCTCTCTCTTTCATAGATATAATGGAAACACCTCAGGTCTATGGGTATACCTATTGTTGAGGTGAGTCTCTCGGTATCAAGGCCAGTTCCTTCTTGATGTATCCTAAACTAATTTTTTGGGGGTTTTGAGGGTAATAAGATGACTGTAAATGAATTGAGAATCTGGGTGATACACAAAAATTGTTGAGGGATTTGACTGAGTACATGCAAAAATATCTAAGAATGAATTCTAGATGCACAAACCAATAGTTTTCAGTAGAATATTAAGGTAGACACTTGATGTATTGAGGGAAAATTCACAACAATATTGTTAAGATACACATGCACACTAATATCATGTAGAAAATACTAAATTTGCAATAGGGTAGGATGATTAACCAGGGAATTTGACATTCACAAGGATTAATAAGACATACACAAGACTACAATTTTTTTGAAATGCTAGAATATAATTCTCATTCAAAGGGAAAAACTGGCAAAATTTTCTTGAGTATTCCTGTGTCCAAAAAACTCTTCCCATGTGTGTTGCCAATGCACACAATATATAGAAAAATTATTCATCCTACCCTATCTAAAAATAGACTAAATTTGTACTCGCCCATGCATCCTATTTTTATATTTTATTTATGGATAAATAAAGGAAAACAAATAAGCATGCTAATACAATGAGGCATTAATAGCCTTGTTTACAAAATACAACTCAGTCAAACTGCAGTTGACTATTCTTTTTTTTAAAAAAGTTGGGTGAATAATTGGCTAATAATAAACCTTTATTGTTGTGCAAGTCTTCTCCAATGCATGCAATCTCTTTTCTTGATAACTTTGTATGATCTAGTCATACTCTTGTTTTGTCCTGAATGGAACATGTAAAACTAACACTTTGTTCAAGGAACATGCCACCTCATCATTTCCAAGTCAATGCTCTATCTGAAGATAAACTCATTTTCCTTAGCATATAATTGTTCTTCAAAAAATAAATCTCCACATCTGAGGGTATATATCATGCCTTATGATATTTTGACTTGGTTACAAATTTTGACTAAATAATAATTATTAATAATAATCATAATTAAATGATTATTAATAATAATTATCTTGTTTTAGTTCCTTAGACCTAAAAAGGTCAAAAGATGCAATTACATATAAAGGGAGTTCCCCTTTTACATGGGCTTGACCCCTTGTTTTGAACTCGACCACTCCTTGGCCTTGTTTGGTATAAAATTATGACTTAGGATAACATGGGGGCATTTTAAAACATTTCCATATCATATGCTCAGCCACCTTTTTGGATATCATTTCATTGTACATATTGTCAGTATTTGATTATTTCATAGCACATGGTGTATGGTTTAAACATTAATCAAAGTCAAAGAAATGTTTTTTCTAATCATGGGCTGGCCCCCTCTTCATGGTGACTCAACCCTTTATGATATTTTTTCGGTGAAAATATAACCCTAATTAGGGTTTAATCATGCTTCGACATGTTGTATTTTGAATTTAGTCTTGAGTTAGTTTCTAACTCAAGTATTTAGATGACAAAAATATCCAAATATTAATCATTGTTTGCATTCTTCATTGATCTTTCTGGAGGCATGGTAGAGCCTTGTTGAAATTTTGTTTTGAGGACAAGATTTAAATCTTTTGAGCTTGAATGATCTGGAGAAACTCTACTCAAATTTTTCACGCCCATCATTCTTGAGTATTTAAGATTTATGGAAGATTTGCATTTTCAAAGCCATGAGGGAGGGCTTGAATATCTCGGTTGCATTTTTGTTTCCTTGCATTTGTTGAAATATTTCAAATAGCTCACCATGAACTAATATTTTGATCTTTATGGCTCGTGATCTCGCTCTGTTTTACTTCAATACGATCACCATGTTCTTTGCCATGAGGGTTTGGTTTTTGTATTGAAATTATTGCCATTAAAAAGTATTTGGAGGAAATTTATTTATCATAGGTGACTGTCGGAGAAGTTAAGTTTATGATTTTACTTATATACTCACCATTGTTTATTATATTAGCTCTCTAAAACTACAAATTTACATATTTTAAGATATGGGTTTGATTATTTCTTCTTAAAATATGCTAGTTCTTTAATGGAAACATAATAATTCGACACTGTGTAAAGTAATATCCTTCTATTTTTCAAGTGTTGAGGAGAAGATTTATTCTAGGATCTCCATGCATCTATCGTTTTCTTAGAAAAGTGTGAGCTCTCTATTCAGTTACTTTTGCTGAAATTGTTGAGATTCCATCTGGTTATTTTATCTTTGTGAGCCCAACTAATTTGTGAACTCATGTTTTTGACAGAATATATGACTACTTTGTGCTTTCATAACCGGGTCTTCGAATTTGGGCCATCATTAGTGCTATGTAAGCTATTTTTTTTATATCTGTACCATCGAAAAAACTAATGGCCTCCTTTTGCTATTTGTAAGCTTACCCAGATCGTGATTTCATTCCTTATTTCCATACAACGAGTTGGGTAATAATTCTTACGATGACTGCCGATAACTTCATATGAAAACATGTGTGTATTGTTTGATTTATATGTCATGCATTTATCCTGAAGCCTTTTTGAAGTCTTTGAGATAGAACTTATTGGTATCCAAATTGTTTCTCCCATGGGGTCAAGTAGCATCACACAACTACCTAGATGATTAGAGACAAAAGAACCATGATATGAGTCATTTTGTAGCCATTGATGAGATTTTCGGCTCTTTGTCACTCGGGAATTGGAGAAATGGATAGCACATCACTAAGGGTTTGATCTACCCCCACTACTTTAGGATGTCTCTTCAACCAGGGTGAGAGGACCCATTTTGTAACCCATATTGGTGAAGGACAACGAGAGACCCTTATCTACACAATGTTAATGAGAACCTTGAGGAAATATGAACAATACATCATAGTCTAACTCTCACGAGTTGTCACACTAGAGAGTGGAGATGTTTTATAAGAAAAGGTTCATGTTACAAAAGACAGTAAATGAATCTTGATTGTCCCTACATACTTTGGCAATTGAATTTGTTCATTTATGGATACACAATAGAAATAGGGGTGGTTCATGTAGCATTTGTTGTTTGAGAAATTTATTGGTGGGAAGTTAAGCAAGATAGAGAAGATTGTATTAGATCTTTGAGAGCCTTTAAAGAAATTGGAAAACATATAGATAGAATGCTTGAGAATGACAAATATATTCCTTCAACTAGAAGGTTTGCATTAGTGGAGGCCCACACATGCATGGTTTCACACACTCTATGAGAATTCAACATAAAGGATTGTGCTTAAGACTCAATTAAATGCTAGAAATCCCTGGTTTGCCACACCTAAGATACACTCATAGGCTTACAAATAATCTCTATTAACATACTAAGAGTAAAGTGATTTTTAAATTGTTTATTTCATTACGGATGAAGGATCTTCTCAAATGAAATTGCAAATGCCACAATACAAACACAAGGATGAGATCTTGTGTGAATCACAAAGATTTTAACATAATATTACAATAGGAAAAAGAAAAAGTATTTGAAAACATTACGAAATAAAATCGACACAATAATGCACATGATCAACACAAAGTCATTCAAAGTTCATTAGATTCATCTACCCACAAAAGTTTCTTAAAAATCTCAGAGGTTTTCAATGGTTATACACTTGTAACCACCTTGATGTGATTGAATCCAAAGACACAGGAAAATGAAGTGGTCTCTCAGATGGTCTCTCAGGAAAATGGTTTCTCTATGAATTTCTCAAAGCAGTTAACCTTCAAACTTTTGCAAGAGTATTCTCATTACATTTATACAATTCACTCGCTCACTCACCCCAAATTTTCCCCCTAAAAAGAAGAATATTCGAGGAATCCTTTACTTGCTACAAGTTTGTTCCAGAAAGTGATGTTTAACAAATTTACACCTTGTGTCGTCGAGGTGGATAAATCATTAACTGATCATGTTTCTCAGACCCTCAACTATGACTGGGATGCCATATCATAATTTTTGACATTCTTCTTAATCATTCTTTTATTCTGTCATGTAAGAAATCTCCTTTTTGATCATTTTTAGGTGGCTCCATATGGTTGGATATGACAAGCAATCCTTTTCACCCTTGAGAATACACCTTGAGAAATGAGTGCCCTCACATGGATACCTACCTTGGCAAGTTTGATTCATCCAAGTGCAAAGAGGAGTCATCGAAACCTCCACGTGTTTCCTTGGTGCAACTACAAAGGTGATGTCTAGCGGTAGGTTCCCAAATGATCATGGTCTCTCCATGTGTTATATAACCCAAGAGAGTTGCACCAATTGCTAAAAAGTCGAGTATGGGAAGGTCAGTGGAAGCTTCCACATTTTTTTTCGACATAACTTCAAAGATGAAGTCTATATGGCGGGATCTCAAACAAGCGTAGATCTCCACATTTCCTTGGCCCAAGAAAGTTTTCCTCATCCTTCAAAAATTCTCGGTATAGAGAGGATCCATCAAAATCCTCAACATATATCTTGATGCACTTTTGATATGGTGCCCAGGAGAGACCTCAAATAAGCATGAGCTCACCACGTGTCTCGGCTGGAAAAGTTATTGAAAGAGTTTAAGGACCGATTGAAGGTGTCATGTGCCTAGGCTCAGAGAAAGTTTCCTTAAGCGTTGGATAAGTCTAAGTAAGGGTAGGGTGAGTGGAATATTCCACATGTCTCCTTGGCACTTTTTTTTATGAAGCTCAAAAGAAGGATTCCTAAACGAACATGGGCCTTCCATGTGTCAGGTCAACAAAGTTGTTACCTGGAAACTTGAAAAAAATTCTTAGTATGGGAGCATCCGGTGGAAACCTCCATGTTTCCCCTTAGAGCTCTTTCAAAAGTAAAATTCAGGGGCAAGTTATCAAACTTGCGTGGGCCCTCCACGTGTTCTAGGCTTAAGAAAGTTCCTTAAGAAGTCTAAATATAGATAGGAGCTAGCGAAAGCCTCCACGTGTCTCCTTAGTGCAAGCTGTAAAGGTAAGACCAAAGGTGGATCCTCAAATGATCGTGAGCCCTCCACATGTCCATTGTTTGACAAAGCTACATCAGCCATTGAAAATTCTAAGCATGGGAAAAGCAAGTGGAAACATCCACATGTCTCTTTGGCACTGACTCAAAGGTCAAGGCGAGAGGCGATTCCTCAAATGAGAGCAGGCCCTCCACATAGAAAAGATTTGAGTTGAAGCAAGCCTAAGAATCTCAAAATGCCTTGGCAACCTACCTCTTTGCTTCTAGCTTTTGACGTGGGCCCAGCGGAGAGTTACGGATCATTTTATAACTTTACTCCTAATAAAAAGGAAAAAATCTTCTAAATCCTCCGGTGACCTGCCTCCCGCTTTTAACTTTGAAAATGGCCACATGTCCATCTTTGGGGTAAAAGTAGATTTTTCCTTTCCACTTCATATTGTTGAATAGCCAATTGGAAAACTATCGGGGTCATGGGACCAATTTGGCATTTTTAAAAATGTGACAAAAGTGATAAGTTTTACACAAAAGACCGTCGGGCCACATCCAATCAAAAAGGACCACATTTCCATGGATGTTGGGAAAAAATTTGAGAGGGAAAACTTGAATTTTGAAAAATAGAAGGAAGGGGAAACCCTGAATTCACACCCAAATTACAAATTCTTTTCTCATGGATAGAGAATTTGTAAACAATACTTGGCTCAACGTGATCCACGACAAAGGAAGGGATGGACAATGAAATCCCGGTGAAAGGCAAAATTTCATGCATCCATACAAGGAGATGAAAAATACTTCAAACCATGTGGAATAAGAATATTTTGAATAAACAGGTGAGACTAAATCAAGCACCAACATCGGCTCTAACTCGGGATGGGCACTCGTGTGAGTGCCACAAGAACAACAGACCATGAGCAAAAATATATTGGGAAATAAAGTCAAGAACAAGATTTTTAAGAAAGAAAAACAACAACTAAATCCCCAAGAACAAAGCTGAGAAACCAACAAAAATGGTCACTAGGGACCAGGAGAAAACTGAAATAGAAAAGTGCAAAAATAGAACAAAAAGAGAAGATTGTACATTGTACAATGATACATTCCTTGAGTCAATGAAATCATTCAAGGAAATGTTTCAAGTTCTTACCATTAAAAGGCAAATAAAGAAATTCCCCATCTAAATATTTGAGGAAAAAGTGTGCTCACATGATTCGGATATCAATATAATAAGGTCCCATTGATAATGCGTCAAACTTTCCATGTTTTCCCTTATCCTCATGTCTATTATCCCATAGTAGCACTAGATCTCCCACATTGAAAGCTCTTGGATTCACCTTTTTATCAAATAGTTTCTTTAATTTCTCCCTGAACTTCACATGTCTTTGGTGGGATGCTCTTCTCTCTTCATCTAATTCAACAATTTGATTAATACGAGCATCATAGGGATTGACCTCGTGGTCCTCTATTTTTGGATAACTTGGTAAGAAGATAATTACATATGTAGGGGAAGTAGAGCTTGAGTTCCATATACCAATTCAAATGGGATTTTTTTAGTATATCTTTTAAAAGTGATTCTATCAGCCCAAACAAAAAATTTCAACTACTCATCCCACTTTTGTTTATTTAGATCCAAGGTCCTTCGATTATCTTCAACAAATTCTTGTTGCTTGATTATGCTTGTCCATTACCTTAGGGATTATAATTTGAAGCATATGATAAATTGATCCCATACTCATGAAACATGGCTACCAAAGTTTTGGATCAAAAAATCATAGCATTTTCAACAAATATTTTAGTCGGCACTCCAAACTGTAAATTATATGATTAGAATGAAGTCCATAACAATTTGGTGGATATCTTTCTTGGTGGGGATTTCCTCTACCCACTTGGTGAAGTAATCAGTGGCCACCAATATCCACTTGTGGTTTGCACTTTAAGAATCTGAAATCTCACCAATGAAATCCATTCCCCACTATCTACATGGGGTTTCAATTGATATAGGATGCAAAGGGCGGGAGCCTAAAGCTTTTAATATTTGAGAAAATTTGATAGCTCTCACACTTTCTTACCATCAGATTTGTATCTTTAAAAATTGTTGGCCACCAGTAACTATCCCTTAATATTTTATGAGTTGTGAATCTTCTAGAAAAATTCCCTCCACAAACTCCTCCATGGAAATAATCAATTATTTTTGGGGATTAATCTTGATGATATATCTTAGAATAACTCCCACAGCGTTCTTCCAAGATAACCCATAATCGGTGATGATGTACTTCTGGGAGGCTAACTTAAGTGCTCTCTTTTGATTCTTCCTTAAATACTCAGGGCATTATTGATGTTTGAGATAAAAAATAATATCCTTGTACCATTCAAAAAATGTCACTTTCTCAAGAATATAAAATCTTTCTTCTTCAACCTCATTTATCTCAATTATTTATAGGTTGCTTTCTACCATCAGATTTGCTAGGCCCAATCCTCGACCAATTTTGTAGTTCGGATTTCCATATCATATTCTTGCAATTTATTTGGCCATCGGCATCTTTAAGCTGAAATTTCCATCTCGATAGGATATCCTTAACCATAGTATGGGAACATAATCTATGACTATAGAGCTTAATATATATGGCTTAAAGATTATTGTGGCTTTGACCAAAGAAAAGGCATGTTTCTCTATGATAGTATACATCAACTCTACCCCATGTAATGGTTTACTAAAGAAATAAATTGGCCTTTCATCTCCTTCATCATCCTTTTTTAACAACACAGATGTAATGGTCTTCTCGAAGCAAAGGAAAACATTTGGAAAGCTATTTTATAATCAAGAGCTGCTAAAATAGGGGCATTCTTCAATGCTTCCTTAATCCAAATAAAATCTTGAATAGGTTCTTCTTCCCATCCGATAATTTGATCCTTCTTCAACATCTTTGGTGATTGGGATAGTTAATTCAACAAAGTTGGAAATAAATATCCTAATAAAATTTATTTTCCCAAAAAAGGACTAAATTCCCTTTTTGGTTCTTGGAATAGGAACTTTGCTAATGGCTTCCACTCTCTCAAGATCAATCATGACCCCCTCTTTTGACACAATATGTCCAAGAAAATTTTCCTTTTGAACCCCAAAATGGTAATTTTTAGGATTAAGTGATATACCATATTCCCTACATCTTATTAACATCTTTTCTAAATGTTGTAGGTGATCACTTCTTTTCCTTGAAAAGACTATCACATCATCCTGATACACAACAATGAAGTCATTTATATATCTTGAGAATGCTACATCCATTGCTCTTTGAAATGTGGCTCCAACATTCATCAAGATAAATGGTATCCGACATACACATAAGTTCCTCATGGAGTGGTGAAAGCGGTTTTGATCCTCTCTGATTGCTTCATAACTACTTGGTTATACCCAGAAAAACCATCTAGGGTAGATAATTTTTTTTTAACTTGTAACCAATTACAACGTGTTATCCATATTTGGTAAGGGATATTTGTCTTTAATTGATGCCTTATTTAAATTTCGAAGTCAACAACACAATCTTATATCCCCAGTTTTATTTCAAACAGTACCAAGTTTCATACCCGTGAGGAGTATCTTGTAAGGCTGTATAATACCTCCATCTGTTAAATTTTTCAACTCTTCTTACATTTTTGAGGAAAAGAGGGAATTAATTGGTCTTTGTTTTTTACTAAAAGTCTTGGCATTAGCTTCGAGGGGTATTTCATGTTGAAAAATGTCTTCCCCGTATGCTTTTACTTATGAATATGACCAAGCCAAGTAGTCTGGTAAGTTTTTAGCAATTGGACATATGACTACTTTTCATCTCTGTTCAAGTTGTTACCTAGCCATATTCTCCTCATCTTATCCTCGAGTGCCTAGGTTATATTCTTCAAAATCTCCTAAGGTGACATGTGTTTATTAATAATGCAATCAACATTATCAAATCAAAATTTTATTCAGTGTAACCTAACCTCTAGGAATAGTATTGGTTTTCAATTGGATAATGTATTTACCAAACAGGCTCTCTTTTCCATCATTTACACAAACCATTTGTTCTTAGTCCATAATTTTATTGGAAAATTTCCCTTCATTATGTAAACCGTTGGACACGAGCATCATCTTCAAACACTACCAAGGTGCTTGATATTGTCGAGGACAGAGACGCATTTAATTCGGTCAATATTTCAATATCATATTCACAATAGGGAGACATTGTACAATTTTCAAACCTAGATTCTAATACTACCAATTTGTACTACAATTGTTATCCAAAATTCACCCCTCAAGGTAATTTTGATAACATGCATCAAATTCTTTAATCCCAAGCAATTATATTGATTCAAGGTAAAAAAATCGTGTTTCTGGGGTCCCCTCGACTTCTTTCTAACTCTCCTATCCAAGAAGAAAACCCAGCAAGTTTTAAAAATGTGAAAAAATTGCAAAAGCCAAGCTTGGTGCCAAAAATGAAGAAAATTGGCCAAGTCCTAGTCTGCACAGCAGTTGGGACAATTGGAGCGTCGGGCGCGAAGTGGGCGAAAAGCGCGACGTAGTCGCGGAGCGATTGGGACGAAAGGACGCGTGGGATGCGAAAAGGCGAACCGGCCGAAAGTGGAAAATTTTTCCAAGTTTTGTTATCGCGTGATTTGGGACAGCCAAGAAAAAAGTACGTGGAGGACATGAACCAGCCGATTTGGCCGAAGGCAGGAGTCTTTCATCTGAAACAGTTTGGGACATCCAAGGGCCAAAGGTACGCGGGACGCGGATGGCGAAAAGGTGAAAAGGTAGCAAAAGAGGGACAAGGAAGCCTGAATTGCCGAAGCAAAAGATTTTCATCTGGGATAGTTGAGACAAAGGTACCGCGGACGCGAGGGACGCGAAAAGCGAAGCGGTGCCGACAAAGAAAGAAGAAAAGTCAACGTTTGACCCGTGAACTTCAAACGGCCATAACTTTTGACTCGAGCTCCGATTTTCATAAAATTGGACTTTCTGGAATGAGGGTAGATATATTTAAATAAAAGAAACATATTCAGCTCCATTCAATTAATGCTCATTCCCGTCAAATGATAGAAAACGCCTGCCAGACCCAAAATAGCTGCCCGCACTCAGAAGGCCATAACTTTTGCATTTCTCAACGAAATCACACAAAATTGGTACCGTTGGAATTGTGGCTCCGATTACGATGCAAAAAATAAATAAATTTCAGATTTTTGAGAAATCGATGGATATTTTTATAAAACGTGGGTGAGTTCATAACAGTGTTTCATTTGGTGGTTGGGAGTGCAATTAAGAGGCATGGTCATCATTATTTCTCTGTTGCAGCACCTAGGATAGTATGGGGATCCTTTTTGCAAGTAATATACAATTATTTAACTCCATTTAATACCTCTTACAGGTGGTTGAAGGACAGATTTCAGGATTTCCATTTTCCCTTCTCTTTCCCTTCTCATTTTTATATAAATTGGAATGTTGGGATCATTGTAAAGAGAGGAGTTTTGAGATAGCAAAGCTCTGTCAAAATTGCTTTTGAAGCCAATGTGCTAGGGACTTGTAGTGGACTCCTTGCATGGTTATCCATGCCCTTATCCTGTAATAGATTGAATTGTGCATATCATGAAGCAATAAAAATTAGTTTGTGGATATATCGTCCCTCTTTGTGTTTTCTTGCATTCTTCTTGCCCCTTTAATCTTTCTACAAGAATATTGTGTTTATTATTATGTTCTTGCAGGGATCCGTTATCATTTTGTATGCTTGGAATATCGTTGTGAATGCATTTTGCTAGATTATGGAGAAGCGCCATCACCTCTTCTAGTGTGCACTTTTCCTCTGTATTTCACACATTTGGAGACTACTCTCACACCCTCCTTTTCTGGTGTATCACCGCTTTAGTGTAGGCTTTCATTTTATGCATTCTCTCTCTCTGGTCCCTTGGAAATTTAGATTAGAATATTTAGTTTCCCCTGCATTAGAGTAGATTGTGGCAGGTAGTTTAGGAGCAAGAACTAGCTTTCTCTGGAGGTCTATCTCAAGTAGCAAGTCCCACAACTTGGAGATAGTACCCATGTTATCCAATCACACCGTGAATACAAGTATATGCACTTGTATAAACACGAAGTGTTGTGATTCGGTGATAACAACAATATTATAGCTCCTATCATGATGTATTTTATTGAAGGAATCAAACATTTCAATGAAGTCCCAAATTGCATGCTTATACTATTTCATTCTTTGATTATTTGTAGCATATAACTTTCTAGCTTGATTGACTACCAACTCGAATCTCCTTTAACAATAATGTCCTTGACACCATGTTTCCATGTAATCCTTAGACCCAAGAGCAAAGTGCTTCGTATTCAACAATATTTTTGTAGTGCTCAAAATTGAGTTTAAAGAAAAGTTAAAATTCTCTTGGCTTGGAGATATCAAAAAACACCAGCAACATTTCTAGATCTAGAACAAGCCCCATTAAACACCAGGGTCCAAAGAGAACCAACCTACTTAGGATACTCACACTCATCAATTTTATGCTCCTTATAATCAACATAACCCACAAAGTTACTAATATTAACTTACGTGTACAATAATTCATAAGAAGCATTGTTAGGGTCTTCAATAATATGCAACATTTTCTTCTCATCATGTAAATTCACATGGTTCCCCTCAACTTTGGTATGGTTGCATATGAGATGTCCATTTGTACACTTCTACCCACACTAGCTACCCACTTTCTAGATAATAACATCCCCCATTTGGCAAACTAGTCCATAATAACCACATTCATGGTTAAGCACTTTCCTAGAAAATTTTCCAATTGCACTACTAATCCCTTGACATACCCAATTATTGGAACTTCTCTTGAATCCATGGTAGTACATTTCCCAAAAGTTTTTGTTACCTTGATATCTAACTCATTCATTACCTCAAGAGGCATTACATTACATGAGGCTCCTGAATCAAACATGTAGTTATGTACCAACCTATCTTTAATAATCAAAGTGGTAAAAAATGGATCCACATTAAGCTAAGTATCAACCATAGAAGTTCTCAAATATACCTCAAATGATTCACCCATTTCCTCTAATACTTTTGGTATTTTTGATTCTGCAATAATGGGAGGAACCTCTATATTATTATCACTTTTTCATTGATTAATCCTTTCTTCCTTAAATCCCAAATACTCGAATGCCCTTTTCCTATGTTCAGGGATTTTGAGTAATTCAACAATGGGAAAAGTTACCTTAATCTGACTCAAGATTTGGGCTATGTCACAAGGAACATATTTGGGTAGGGTAGTGTTCGAAGGGAGATTCACGGTTTTTCGATAATATAGGAGTTTTCAAAGTATGGGCATGGGCATGAGCATAGGTTTTATTTGGGGTAGTTAGGCCTTTCCGAGATGTATCCTTCTTAAAGGTCTCCTTAGGAATATTGTTAAGGATTGGAACTTTTGTTTTGGCTTGTGGCCCTCCGGCTTTGAAAACCTTACTTCAAGTATTATATTATTTCTCTAAGAAACTACTACATTCATCAACATTTGTCTTTCCTCTTTAGAAGGGATCCCTCCATCATAATTTTTAATCATCAAACCCCTTAAGTATTCAAAATTATGTTTGGAAATATCAAATTCTTGCACCATTTCAATTTCAAAAGTATTAATGGAAGGAAGAGGCAATACCTAATGGACACAATCCTAGAAATCTTCAGTAGTTTCGACACTTATCAATTCAATTGAGGTTGCACCCTGCCGTGATTTTACAACACATTCCATCATGCAAACATCATCATCTGTCTCATCATCATCAGCTTCCTCAAGTTCTTGATCTACATCACATTGGGAGTGTGGTAAAAACACCTATCACCCCACTCAATAACATTGGCCTCCTTCATAACAACAACCTTGATAGTTAAAGGATCAGGAACCAATCTATTCTCCCTAGGTTAAGGCTATTTATTTCTGATCCCATGATTAATTTTCCCTGTCATATGGTATGTGATCATATTTGTGATTATTTATAGACCTCTCCGACCGTGTGGCTTGTGTTGACCCGAAAACTTTGTCCTATACCTTTTTCTACTCTGGCTAGTTTATAGGATATTTCTTTAACTGCTCTAGCCAAAGTTTTTACAACCTCTTCTAGATCCACAACTTTGTTTGATTGAGGATTTTCAGGATTGATCAACTTAACACCTTCCCTCTTAGGAGGCTTTCCAACTACTTTGATGTTATTCTCTATTTGTAAGGCCATGGTGAAAGCCTGCCTCAATGTTCCTGGGTTCTTATCTCTCAAGTAATAAGTAGCCTTTTATCAAAAGCATCATAATATTTTATCAAATAGGACACATCACTAGGCCTTAGAATTAAAGGTAGCCTATTCAAGGTCTTATTGAACCGAGTATTAAAATCATGGAGATTCATTTAGACTTTTCTTAATATTTTCAAATTCACATAAAAGGAACATGGGATCTATCTTATCCCCATATTACAATCTAAAGGCATTTTTCATCTCGGTCCATGAATCTATTGAATTATCTAGTAAAGACTTGTACCAATCATATGCATCCTCCTCAAGAGTATGGATAAACAACTTTACATACACGTCTTCAAACTCAATTTCAAAATCTTCCATCATATTGACAAAGATTTTTAAATGGTGGTAACCAGTGATGGCATTATTTCCTTGAAATTTTTCAACCTTTTCTTCACATGTAGTGGCACTATATTAGGATATCCATCATACCTCTAAAATTTATAGGTCTAAAAGTGTTGACAACAAAAGGAGTTCTAAGTGGAGGTTGGGTCATATTTCCTTGAGGTGGTGAATGTACAGGAGAAACAAAATGATACGAAATGAGGGGTATTTGGAGCATAGGAATATAGATTTTAAAATATATATTCTCTAATGACTCAGCTTCTTGGAAAACCACATTAATCGTGGAAGAAATAGGGGAAAATAGAGAAGCACACTTTTCAAATACAAATGATGGCCCCTCTCCAGTTGGAGAATTTAAATTTATATAAAGATTACCTGGTTCAAAATCACTTGAAGACTTATGGTAATCTTCAGCCATAGATTGATCACCCTTCAGGACTGATATCTCCTTCTTTTATTCTTGATCTCCTACAACTTTCTAGACTTGTTTTCCTTCTGAATTTGCTTTTCCTAGTTTTGGAAATAACTTTCTAGTAGGGTCCCTAGTGAAGATAGATCTTCTTCCTTCCAGATTTACATAGATTAGTGATAGATCTCACTTGACATAGGTTAAGGCACTGGTAATCATTAAAATTTCAAATCAACATGGATTTGCCACTAAGGATTTTCACCTTAGTTGTGTAGATGCACTATATGTAACTTACCAAGTGTCTATCAATGCTTAATTTATGAAAAGATTAACAGATATGACCTTCCTTTACCCAAATTTATCACTATTGATGCAAATTTAGTGCAATAACCACTAGAAATTGGAAATACTACACAATGCACATGTAATCTTGCACAAATCTTACAGATCTCAACAAAGGATGATGTTTAAACAATGTATCTATACTTGAATCATGTAAGAAACATTATCAAGGTCAACATGTGTATGCATTCATAAAAATAGTACCTAGAAATGGTGCCAATTCGGTGTTGGTATCCAAATTGATTTTCCCATGGGGGCCGAGCAGCATCATGGCGACAAGATGCTTAAAGACAGACGAACCATGATATGAGTCATTTTGTAGCCAGGGATGAGATTCGTCTTGCTCTTTATCACTCGGGCATTGGAGAAGTTGATAGCACCTCACTGAGGTTTTGAGCTACCCTCACTACTTTAGGTTGTGCCTTCAACCAAGGTGAGGGGACCCATTCTCAGTAACTTTGTATTGGTAAAGGAAATAGAGATACCCTTCTCTAGACAATGTTAATGAGAACCTTGAGAAAATATGATCAATATAGCACAATCAGACTCTCACAAGTTGTCACACTAGAGAGTGGAGATGTTTCCTAGGAAAAGGTTCTTGATTTAAAAGACAATAAATGAATCTTGATTGTGCCTACATACTTTGGCAATAAAATTTGTTCATTTGTGGATACACAGTACAAATAAGGAAGGTTTGTGTAGGATTCATTGTTTCATAAATTTATTGGTGGGAAGTTAAGAAAGATATAGAGGTTTGTACTGAGATCTTTGAGAGCTTTTACGAAATTGGAAAACTCAAAGATATAATGCTTCAAAAAGACAAGATATTCCTTCAACCAGAAGGTGTGCATTAGTGGAGGACAAGAGATGCACAGTTTCACACACTCTTTGAGAAATAGACACAAAGGCTCATGTTAAATACTCAATTAAATGCTATAAATCTCGGTTCATCACGCCTAAGATACACTCATAGGATTACAAATAGTATTTATGAACATAATGGATGTAAAGTGATTTTAAATTGTTTAATTCATTACCAAATGAAGGCTCTTCTCATAGTGAAATTACAAATGCCACAATACTAACACACGGATGAGATATTGTGTAAATCGGAGAGATTTTAATATAAGATTGCAATAGGAACAACAAAAACTATTTAAAAAACATTTCGAAATAAAAGCAGACACAATAATGCACATGATCAACATAGAGTAATCCAAAGTTCATCGATGCATTTGTAGAGGGAATTTTCTTAAACAATCTCAGATCCTATCAATGGTTATACACTTATGCAACCATCTTGATGCGATTGAATCCAAAGACATAAGAAAATAAATTGGTCTCTCAAGAAAATGGTTTTGTTGATGGCGAATCACAACACCCCTAAATGTTTACAACTCAATGGGTTGAGACTCTTAGTGTGATTGCATAACATGGAGCTTTTCCCAAGTGTGGGACCTTATGAATCGGGAAAGCTCTCCGGATGAAGGCCGGTTCCTATTCCTCTATTCAGATGCACACATAAAAATGTAGAGGGTTTACTCAAAAACCTAATCTAAATTTCCAAGGAGATAGGGTAAGAAGATGCATAAAAATAAACCTAAACTAACAAAGGTGATGCACCGAGGAATGAAGAACACCTGTCTTGCCAATAAACACAAACCATTAAAATGCAATGCAAGATCATGCACAAATAACCAAATTTGTAGTGAAAGATCAAGAGGATGTAAATGAACACAAAGAGGGTTGAGAATCATCCATAGACATGCATTATTTGCTCCAAAGATTGATACAATACACTGCAAAATGCCAAGAGGCAAAGTTGCATTATAGTTTTAGATGGGAGGTTTGAACTCCACAAATTCGTGTCTACCAAAGAGAAGAAAGGAGGGGCAAAACAAGAATGTTCGACCTTTAGAAAGAAGCCCCTCCTTGTAATTTATATGAAGAATGAGAGAGGGAAGAGAGAGGAATTCCAAATCTACCCCAACCACCTCCAAGTTGTATTTAATTCATCTCATTATGGCGGTAGGTGAGAACCCTAGAAAACCTAAAAAATGGTGAATTGTATTTTGCATTTTTGAAGAATGTTGTAAGCTTTCTCGAAAAGTCCAACCTTGCGTGAATCGAGATCCTGTGAAAAGTTATGGCCATTTGAATATCGGGTAAGGTTTTTGCTTTTGTTGGGTTTGGGGTCTCAACGCTCAAAATAATATGCCTCCTGAAGGTTCACCTTGGCACATCCATCCTCACGTCAACATACTTTTAAGTGTGCCATAGGTGCTGAAAATGTGGTGTCGGTACCTTCTAATCTGCGCTAGGGGCACAACTTTTTCCATGTCGGTGCCTTCTAATCTACGCTAGGGGCGCAACTTTTTCCATGTCGGCACCTTCTAAATTACACCAGGGGCACAAATTTTTCCATGTCGGCACCTTCTAATCTACACCTTCCAACTGTGTTAGGGTGTGAATTTTTCCATGTCAACGCCTTCTAATCTACGCCTTCTAACTATGCCAGGGCATGACTTTTTCCATGTCGACACCTTTTGATCTGTGCCAAGGGTACAACTAGTGGTATAAATAAATGTTAGGTTTTGATTTTTTTTTATTTCCATATTCTTCTGTTTGTCTATATTTACCTGGGGAGGGAGATATATACAACAGGTTTCTCTCAGACTTTCATAGAAAATTTAAACTCTGACCTTTTACAAGAGTATTCTCATTGCATTTATACAATTCACTCACTAACTCAGCCCCCCAAATTTCCCCCAAAAAGAAGAATATTCAAGGAATCCTTTTCTTGCTACCGGTTTGTTCCAAAAATGATGTTTAAAAATTTACACCCAAAGCTAGCAGGTGGATAAATCATGGATAGATCATGTTTCTAGACCCTCAACTATGACTAGGATGCCATATCATATTTTTTTACGGTCTTATTAAAGATTATTTTATTTTTACGTGCAAGAAATTTCCTTTTGATCATTTTCTAGTGGCTCCATATGGCGTGATCTAAAAAGAAATCCTTTTCACCCTTGATAATACACCTTGAGAAATGAGTTCCCTCACATGGATACCTACATTCATATGCTATGATTCCGTGTCGTCGATGGCACAAGTTCAAAGAGGAGCCAGTGGAAACCTCCATGTGTTTCCTTGATGCAACAACAAAGGTGAGATCCAGCGGTAGGTTCCCAAACAAGCGTTGGTGCTCCATGTGTTTTAGAATCCTAGAGATTTGCACCGATTGCTAAAAACTCAAAGTATGGGAAGGTCCAGTGAAAAGCTTCCACATGTCTATTCAAAGACAGCTTCAAAGATGAATTTTATAGGTAGGACATCAAACGAGTGCGCAGCTATCCACATGCCCTAGTCCCAAGAAAGTTTTTGTTGGCCTTCAAAAAGTCTCATTATAAAGAGGAGCCAATGGAAGTCTCCATGTGTCTCTTGATGCACTTTTGATATGGTGTCCAATACTACACACCCCAAACAAGCACGGGCTCACCACGTGTCTCAGCCTGGTAAAGTTATTGAAAGAGTTTAAGGACCAACGAGAAGGTGCCATGTGCCTAGGGTCGAGAAATTTTCCTCGGTCATTGAAAAGTCTGAGTATGGGCAAGGCAGGAAGAATCTTCCACATGTCTACTCGGTGTGGTTTTTCTATGAAGCTCAAAAGAAGGACTCCCAAACAAGTGCGGGCCTTCCACATGTCTAGGGTTTGACAAAGTTACACTAGACACTTAAAAAAGTCTAAGTATGGGAAGATCCAGTGGAAACCTCCATGTGTCCCCTTCATGAGATTTCAAAAGTAAAATTTTGGGGTAGCTCCCGAAATAGGCACGGGCCCTCCACATGTCCCGGGATAAATAAAGTTTGAGAAGTCTAATTATAGAGAGGAGCCAAGCAAAATCCTCCATGTGTCACCATGGAACAACTATAAAGGTAAGACCCAGAGGTGGATCCTCAACTGAGTGTGGGCCCTCCACGTGTCCATGGTCCGAAAAGCTACACGGGCCATTGAAAATTTTGAGCATGGGTTGAGCCGGCGGAAACCTCCACGTATCTCCTTGGCGCAACTCCAAAGTTCAAACCGAGAGGTGAATCCTCAAATCAGTGCAAGCCCTCTATGTGGAAAAGATTTGAGTTGAAGTGGGCCTAAGAATATCAAAATTCCCTGGTGACCTTCTTTTCCTCTTCTAAATTTTGATGTGGGCCCCATTGGAGTTTCAGATCATTTTATAACTTTGCTCCTTCTCATAAAAATGAAAAAATCTTCAAAATCATTTAGTGACCCGCCTCCCTGCTTTTATCTTGAAATACGGTCATGTGTTTATCTTCGGGGTCAAAGTAAGAATTTTTCCGTACTGCTCCATATTGTTGAATAGCCAATCAAAAACTATCGGGGTTGCGGGACCAATATGGCATTATTTACAAATGTGAAAAAAGTGATAAGTTTCACTACAAAGACATGCCAAGCTACATCTAATCGTAAAGGACCACGTTTCCACAAATGTTGGGAAAATTTTGATAGGGAAAACATGACTATGATAAAATAGAAGGGGAAACCCTAAATTCATGCCCAAATTACAAATTCTTTCTCATGGACAGAGAAACTGTAAACAATACATGGCTCAACGTGATCCACGACCAAAGGAAAGGACTGACAATGACATCTTGGTGAAGGCAAAGAGTTTCACGCATCCATACAGGGAGACCAAAAATACTTCAAACCATGCGGACTAAGATATTGTGAAAAAATAGGGTGAGATTAAATTGAGGACCAACAAAACTTTGTGCATTTATATAATTGTACCCATGATATCTAGGTCACCACCTTGGAATTTTAGTTTGAAGTTTTATTTTTTGGGCATTGGGTTGGGGCTTCTTCTTAATTCCATTTACATTTGATAACCATGGATATTTTACTAGTACCCATTTTGTGTCTTATTCAACATGGAAGATTGGGAGCTCTACCTTCATAGTAACTTTACTTTCACTCAGATCCATAAGGAGCTTGTGGAATTTCCAACTCATGTTCATCATGACTATCATTGTGAGCTTGTGTTTTGGGTCTGAACAACTCATTTTATTAAAAATTAATATGGTTTGAACTATCTTTATTTGAGACTTTTTTAGACTGAATCCTGAAGCTTGGAAATGAGGGTTAATCATATTCGATATTCTTCATATTAGATATTCTTCATTTTCGAAAGTGCATAATGTGTTTTAACTAGTGGCTGCCATTGGAGAGAAGTTGAGCTCTGCTATCACTAATAGGGTGTGATTTGTTTTCCTTAAGCTATACTTCATGTATTAGTTTTATGTGTATATGGTGAAGTAGCTAGAGTTTTTTTTTAAACATGGACGCCACACAAATTAATTTTACGGTAATTACATATGTAGGCATCCTTCATTCTTAACTAGGGTTTTCAATTGACTCGTAACTATTGCATTATTTAATATGAGTATTGAATCGCCATGATTTTCCCTGTTTCAGCTGATGTTTGATGTATTTTGAGTTCTAAAAGCTGTGAATATTTTTACTAACAAAGTCTAGCAAATACATTCAAAAAAGTTTTGTTGATTTAGATGCCTTAATATGTGATTTGTTGAAGCTATCAAAACCTATGTAATTTGATCTCACCATTGGTTTCTTGATGTAATGTTGAATCTATAACTTTTAATATGCATTTTGAATTGAAAAACTCTTTCTTTTGTAGTTGTAACTATTGATACTTGATCCTGTTGTAGCTTGAGTTCCCATTGAGCTTACTATAAATTATGGCTTATTACTTGAGCCTAATTCCAAAGTTGTTATGATAAACTTCCATGTAGACTGCAATAGATTTGTAAAATCTTCTGTTATTGCACCTATTGAATATGTTTTGATAGAAATCTATACCTATTTGTAAAGTAAGTACTGTTGAGAGAATATTTTCTTTAGTATTTCAAGTCTGAAGATAATAGCATCATTTCCTATACCTAATTCCGAAAATAGAACTATGAGATGTTCTTTTTGATTTTTTTCAACCTTTGGAGTTAGTTAGGCTGATTTATGATAAAATTTGTACCCATATTGTAGCATTTTTCAATTATTTGTTCATCGATTGTGCTTTTTCCATTGGTGTAATAAAAAAATTGAACTTCCATTGTTGGCTTCATTTGATATCATCATTAGAGAAGGTATCTCTTGCTGAAGATTTATTTCATGATATCAGTGTTGACAGAATATGTGTGTAACTACCTGATTTTTATTTCTTAATGATGGTCCAATGTTTGTACTCATCATTTAAATTAAATGTGATCACTGTATTTTGAACCTTTAAAACTTCGTTTTCATTAGCATAACTGCAGCTTTAATTTCTTGGAATGAAGAAAATAGACGAGTAATGTTTTTGAATCCTTCTTTTCACACGATTATGAGTTATATGTCTTGTAAATGATTCTTCATTCATTTTGTATTGATTTCAATCTAATTTTTGAAAGTGCACCATCTTAAAGTGTGAATACAAAAAGCATGAAATCCAGAGCCTTCCGACAATCATTCATTTTCCCATTTTCAGTATAATGATAGTAGTTGGGAAAGATCTCATTCTCAGAAAAAAATCAAGTGAGGAGGGAGAAGCAAGGAAAAAAACTCACACTAGAATCATGGGAATCCAGACAATGATGGATTCCATCCATTCTTTTTTCACAACTTTGCGTATATGTTCTTTTATTGATTGCAATTTCTAACATATTTTCTCCCATAACTTGTGTGAGTTTATTGTTCTATTATTCCTTATGAATAAATAAATTGTTTTCATGTAATGAGATGTATGTGTTTTCTTTTATGTACTTTATTCATTTTTATGGATAATAAATGTACTTATATAAACTGAGAACTCTTAAGTAATTCACTTAATTATAAAAATAAATTAAAAAAATCAAGTGTGCCTTTTTTTATGCTCATTGAGAATTCAACTGGCCTCCTGCTTATAAAACTACACCTTTTTCATGCTTCAAACCTTCAACCGAAATTGCTGCTTTAGAATGTAAAACCCTACATATTCCATTTTTCATGTCTTCACCAAGGCCTTGCATGACAGTCTTCCTAGGCTATTCAAACTCTTGTCTTGCTAAAGCTGAAAGTCGCCCGCTGTGATTTTTTGGAAGAAGCTTTCTTTTGAGGCAAGATTTGGAGGAAGATTTCATTCGACTATTCCCGGTGATGAAATGTCATGATAAAGCTGGAGAGGTGGTATATGCAAAGTGTTTCCTTCTAGGGAAACACTTTCAGCTACTAATTTGATGCATGACATTCTTATCTTGTGTAAAACCAAGCAATTAAAATAGTATCCCCCTTCGAGAAGACTTCTTGAAACATCAAAACCTGTAACCCGAACACTTTGAGAAACTAAAATTTTCAAGTTGACCCTTTTGACACTAGGTGAGAAAAATGTTAATAGTTAGTGTTGTATGTTTGTTTTTAAGTCTAAAATCAGGCTATAGAAAACCTTTTGGTCATGCCTCTACTTAGTATTACCATGAAAATTTAATTATACCCTCTTTAGTTATATAAGTGCTTCCCATGAATAATTTCTTGATTGTAAATGTTTGGCTAACTTGAAAGTGTCCTCCATTGTTGTTAAACCTTATCTTGTGTGATCTTAAAATTGTGAGACCTTTGAGTACACGTGTTTTTTAATACAAATTGATGGTCATGGGTGATTTTTCCAGCCTTATTTTAATAATGAACTTTAAAGTATAACTCAACCTAGGGGAAGCCTTGAATTTTGTTATTGCAATATTTTAGATCCATGGGAGACTATGTGGTCATCCACAACTCATAGAATAACACTTGTTATTCTTTTAATTTTATGGTTGTTCTTGAGATCTCATTTGTAAAAAAATTAGAAGCTTTGTGTTGTAGCTTGGTTGACCACGTAGAGTTATTTTTTAGAATTAAATACTATGCACTTTACTTGAAGAAATTTTAGAACTCATACCTTAACAATCTCCCCTTCTCCTTGTTGAATTCCATTGTATCAAACTTGGGTTTTGTAGACACACTCTTATTGCAAGAAAATTAATCCTGCGGAGGATGTGGCTTATATTCCTATGAATTGTTTCCCTACCTATTTTTTTCTATTACTTCCATGAGGAATTCAAATCTAAGGGGATGGGGTTGTAATGCCCACTCCTCTTCCACAATGTTTGAACCATATTATGAATTTCTAATTGATTATATAATCATAAAATTGGCTATTGTATACTAGTTAGCATACTAATAAGAAGTGCATGACATCATTATTACTATTGTGTTTTGTTTACTTGAAATTTTTTGGACAATCTTTACATTGTATGGTTGTATTGTGGACTTGATGGGAATTTAAGGATATGATGATGATCTAGAATGGTTTCCTTGTTATAAATTAATTGTGATGTCATCACTCTTCGATATTGCTTTACTGTATTTGATTTATCTTTGTGACTGGACACATAGACATTATTGCACATTGTACCTGCAAATATTAATAGATGAACAACATTAACTCATTATGGTATGGGAATTGAAGGATAGACATTACTGTAACTGAACTGATTAACTATTGATAGACATTCTATATGAAAGACAATGATGTGTTGTCAGTTTGGATATATATTGATATTTTGAATTTTCTTCGTATTGATTTTATTATGATGTTCAAAGTTATTTTGTGATTTCTTTGATATTGAAGAATTGGTGAAATTGTGGCCAAGTTAAACTATTGCTTAAATTAGCTGATTCATCTAGTTTATGATCTTAGTTGCAAACTGATGTATTAGTAGAATCAAAATGTTAAAAATTAGAGTAATTGTTGAATTACTTGGTCTTAGCAATAGTAGTTATGATATTGGATGTTGAAATTGATATGTAGATATAAGCGCTTTATTATTTTGACATCACTAATATGGACATGAGGCCATAAAGCTATGGTTTTATTTTTCATGAAATTATAACATAAAAAATTACAGGGGATAGGAGACCAACAATGAAGGAATGTGGGGTATTGGCAACGGGTCACCATGGCAACTCGTGAGTTAAATTTTGGTGTGCTATTGTTGTTTGTTTTGAGGTTCTGATCGAGGAATAACCTCCAATTGTGATCAGACATTTGTGTGTAGTTATTTTCCTTTCCTTTATTTAATTTAGGTGTATGTGATTTAATTTGTGATGTAATTTATTTTTATCATTAATTGGTTTGTGTGTCTCTATTACATGAACTAATAATATTATTAAGATATTTTTGGATGTGACAAAAAGTATTCATTTATTATAGTGGTCGGGTATTTGGTTCTTGTGTTTATTAGTTGAGTGTATCTAATTTTGAGTGTTGTACACTCCACCGTACTTGGGAAACTCGGATTTGGGCTTAAGGGCCATTTTTAGAGGCTTGTGGGATAAGTTAAACTTGTCCCACACCTCTTAATTTCTTATACCAACCCTACCTATGGGTTTAGGGGTCAAAATTAAACCCCATTATGTGTTTTGGAAGGAAAAAGGTTAGATTTAATTGCACTTTCTTACATGTGTTTAAATTTTGTCCTTAAGGGGTGTGGGTTAGAGTGGTGTGTGTAAGAGGTTTTTCATTCCTCTCAACCACCCATTTATTATGCCTTGGGGTATGGGTTTGATGTGGCCAATGTAGGATGGAGAAGAAATCATTTGACATCCTACATGGAGCCATGCATCATCTCCCTCTCCCTCTCTTCTATTTATTAGAGTTTTTGGGAAGTATCAGGGGTTATTTGCTCCTTTTTTGGGAATGCTTGTAATTTTAAAGATATTTCACTAGAATGGAGCTTTGAGTGGATGGTGGTTGCTTAGGATTTTGTAAGGCTTGGAGCTTGTTGTGTACTGATACTCTTCATTTGTGAGGTAGATCTTCACCTTTCTTTTTTGTTACCTTGTTATTTTGTGGTGTTCTATGTGTAGATGTTGATTGTTATATTGGTTATGATTGTGGGAAAAAGACTTGATTCTTAGATTGTGGGAGAAATTGAAATGGGGGTAAAAATTGAGGGAGGCATAAGAGAATTTTTGGGTGTTTTAGGAGGGAGTTGGGTTGTGATATCCACCTTTTGATAAATCTGAATTGTTTTTATCTTTTTTTTTTTCTTGAGGGAGGCAAAAGAGTGTGTTGATTTCTTGGGAGAGGTATAAGAGTGGTGTATATTTTTGAGAGGAGGCATAAAAGTGTTGTGTGTATTGTGATGGAGTTTTTTGAGGCTCATAGGTGGACTCCCAAGCCCTTGGGAGGCATAAGTAGAATCCCCATGTTCCTTTCTCCTCCATGGATTTAATACGAAGCCTTTGTGTTTTGATATTATATGTATTGAGGTAAAATTGGTATTGTGTTATTTCATTGATTATCTTGATTTAATGTACATGTGGAATCCATTTTGAGTTTCCATGGTTTTCTAAATAACCCTCATTACTTCCTTGTTGGGGCTTAGGGGCCAATAAGGAAGAAGACTTCTCTCACTAATTAGATATTTGGTTGGGTGGAGAGTGTTTCCTACTCCCACATTTTTCTGTGTGCTTGGATTGATGAAGATGGTGAGGTCAATGGAGAAAGTTTTGTTGTTAGAGAAAGACATGTAGAGTTGCATCTTGTGCTATTATGATCCTACTACTTGTAAATTGTATCAATAGTTTATTGAATGTAATCTCATTCATTCTTGGAAATGGTTTATTGTGGTTTACACTACTTCATAGGAATGTGAACTTTGAAATGATCTTGTAATAGAAATTAAGCTCTCATAAACCAAAAGTTTTGTTTAGGAGTAACATTTCAAATCTATTAAACCTATAGGCTAGAACTCTTGGGGAAATAAAATTTGATTAGTTGCATTATTGACAATCCTTGCTTACTTGAATATTTAAATAAATCTCAATTAAGAGTGGTTTGTCTTACCTTATCTAATTAGATGTATAAAAGGATTAGATCAAATTTGATTTATTAATATAATTCCTTCCTTGTTACACTAGAAATTTGCACTATGTAAATGAACAAATAAAAATCAATTATACCTTCTTAAATTTTATCTAAATGAGTTGGAGTTTGGTAATTTGGTTGGTTTAAAGCATGAGACACTATCTTTTACAACTATAAGCCTTTTCATTTGTACCTATGTACGTAGATTTAAACCTATACATAGAAACCTATTCATTTATTATTATTGAATTCCCTATTTCTATAGGAGCTTATTTTAATAAATAAATATATACATTATTAATATATAATAGTTTTATATTAATAATATCCTTTATTAATTTCAAGTTTATATAATCATTATTTAAATGTCTAGAATAAATATGCATGTAACACACACACACACACACACACACACACACACACACACGAGTTTATCCCTTTTTATAATTAATATTAGTTTTAAAATCCAAATATATAATTACACGGCTTGATTGAAAAATGAATATTAAAATAATTAAAGGAGATGAAATTTTAGTGCAAAATGGGGGATGGATGCGTGGTTAGTGTTTGGGCTACAACTACATTTTTTTTGTTTTGTTATAAGGTTGGAGGGAGGGGTGCCAACCCCACCCCCAACTAATATTATAAAATATGTGGTAGGGGTGGTGGTGCAGATGGCGCCCCTCCCTCAATACCTTTGGACCCCTCACAAGATTTAATCTACCTCCCCATTAAAATCAACGGTCCACAATATTTTATGCATCCACTATAGTCGGTTTAGCACACATGCACTGTGTCATATATATATATATATATATATATATATATATATAAAAGAAAGTTTTTATTTGTAAAATAAATACGTGTGGTTTGGGATTTTTCAGAAATGGGTATACACACAAAGTATACACCTTGAACTCCGTAAGTAAAATACTTTTAATAAACAAATACAAAAGAGAAAACAATACCCACAAAAGGGAAATGAATAGATCCATGTCTTAAGCTCAAAGTTTAATCAAGAAGAGCTTCCATGTCTCTAATGGCCTCCATGGCTTCATCTTCTCCTCCCTTCTTCCTTAACCTTCAAACCAAATAAAGAAAATGAGGGTTTGAATAAAGGAAATGAATATAAGAGGCTTCAAAATGATTTCTAGGGTTACTTTTGTCAAACCTAAATCTAAGGGCTAGGAAAGATTAGATCTAATGGTGTAGGATGCACCCTACATCACTTAAGTGATGGGGTATTTAAGTGGGAATGTTTTAATTAAAAGATGTGTGTGTAATGTTAAATGGGGCCTAAGGGGTTAGACCATGTTGTGTACCCTTGACACTTTAGGTATTAAACCATGTTAATTTGATTTATTTTAAACTAGGAGATTATTAATCTTACCTAATAAAATTTTGAATTTAATTTGGGGCCATTCAATAAATAGAATTAATAAGACCCTTGGGGCTAAATAGCAAAGAGTAAAATGGATTAATATTTGAATTAAGCAGTGGAACTTAATAGGGGAAATTAAATTGAAATATTTTAATAGGGTTGGGTCAATAGTAACTAATTATTATTTTTGTCCCAACCGCCACCCTTGGAAGCTTTCAAAAAAAATATATTCCATAATTTTTCCTATTCGCTATGGGGTTTCTCGGGATTTATGTGGGAAAAATGCGGGCGCTACAAAATGCCTCAAATAAATCGAAGGCTTTTTGTAACAATAAAACACTCAACTCTACTAAAATTAGCACATGCTTTTGTGCATTACAAAGCTTTTGATTTATTTGTTTTATAAGATCTTCCTAAATTAGAAATCTAAAACCGAATTATCTAATATTAAAGGCATGTAAAAAAATTAAAAAATCTGCTTTTACTTTTCTAAGGGCAAAATTAAATTCTTTTTCTATCATAATGTTATAACATGTGAATGGAAAGGCATTATTTTGTTAGTGGGTCTCCATTCAATTAAAAAAAAAAACATAAATCGAATATAAAGGGCTTTGCAAGTCATATTTTGTATTACTAATATTTTAAAAAGCATGAAAATTTTGATTAACATCAAAACCTAAACATATAATTTGAGAACATCTAAAACTAAAGCATTCATTAATAAAACAATTTAACATCCGACATCATTTTTTTCTTACAATGTATCCAACCAGCTGTTTAAGCAAAACTATTAAATGTCAGTAATAAAAGAATTTAACATCCAACATCAATTTTATTTTTAAATGTATCCAACCAGCTATAGAAGCAAAACTATTAACTTTCAACAATACAGTTTTGAAATTTGAATGAAATTTTTCTTTCATTTTAAGAGTTCAAAATCTGTAGCTCTGTTCTCTCTAAGAACTTTGATTTATAGGTGAAATACAGATCCTTGTAAAGCTCAGGTTCTTTTTCACTCTATACAATCATGATCTTAAAACTATATGGAGATTTGCCATATCATGATCTTAAAACTATGTGAAGATTTGATAATATAAATATATTTCCGAACTTCTGTCCAACATTTTCTACAAATTTTTTATAACCAACTCGAACTGTTTAATGTCAATTTTTTTAGGAGCGTATAACTGTATTCCATTATAATAAATTACAACATGCCCTCTGACTAAATGATAATATACTTAAAATAAATTGTGCCCATCATAATGAACGAAAATGTTACAAATTTTTGAAATCTGTCCCAACCATAATTTGAAAATACATTATTGATTTGAAGAAGTATTGTAAGGTGTGGTACAAACGATAGTGCACAGATATGTGAAGAATTGCTCATGCATATAATGGTATAAAATCATAGAAAATCCTGATTCAACGTGACCATGTATACTCACGATCCATCTTGCCAGTTCATTAAATGTTATATGACAGCTCTGCTGTCTACTGTCTATTTTTTTGTCATAGTCAAAGACGCCTAAATACTGCCGGCAAATTCACCTACACTCAAGAATGCGACTATCATTATCATTGTTTATTCGATCAGTTATGTCATAAACACTTATAACATGTGAAATTTCTTTTCTATTTTCTTTATTTAAAAGTTTGGATGCTTCGAATTTATATTTCCTTCCCTATTAGGCTAGGTATTTGACTACAAAAATGTGTAGAATAAGATGATTATAACTTTTTTACACACGTGAGAATGACATAAGCTCAAACATTTTAGAGAAGAAGACAATCTGGCATAAAAGTGCATCATCTTCCACGAATCATGCAGGCCAGCTACTCGTTCACGTTCATAGCTTAACCTGAAACCAGAGAAGGATAATAAATCATTTAAAATTAGCAACGCTGAGCCTATAAAACACTAAATCTTTTCCAATCTACAATCAATTCATACAAGCTGTCCTTTCTTCTTTCTTGTTCCTATTAAATTTGATTGTGATTGTCAAAATTCAAGTCAAGATGACAAAGAATTCAACATTCTTTGTCATACTTATGCTACTAATTATTGCAACTAACTTTGCTCCCATGATGGCAGACCATAGTTGCAAGTGTAGCGAGGATAATCCTCCTCCTCCTCACCGATTCCACATAGTCATCCTCCAACAAAAAAATATTACAATCCTCCTCCTTCAACAGTTACTCCAACGCCCCCTCCACCGAAAGTTCATTATAATCCCCCTCTCCAATCTTCCGCTGCAAGTCCCACGAGTGAGAAATGTCCTGTAGATGCGCTGAAATTGGGAGTCTGTGTTAATTTGCTTGGAGGGTTGGTAAAGATAAGCCTTGGAGACCCCCACACGGAGTGCTGCCCACTCTTGAAAGATATTGTAGAGTTAGGGGCAGCAGCATGTCTGTGTACAACAATAAGGGCTAGCGTCCACAAGCTCAACCTTATTCTTCCGGTGGCTCTTGATGTTTTTGCTCAGTGCAGCATGAAACCTCCTCCTGGATTCACATGTCCTGCAAATTCTTAAAGGTATTTTCGAATCCTGAAGCCACCCATGTTTTACATTCAAATGCTTCAAAACATTCGAGCATAAACAATTGTCCTTGTCTGAGTTCTTGTCTGTGAATGGAATTTCAGGTGGTCCTTATTTGGGCAATGATCGACTACAATGTCCGTGACTTGCAAAGTCTCGTCTCTTTGATCCAGCTGCTGATAGTAGTAGAAAGTGTGTGATTCTTTATTCATTAGTTGTTAGAGTAGATATAATAAGACACACTGCAGTTTTTTCGTGTGATCTGCAAGTTATTTATGTAAGAGGAGGAATTTTTTTCAAAAGTATATAATTTATTTTAATATTCCAACCGGATCGTTTGTTTCTACTCTTTTCGAATACAAATTTAATTTCAGGTTTTTCTTTAATAATTGTTTGCTTATCTTTTTATTTTAGATTTGTCCTTTCTACCTAGAATTTATCACAAATTAAAATCTGAAATATACTTCGTGTATATGGATTTTGTCATTATTTTGTGGACTAATACGTTTGCGGTGTTATAAGAAATTAAAAAGATAATTGATTTTTTAAATAAATTAAATATTAAATTTTATGAAACAATCTCATGTTAAATAAGTAATTGGCATTCATTTGATATAAATAGTAGTAAATTTATTTAAAATGTAATATATATTGAAATTTGGTTTATTAATAAAGTTGTTAAGTTCATAAAGAATCCACCAATAATTAATTACTGTTTTGTGCAATGACTAACAAATCTTTGAAGACATGTAGTTAGGATTGTGTTTTGGAACCTTAAACAAATGATAATCTAAGTGTTCATAATACTAATAACAATATACTGAAAATAATTGAATTTTCTCTAAACAACCAATCGTAAACACTACACATTGAAATTAAAACTCTACATTCAAATAAGAGAGAATCAAATGCAACCAACTCCTTAAGAGAGACGATGAAGTCATATTTTATACTGACAATGCAATAAACTTGCATCAACATTCTCCTTACTATTCAAACTATAGGTTTCAATGCATTCATATGTGATGAGACCGAGAAGAGGAATGTGTGTTCGTATAATACAAATAATACACTCTCCAAACCTAAATCATGTGTTCTACAAAGTATACCATTTTTTAATTAGATTCTTCAATTCTTAAAGTCAAGAAAAGCAAAAATATTTTGAATTGCATTATTTAATTCTTCAAGCCATGGTCTTATTTTAGTTATAATATATAATTGTGCTCTCTTCCAATATGTTAACACACAAAAAAACTCTCCAAACATAAATATTATATTTTTCTATGCTAAAAACCCCTCTATGTTAAGAGTTGTTTTTTTGTGAAACTAATGTTGATGAACTATTTAAGGTGAGTATATTTAAAAGGAGGATAATACTTGATTCAATTAAGTACATTTATCTCAAAAATTAAATTATTTATATAACGAGTATTCACTACTAACAATACTCACGATATTTATTTTTTCATTAGGTAAATGTGGGTTGAGTGGACCCATACCCCTTAACAAAAATTTATAAGCAAACAAAGATAAACCCACAAGGATCAAGTTAGGCTTTTCTACCGGTGGCATAGAAAAAATCATACAAGCATCAACATTAAAGGATAAACATAAAAACAATCATATTCCATCTTATCCCCGAGGCTCCTTGCCATGAGATTTTAAATGCATTTTGAGGGCATCTACCGCAATTTTCACTTTCTTCTTTTTCCCCATAGTAGTCTATCCTTCTTCATTATTCGGATTTACATTTTCCTTAAAATGAATTAGATTGATGATTTCCATATTCTCCTTGTGCTCATGAGATTGAAACAAGGAGAAAGGGAAATTCTATCTTCTAAAAAAGTATGAGGTGTAGTCCACCAATATGACTAGGTGAAGGAACGACCTCATCTAATCAATGTATCAAGATCATCTTCGTTCTCAAAATCTATGACAAAATCATTTCAGAAAATTTGATATATTGAATTCTATAGGCTTTCTTTTATTTAAATATGAATCATTTGAATAATATTGAGATATGTAGTATTCGCTAAATTAATAAATGAATTATTTGAATACTATTGAGTTATGTTTTTTTTTAGATGAAATAAATAATTTGACTTGGGGTGGACAATTAAGAAAAAAATTCTTTAAAATTAATATAAAAAAACTTATTTCTATTTACAAAATCAATGAAAAATGCGAAGTTATATTTAATATCATAGAAAATTTTTAGATGATAAATAATATTTGCAATTTTATATGATAAATATTTTTATTTCTTAAATACTATGAGGGAAATGATAGAGAAGAGATCTAAGATAATAAAAACAAGAAATATAACATGTTTGTATTAACCTTGAATAAGAAAGGTTGAGGTCTTTACCAAAAATATTCATTGGCACTTTGTGTTAAGCATTACACTTGAATGAATATATTACTGAGAATGAACTCGAAATTAACAAGAAAACAAATTGGTTCCAATGAATATAGGAATTTCACAACCCTATTCATACAAAAATTATCATAGTACAACAATGTAATGCCCACAAATTTCTACACTCCAAACAAAATAGAACTAATAAATTAATAGTCAAATTTACGGTAATAATTTTTTATTTTTTAAAAAAGGGTTTGCAAGGTTAGACATTTCCATAATTAATAAATTTTTGGTTGAAGTCTTTCTACACAAGCCTTTGAAAGTTGGAGTTAAATTAATAATAAAATATTATTAATTTACTACCTATGATGAATTTACTGGTTTAAAGACTTTACTAAGATCCATTAGTTTAATTAGAGATCATGCACCAAGATTACTTTATTTTCTAGTATGAACATTTAATTATTTTTCCTAGCCATTAAGTGGCCCCATTCACCCCAATACCCATGTTATTATTATTATTATTTCTATAAATTACATTCACAAAATATCATCCACTTAAGTGAGGTAGGGTTTAATATAGGCCATTGGATGTAATATATCCTAGCCCTTAGATTTGGGTTACCATAAATATCCATATGGTCTCTCTTTTTATTTCTATTTTCCCCAAACAACCTCATTTATTCTTTTCTTGTTTGAAGGTTTTGGAAGAGGAGAAGGAGGAGAAGCCATGAGAGCAAGAAGTACATCCATGCCAAAATTTTCTTGGTTTTAGTTGTAATGGTTTTTACAATTGCAAGATTCTCATTTGTTTAATGTTGATATCCCACCATGTATTTGATTTTTTTATTTTAATGTAAACAGCTTTTGAGTTCAATAATTGGGGAAAAAATCAAAGGAATGATAACCAGATCGTGCCAAGCCAAGAACACAGATGCTAATCAAACATCATAATCAATAAGATGAAAGAAATTCACCAGAATAACTTTACATAAACCTTTGCAAACAAATAAGCAAAGCAATATCATATATTATTATGGAACTCAATGCAATACATTGAGGATGGGCCTTGCTTAAATAGGTAAGGAATAACAATCTAAGAACCAGTCAAGGTCATAGATCCAGCCACAAATGAAGGAAATAACTAGTCATCAAAGAACTAGTCAAGACCATATATTTAGGAGAGAAGTAGACATCAAGGATCTAGTCAATACCATAGATCAAGGAAAGAACTATACCTAACAACTAGATAATATCTCCTAATATCTAAATAAGAGAAAAGAAATATCCACACACATAAGTGGGTGAGGATAAATACAATAAAGGTAAATAAAGTACCTAGGTGAACATGAGCTAAAGTAAATACATACTCTAACAAAAACGCATTTTATTAAATCTTTGAGTTTTCCACATTTGGGTGCCATAAAAGAGATTGGAAGGCTTAAAAATTAAATTAAATTAATTACTAGTTGTTGGTAACTTCATTTTGATGGTTTAAAGCTTAGATTGGTTAAGTTTAAATATGGGTTTTTATAGTCAAATTTTAATTTTTCCATCAAAAGTCACGAAACCGCCACCCTACAGAGGCCGGTGGTCTTGTGGCCGTCGCCCGTCTTGGGGGTTGTTCATGACCACCGCTCCGAGCTACGTGGTGGTTCTAAAACCGCTGCTCTACATAGGGTGGTGGTTCTGTTCTCTGAAAATATAACCTTCAAAATATACATTTTAAACAATTTTTGTGCTTAAGTTGGTGTTTAATGCAAAATTAATTTTAATTAAGTGTCTACCATCCATTCGATGCTAGATTGATAATATATCTAGTTTCATAACTCAAATTACATAAACATCAACTCATTCTCTATTCTTTCCTTTGCAATAAAATGTAAAATTGAGTATAACATCAAATACAATCCATTCTCTTTCACATATTCAATTTTCCTAACAAAAACAGGAATGAACTCAACAACACTTCCTTTCTATACATTTTTCCTTTCCAAATAATATATATATATATATATATATATATATATATATATATATATATATATATATATATATATGAATAACACACAAATTTAGGAGAGTTTCACTTCGGGAAAATTATAAAACTTAAGTTTTCTCCTTTCACTACAACCTTACAAATTTGAATAATGAAATATACAAAGCTTTCTTCATTCACTCAATCACTATAACTTGGAATAAGTGAAATATTACAAAACTTTGTTTCAAGCATACAAAAGTTACAATATTGCATTAAAATTGGGAATAATAATGTAATCAATTTACTACATAGAAGTTCTTTAATAAGGTTAAAACACAAGTCTTCATTTTAATGTCTTCTCCCAACTTTTAGCTTTCAACTTGCATCCATAAACTCTTAAAAACTTAGATCACATTAAAAATAAAGAGGATAGGCGACACTCTATGCCTAACCTTTAATCCAATAAGAAGAAAAACCATCCCCTTATTGACACCCGAGCCCCAAACAAAGAACAATGAGGGATCTTGAGCAACATTTGACACATTTTTACAAGAAATGGCTTATACAAAACCATACAATCCACAAACATACAACACATTTAAATGGACATACTCAAAAATATTTACTAATTTCTAAAAAAACATAGGTTTGATGTCAAGACAAAAGGAGAAAGTAAAATGGGAACTATTGGTGCTCAAAGGAGTCTCGCCCCAATTTACCTTTTAAAATTTATAGATTTCTAGCCTCTGTCAATTCCTTTGTCCCCCGTGTTGTGCTTGATCAGTCTTTATTGCTATTTTTAGTCAGTTCTAGATTAAAGATTATATATGGGTCCAATTTTGTCTCCTCATTTCTTTTTTCCTCTGCAAGAGTCTATATTTTGAGTCTCCCATGCCTTGTTCCTTCATAAAATCATGTTTTCCCATTCTCTCTATTTCCCACAGTGATATTTTGTCTTCCTTGTCGTTTCTTCCCAAGTACTTTAAGAAGAATGAACTGATGTGTCCCCAAAGAACGTGTTTGGGCCCTGTAACATTTATAAACTTTTTATCCTTGAAGAAATTTTCATTTCTAGGCTCAAATCACCATTTTTATGTATTTTATGGTTTGAAGGGTGTTTCTTCCAGTAAAATTTGCATCCTTGAATCTACACAGACGTGGCTTCCTTTGATTGGCTAGGGACAGGTGGGCGAAAGTTTTAATTTATCAATTTTTACTTTTTGGAAAAAAGGAAAATTTGGTCCCATAGCCCTGCTCGATTCTAATTGGTTCTTTTGGTGCTTACGTGGATTCTTCCGATTAGATGGGGTGCGGCTAGTCTATTTTTTAACTTTTTCCTTTTGGCTACTTTGGAAAAATATTTGAACCCACCTCGCGGCCCTGCGCAGAGCTCGATTGGAGAAATTTAAGAGGTAGGAAAAGGTCTCACCTTGACCCCGCAGGAGGACATGTAGCGAGCCCGTTCTTGTTCAAGATCTAAAATTTTGGGGATTATCTCAAGGAGCACCATTAAGACACGTGGCGGTTTAAAAAGTCAAAATGGCGGAGATGCGGGCCTTTCGGAGGTAATTTTGATATTTTGTCCCTTTGGTAAAATGCAGTAAAATTATAAAGTGGAAGCGCATCCCCATCAAATCATTTATTCAAATCCTTAAGGTTTTTGAAGGAGTGCCACATTGACACGTGGAGGCTTGCACTCACTTTACATTTTCCTTAGAATTTTCAACGGCCAAAGGGGAATACCCCAGAGCATGACATGTGATGCTTTCCACTGATCTTCAAGAATTTAGACAAACTTTGTTGGACAGAACACGTGGGGAGCCCGTGCTCATTTAAGATATCAAATTTTTGGGACCATCTCAAGGTGCGCGATGGTGACACATGGCAGGTTGAAAAGTCAAAGGGGTAAGGAGGTGGACCATCAGAGGTAAATTGGATTTTTGTGTCTTGACATTAAAAGGATTAAAATCTCAAAATGGTGACATGCCCGATAAAGGTTATGTCAAAGCTTGCTCCAATCAATGACGAAGGTGAGGACTATCGGGAAATTTGAAAAAATTCGTTTTAGAAAAAGGGGCCAAAAGTAAAAGGGAAAGGGCTGTTCAACTACAATCATATTTACACACGTGTCAGGTCCATTTTTTCAAGGGTGGATCTATGGGGAAAACTTGAAATTATTTTCCCTTTTCCAAAAGGGGAGTGAAATGCCGAATTTGGTCGCAAGAGCAAAATATGAAATTTTACCAAAATTTTAAAAATTCAGAGGAAACCCCTGGGTCTATTTTTAAGTTTGGATCTTCCACGTGGACGGACCAAATTCAAAGTAAAGATCAATGACAGCTGAGAGTCAAAATTTGATTTTCCCTCCATTTCTCTGCAACACGTTTGGAAGTGTGATTTTTCATGGTTTCTTGGTTTTTTCTACACGCCAAGAAGAGAAGGAATTTAATGTTGACATTTAAAGTTTGGTGGGAAGATCTGGAAGGTGTCTTTCACCATTAAAATGGTCTAACTTTTGTGCCCAATCAGATTTTCCATTTTTCTTCTCCCAAGCATGCAAGGAGCCAGATTTGACAGATTAAGGGTGAAATTGGTTGGCAAATTGAATGAAGAGTGATCTACCAGAGAAAGGAGTTGAATGTGGGAGGAATTTGATGTAATATACCCCCTCAAGAACCTGGAGACTTTATGTTGATCTGATTCTAAGAATCATGAAAGAATCATGGTGAACGTTGGTGCATTAAACATTTTTTATCTTTTGGGGAGAAGGGGATTTTTTGTAAATGTTATAAATGGCACAAATTTTTCATGCAAATAGTTGGGACTTTTTGGAAAGTTCGGAGACTCAGTTTTCTAGCATAAAAAGCTTAACAAATCCCATCCTTTTGAAAAGCCATCTAAGAAGCCTGTATATCCCTTTATGTGTCAAATTTAATCATGTCAAGGTGGTTATAAGTATACAGACCATTGACAAGCTTTGAGATTGTTCAAGAAACTTTCCCTTGCTGATTAATTTGATCGGACTTGAGTTATTTTGTGTTAATCTTGAGTAAAGTGTATTTATTTAATCTATGAATTCATGCAAGTAGTTTCTCTTGTTTCTATTGCAATATTGTACCAAAATCTAGTTCAATCACACAAGTCTCATTCCTTGTGATAGTTTAGTGGCATTTGTAATTTCATTTCTTAGAAGATCCTTCATCTAGGAGTGAGATAAATGGTTTAAAATCACTTTTCTTTCATTTTGTTGACAAAGATTATCTATAAGCCTCTGGGTGTACCTTAGGCATGGTTTGATTTGAATCTTGGTGCTTTATTGGGTTTTTTGACTCAATCCTTCATGATAGAATCCCATAGGTTGTGTGAAAGAGTGCTAATCTGGGCCTCCATTTAGGCACATATTCTAGTTGAAGAAACATTTCTAACTTTTGTGGCATTTTGTTGGTTGAATCCTTCCATTTTGCATAAGCTCTCAAGGATCTGGTGAGTCAAGTTCATCCTGTCTCCCCTCCCACCAAAATCTATTTAAAAACATCCAATCCCATCCATACTACCCCTTTTTTGCTCTGTATACCCACACAAGACCAAAATCCATTTGCTAAAGTATGCAGGATAGATTAGGGTCTCAAATGTCTTTAGTAACCTTTTCCTTGTTATGAAAGTATATCCATGCTCTCGGAAGTGACAACTCATGAGAGCCAGATCCGGTGTGTTGATCATATTTTCCCAAGGTCTTCTCTACAAAATTTATGAAAAATAATGGTAGTTGTATCTCCTTTCAAATAACATAAGTTAGAAAATAGGTTATCTTACCTTGGTTGAAAGGCACAACCTAAAATAGTTAGGATAAGATCATATCCTTTTAAGGTGCTACCCATCTCTCCACAAATACAAGTAATAAAGGGATAGTAAGATCTCCTCCCCGGCTACAAAATGACATACATTTGTGATCTGGCTGCCTCTAAGCTCCATGTTGAATCAGTGTTGTTGCTTGTCTTGAAAAGGAGAATTTTTTTGGTACCAACAGGAACCACATCCTTTTTCCTCCCAAGTGAAGTAGGAGTTTCACCCAAAGCCTCCATTCACCTGTAATGACCCCACATTTTTGAAATGTAATTTCCAGTTTAAATTTTGATTGCACCAAATTTGGAAACATGCAAGTAGGAATGGAAATGAAGCATCCCAAAAATATACCAACCCGTCCTTTCCTTGCATGATAATTCAAGCACTCTATTTGGGATCCAATGTTAAGGACCATGTGAAACCTAAGTTAACATTGTAAAATTTATTTGTGATTGGATAGTTGCAGTGATGACCTAAGTCAGATATCTTATCTATAAATTTATAATTAAATGAATAGAACATTGTGATAAAATTTATGTAAAACAAAAGCTACGAGGAGCTATGAAAAATAGATATATCACTTATGGTAGTCCAAAATCATTAGCACTTTGGGTTGAAATAGGTCTATGCATGGAGGAAAAGAAAAGAAATTTGTATCCTTCATGCTTCCTCATTCGCTATATAGAAATGGATTGATTTAGATCTGTACCGAAGTAGGTTCAACTTTTCTGAGAGGAAGGAACTACTACTACCATGGTTTTATTTGTGGTATGGAATAGAAGAGGAAGATTGAAGATTAGGAGGCAATGTTTGGGGGGAGAGCATAATTTCTAGCTGTATTGAGTTTTTCCCATTTTGTTCTTATTTTTGCTTTGTGTACTGTAACCTTGTTGTGGTATTCTCCTAATAGATAGTGGCTATAATTTTTCTTTCCTAATATTTATCGTTTATTTTGAGTAGTTGTTGTTGCATTAAGACATTGAGAGTGCCCTTTTTCTTCTATTTGTAATGCCCCACGAAACTTTAGGTTGGTAAGAGTAATTTAATTTTTCCAATTAAAAAAGGTAATTTTTTTGGCAATTGTTGGTGAATGGAATAAGTTACCCATGTGAAGGCATGTGGGCATGTATTCTTGCGAGGGCAAGCTAATGGTGAATTTTTAGGAGGTGGCATGCAAAGTGTTCTTCCCTTATAGCCTATAGACTGTCATGTTCCTTAGATAATAATATGGACACATTAATTATGTATCCATGGTCTTTGACCATGTTGGTAGCTAGGTTAACACTTCCGGTTTAATAGTAAACCTTTAGTTGCAACAAAGGCCTATCTCGAACTGGGTGTTGTTACTGACCTTTGACCGAGTCAAACAACGAGATAACTTCATAAGGAATATGTTGTAGGAGTGTTGAGAAGACATGGGATCCTTCATGAGACACTCACATTGTCCCAAAAATGTAACACATAGGTCTCAAACTTGATCCATTTACTCTGCAATGCACTCTTATCCCATGTCAATATGCAAGCATTGGAATAGGGTATAAGTGTCCATAAAAGTAAAAGTATATAGGAATTCTATCTCGATGTTGCCATTGAAAGTACTCTTGTGGGTATGTATGGAAAATGTGGAAGCATGCGCTTGGCATGTGAACTATTTGAATTAATGCCTGAAATAAATACAGTCTCATGGAATGCCATGGTTGCGATAGCTCGATGGAAAATGGTTTTAATTAATACAATAGCAATGTGTTGCTTATAACATTCCTCCTAGAATAGAATATTATGTTTTCTTGGTTGAAATTCTATGTTGTCATGAATATCTTGAGGAAAATATAAAATTTATCATTGACACAATAATTAAACCTATGGTGGTTGTGTGGATGCATTTTTTTGTAAATCAGAGAGCACATAGGAATACAGAGTTACAATAATTTTCTACAACTCTTCTTTTGGGTTGGATCATCAAAATGTTGCAACTCGGCTTGATATCTCTCTGTAAATTTCCATGATTTTGTTGTAAGCTTGCTTGTATTTTTACTAGGGTTTTAGTTTGGGTATTTCACCATTTGAGACTACTAGCTCACGCTTGGCATCATCTTTGTATTCGGTCTTGGCATTTCATCATGGATCAAGCTTTTTTTTTTAATTTCTCCCCTCTAACCTAGTGTTTGTGCAAGGATCATTTGAAATTTATCATATATTTAACGAGATCTCAGTTTGACCCTTAGGAGAACCCATCTCTACATGCTATAAAACTTAGATGAACTCAATGTGATCTTGATCTCTTCCTCCTTTTACTCAACCAGCTCATAATCAACCTTGTAGCTTGGATCTTTTTTAGGACCCATCTCATATTTTTTTCAAGGAGCTAGATCTATAACTACTATCACATAGGTTGGGTGTGAGGGTTTATGTTCTACAATGACTCTCCATTTCATAGAAGGGTATATGGAGTAGCAACATGGAATAATCTAGAGCATCGGCCTACAAGGAAGGGGTATCATCCACCAAGTACGTGTAATAATTGTGAATGAAGATGGATAAGCTTTCCGAATGCATGCAACCATTTGAAGAAATGCCTAGCTATGATGCAAATATAAGTCCCTCAATTTTGGACCTGATTCATTTCTCCAGGCATGGTTCATCTCACCTTGTCCTTCATAATTCTTGTACTTTAGTTTTACATTTGCAAATAAATAAATTTAAAACCTTAGAGTATCTCACATTTGATTATTTTATATAATCTTATTTTGAAAAATAATAAAACAAAATATGGAACTTATGTAATCCAAATAACACTTGGTAACCAAGCATAAACTTAAATGCATCCTTTGGACACAATTTAGTAAACTTTGTAACCAAAGTCCCTTAGAGTGAAAAAAAAAACTCCTCCTTAAGATTTACTTTTCCGACTTGTAATTTGATTGTCATTTGTGGTTGCAACCACAACCTTATGCACTATTAGACCTAGGGTATCAAAATTTGGTGCTCATGCCCATTGGTATTGGTGAGAGCTAGATGAGTCATCAACTAAAACAATCTTTCTATCTACCTTGTAAGTTATAAAAATGTAATTTCCATAGACTTGCAAAACAACACTCTGAACCCCATACATGAGATGTCAAGCATCATATGTGTTTGTTGTTAGGTAGAGATTCACGTCAAGCATTAGCTCAAACTCATTTTACTATATGCACTCTCTTCGCTACTTCTTTAAGAGCCATGTCCCTCTCTTTAACACTTTTGGGGAGCTACTAAAACTAAAAAGTTAGCTTTAATTTTGACGCGCCATTCGAACACTGAGCAACAAAATGCTTATCATCCTTTGTAAACCTCTAGTATTTTTACTAGACAATTTTCTAGAACCTTCGGTTCAAGAAAATAACTTTTTTGGTTAGTTTGGCTAATAGGTTTTGTAGGCCTCTGGTCATAGTTTTTATTAGGTCAAACTAGACCAATTATAACCGATGACCTAAAACTATCCGCCAATCGTAAACCATTTGCCCATTCTAAATTTCATCAATTCCTATGAATTCTTGGTATATAGGAGGTCATGTAGAAACTTACTTGTGGTGTTCTTTCTCATCAGAAGATAACATTTGAAATTGGTTTCATCACTCTAAGCCTAAATCAAACATTTTTATAACTAGTAGGAAAAAGTAAAAAAAAAAGTTGTAGGACTCTTGTTGGGTTTCCAAACCATCATGGAAACTTGTTGAAACTTGTAAATAACTCCTTAAAATTCTATTGTGTGACTATTTTGTGGAATTGAATGCTTGGAAAAATAGTGTTTATCTCTCTCTTTCCTTTCTCCTTCTCTCTCATTGGTTATGAAATGAAGTGAAATGAATAAATGTCTCTAAAAATTTTGTTAGAATTAAAATTATAATCATGTTTATATGTAAATGGGAAACTAAAAAATAGTAATTATGATAGATTAGGGTGGATGCCATGTTAGAAATTTATCGTTGATTTCATGCTCACATGGTTTTGCAGGATGCAAGAAATATGGTGAAAAGGCATTGTGAAATTCATTGTTTATTATTGTAATTTATATAGGTCATTGTAAAAGGTATATATGTATAATGTAGTCCCATGTTACAGAAAATTTATATTTGAAATTTGTTAATATGTATGGGATCCTATTTTTAGGGATATCTTATGAAATGTACATTTAATCATAGGTTCAATTTGATTGATGGTTGTGTATGGTAAAAGAAAATTGATATATATATATATATATATATATATATATATATATATATATACACACACACACACGTTAAATGAATTAATTTTTAATATCTTGTAGTGTGTTTCTAGTGTGCAATAGATGATTAAATAAATGGGTGTTGTTTTTCTTACCTTGAAAATGTAATAAATGAATCTAACCAACAACCAACCCTAGTATAAGGTTTGTCCATAACTTGTCATCATGTGTGACCCTTCTTAGCGTAGAGGAAATTGAAATGTAGATAAACTTAAACTCTTGTTAATGATATTTTTATCATCACTTTTAAATGAGAGCTAGGCTTTCACGTGTTGAGATCCCCAATAGTTGTGCAAGCATTGAAAAGTCTTTAGCCATGCAGAAGAAGACAAGTGTTGGCTTGGTGAAAATCGAAGATGGGAGCCCCAGGTAGGGACTCAAATTCACACCATCCCTCCACATAGCAAATAGTCAACCAAGGTCAAAAGGTAGGAAAAGTGGGTCTCAAAAAGGGGCTAAGTATAGAAGTTTTGGCAGGGAAGTTCCACGTGTCCAAGGGGTGCACCTCTAGGGGTAGATCCAAAAAGAGAGACTCAAACTCGCGCCGGTTTTCCACGTAGTCTAGGTTCGAAAAGGTAATGTAGGCACCGTTAAAAAGACAATGAGACCCGTGGAGGCTACCAAGTATCAACTCAACACTCCTTCAAAGCTAAATTTTGAGTCGGGATTTCTAGAGAGTGTGGTATCTCCACATGTCTAGTCTCAAAATCGGCCTAGAGTCGGTTGAATAGTCAATGCATGGGGTAGGCCAACGGAGGTTGCCAACTCTCTAAATGGTGTTGATTCAAGGATTGAATAGAGAGAGGGTTTCCAAACAAGCACCAAACTTCCGTATTTGCTAGGTCAAAATATATAACCCCACTAAACAAAAGGATTATTCAAAAACATAAAAAATTGGTGAGGTAGTGGAGGAAACACCACGTGGAAAGCCTAAAATAGCAGAGCTAAAGTGGGCCATTGGGGAGAATGATTTTTTCCCCCTTCTTATTCAAAGGTGTTAAATTTGAAAAATGGGGTGCAACTCCACCGAAAGGAAAAAGCCGGTGTTTGAGCCCGAGTAAAGGTGAACCAAGGAATCAAAGGAAAAGGTGAAAATTTTCCTTTTGTCAAAAGTAACAGAGATAAAAATTTGAAGCACATCTCCTCAGCAACCAAAGGGTGCCACGTGTGTAAGTGGATCGTCAAGGCCATGGTAGTTTTCTCGAGTTTTTTTGAAAGAGGGGAAAAATATAAATCACGGACCCGCAAACCCAATTTTTTCCTAATCTGGCAACCACATGCCCCATATTAAAAAGGAGACCCAATTTTCAAACTATTCTCCCACCCATTTGTACGGACTTGATTCAAACTTCAAAGGGGCATATATTTCGAATTTGGGATCAAAATATTGCAAATATAACACCGCCAGGAAAGATTTCAGCTTCACCCATGCCATGAAGATCTAAAACTTTAAGTTTGGGGAGGTTAGGTAAAGGAAAATGGATAAAATGTCTTCAAGTCCTTTGTGGGATCCATCTACCTCAACAACTAGATCGAGTCAATCTACTCTACCATTTCCTCCTTCTTCGAGGTGTCGAACTAGAGATCGATACTGTCAAGACAGATTTGGGAGAATATTTCATCGAGGCATTAATAGAAGTGGTTGTGCTTCAAAATAATTTTCCGCTTCTCTCTCTTTCTTTTCTCGATTGATTCTATAAATATAGGATCAAAACTCTTTGTAAAGGGTTGGACATTCTTTTTCTCGCAAGATCCCTCATCCTTCTAGAAAGGAATTTTTGAGTTCGACCTTCCATTAAAATCGTAGTATGTTTCTTGCCTCCTAGTTGTTTTGTAATGCATTGTATCAATCTGCAGAGCAATAAAACATGTATGTGATCGATTCTAGATATTTTCTATCTCTTTTGCTTGCATCTTGTCTTTCATTATCAATTTGGTTATATGTGCTCGATTACAGTCCTATATAAAAGGGACATGAATGGTGTCCTATTTAGGTGCCTTAGGACAAATCAAAGTTGAGAGAGTGCTACAATATTTCCATGATGAAGTAGTAGGAGGCCATTTTTCTCCATGGGTGATAGCACTCAAGATCATGTAGGTGGGTTATTATTGGCCCTGTGGTGTTTAGTGACCGCTATGCATGGATCAAAATGTGTAGGAAATGTGTTTATTTAAAGGCAAAGAGAGGCTATTAGAACTCCCATTACACCCCATTTTAGTTGTCCAACTATTCATGTAATGGGGGTTGGAATTTATTGGGGTCATCAATCCAAATTCTAAGGCCACAAGTGAATTCTAATGGAAACAGACTATTTTACCAAGTAGACCGAGGCAGTGGCACTCAAATAAGCTAATGAGTCCAACATATTAGACTTCTAGGAAGGGATACTAATAAGATTAAAAGTGTCCACCACCATTATATCAAACAATGAATTGGCATTCATCAGTTCAAAAATCACAGGATGGGCCATCAGAATGAAATTTACTTGAGCACTTCATCAAATTATTACCCTTAGGGTAATAGCCAAGTAGATACCATGAAAAGAACCCGCTCAAGATTATCAGAAGAACTCTTGATGAAAATCAGAGAAACTGGAACAAAAACTCAAATCAGCCTTATGGGTTGATAAAACAACACCCAAGAAGTCTATACGCAACTCTCCATTCAATCTTGTCTACAGGAAAGAGTTAGTGTTCCCTATATCATTGAGTTGCAGTATTGGAACTCATGAAGTAGCTGGAGATGTCTAAGTTAGAACCAATGGAGGCCGGTATGCAGAGCTGATGGAGTTGGAAGAAGCAAGAGAACACACGCTTCAAATAATAGAGAAGGATTGGGCCATGATCAAGAGATGCTTTGACAAGAAGGAAAGATCCAGGACCTTCCAAGAAGGAATACCTAGTCTTGAAATGGGATGCAGATCAAGAAAAACCTAGAAGAAATTCCAAGTTTGATGCCATTTGGTTTGGCCATTACATGGTCAAAAGATGTAAAAGTAGCAATGCTTTCCAATTGTCTACATTGGAGGGTGAAGAGTTACAGATTCTAGTGAGTGGAATCTATCTTAAGCACTTCTAGTAAAAGGGAAGTTCTAACCCTATACATATTAGTGTAGTTTCTCATTCCTCTAAGTGATTGTGCACATTGTCTTGCTGTAGTTTAGGTTGCATTTTTTCCTCACTAATTTGCACAATTTGCATGTTCTATTTGGAGCATGTATGATTTCAAATTTTTTATGTAGTTTGGTGTTGTTTTGTTGCTCTTATACAGTCCATTTAGAGAGACAGATGAATCCCTGTGTCAAAACAATATTTTACTCTCAGAAGTCTTCTTTTTGAGATTTCTTATGAAAATTGAGAGTGCAAACAACTAGGCTTGTGAATTAGAGGTAGAATAAATATCAAACCATCGTTCTCGACTCCTTGCCCAATGGATATGACAAGGAAATTGGTCTTTTCATCTAGCAGAAGATAACCCCGTGGGTTTCCAAATTGTTATCCATATTTCACCCCGGAAAATATTGGATCAGCCATGACCCCGCATAGAAAGAACCTGAGAAAACTCATTCAGATCTTGTAAATAGGTCACAGAAGGACTCAAAAATTTAGTGGTGAGAGCCGAGAAAGACTAAATGACCCTATGCAAAAGTAATGACTTTGTCAAGACATTTCCATGTCTTAAATCCATTTTTCACATTATGGGTAGATTCAACAATGCAACAACAGGGTTAGAAAAGAAGGGGTAGTACCGCAGAGGAACCGGAGAGAAAGGGAAAAAAAAGGTAGAGCTTCAAGTTTTTGGGGCTTGAGACCATTCAAAAAAGTGTTTGAAATTGATGAAGTATGGAAAAACCAGAGGAGAGAACCACATGTCCTTACGATGCTTTTCCGAAAGATGTATCCATAAAGGGAGGCTAAAAAAATAATCACATCTCCATGCGTCCTAGGCTAAAATAGAGGCAGGTCAAATGGTCAAACAGGTCGAAAGGGAGATAGGGTGGGATTCAAAATTGGCTAAGTATAAAAGTTTATGTGAAGAATGCCAAGTGTCTCGTGTGGTACATCTCCAAGAGTTAGTCTAAAGCGGAGACCCAATTGAGTGTCGGGATTCCATGCATCGAGAGCCCTAAAATTTGTGCAGCCATTGGAATGTCCTTGTCTCAGGAAGGAAGAACCCAGTGTCGGCTCGGTGTAAATCCAAGATGGGCTCCCAAGGTGGGGACTCAAAATTCCACTAGCCATCCAAGTATAAAATAGTCAACCAAGGTCAAAAGGTGGGTGAAACGAGTCTTAAAAATGGCTAATTATAGAAGTGTTGGCGGGGAAGTTCCAAGTGTCCAAGCGGTGCATCTCAGGGGTAGACCCTAAAAATAGAGACTCAAACTCGTGCTGGTTGCCACGTAGCCCTAGGTCCGAAAAGGTAAGTTAGGGACCGATGAAAAGACCATAGACCTATGGAGGCTGCCAAGTGTCACATCAATGTTTCTTCAAATGTAAATTTTGAATCTAACTTTCTAGCAAGCGTTGGCATCTCCTCATGTTCGGTCTCAAAAAGGGGTAGAGTCGATTGAATAGTCAATGCATGGGGCAGGCCGGTCGAGGCTCTCAATTTCTAAATGGTTATGATTCAAGGATTGAAAGAGAGAGGGTTTCTAAACAAGTGTCGACTTCGTGTGTCTCGGTGAAAATATATAATCCCACTAAGCAAAATACTTAGCCAAAAACATAAAAATTGGGCAGGCGCAGAGGAGGAAACGCCACATGACAAGCCTAAATTAGTAGCGCTAAAATAGGCCGTTGGGGAGAAAGTTTGTTTTTCCCATTAATATTCCAAAGTGTAAAAGTTACAAATGGGCTGCAACTCCACCCAAAGAAAAGAGTCATCATTTGAGCCCGAGTTAAGGCCAAATCGAGGAATTAGAGGAAAAGGTGAAAATTCTCCTTTTGTCAAAAGGCACAGAGATAAAAATTGAAGTGCGTATCCTCAGCCAACGAAAGGGTTCCACCTGTTCAAGCAGAGCGTCGGGGTCGATGAGATTTTTTTGAGTTTTTTGGAAGAGGGGAAAAAGATAAATCACGAGACACGCAAACTTGATTTTTCCGTAATCTAGCTACCACGTGCCCCATATTAAAAAGGAGACCCCATTTTCAAATTGTTCTCCCACCCATTTGTATGGACCTGATAAAAACTTCAAAGGACCATATCTTTCAACTCAAGGGTTGAAATATTGCAAATCGACACCCATTTGGAAAGATCTTTGCTTCGCTTTATGCCATGGAGATCTAAAACTTTAAGTTTGGGGAGGTAGGTGAAGGAAAATGGAGAAAATGTCTTCGGGGCTATTAATGCGGGATCCATCTCGCCTCAAAACCAGATCAAATTCAATTGGCTCCTTCATTTCCTCCTTCTTCAAGGTGCCAAACCAGATATCGATATGGTCAAGAAAAATTTTGGGGTAAATTTCATCGAGGCATTAATAGCGGTGGTTGATCTTTGACCTATGTTTCTCACTTCTCTCTCTTTCTTGTCTATGATTGAGTCTATAAATATAGGGTTAGGAATCATTGTAAAGGGTTGGATATTATTTGTTTTGTAGGCTCCTCTTCCTTATAGCAAAGGAATTTGTGGAGTTCGACCATCCATTAAAATGCTATATGTTTCTTTCCTCCCGGCTACTTTGTAAAGCATAGTATCAACCCGCAAAGAAATAAATCACGTCGTGATCGATTATAGATCATGTTTGTCTCTTTTTCTTACATATGGTCTTTCATTATAAATATGTTTATTTGTGCTCTATTATTGCATGTATTTTATTGGTTTGTGTCATTAGCAGAACTAGTGTCCATCGTTCTTGTAGTGCATCACCTTATAGTTTAGTTATTTCTTATTTCTTATATTTCTTTCATCCCTATCTCCTAGGAAAATTTTAGATTAGGTTTAGAAATAGATCATGTAAAATTCCTCATGTATGCACCCAAACAGAGGAATAAGAACCCACCTTTAACGGAGAGGTTTTCCATCTTGCAAGGTCCCACACCTTGGGAAAGTTCAATGTTATGTGGATCACACCAAATGACTCTACCTTAGAAAAGTAGATTTGACAATTCATTTGGGGGTGCTTTGATTTTGCACTAACAATAACTCAATTAAACATTTTCATGTGTTACAAAGAATATGAATTTCCTTGGTGAGATCAAAATTTCAGAAAAAAGATATATATAAATATATATATATATATAAATATATAAACCTAAATAGAATTTCTTGATGTGGAAAATGTTGAATGAATTATACAAGTTATGGAACTATTTTAACTATGATATAGAAATGAGGATACCATGATTGAAGAATGTTTATGGGAAAATGCATCTTGAACCTAAATCTCCCTCAAATCCTAAGAATTCTTCCTTGATGTCATGTCAGATTCACTTATGTAGTAAGTGTAAAATTTAAACTTCATATAAAAATTTGAGAAGTATAAGCTTAACATAAGAATGAGAGAATTAGGAACTTTGTATGCAATTTGAAATATGCCAAATAATTATGTAAGTTATGGAGATTGTCATAAGAGATAAAGAGCCAACTTAAATGGTCAAACTGTAAGTGGAATTGTGAAATGAATTTAAGAACCTGTAGGTAAAAAAAAGAGATAAAATTATCCTTGCATAATAATGTTCTTAGAATGGTAATCGTAATTAAGATGTAATCATGGTAATGATGTGTTGTGGGTTGCCAATCCTTGAGTCCCTTTCTTGTGGTGGGGTCATTACTAGTATTCGTTCATTGGGGAAAGTGAGGCATCGACATATATATGGTGTTGTCGTATGTCTATGTGATTTGATGACTTATGTAATTGTCTTATGTGTGGTTGATTTTATCTTTTTAGAGCCCTTTTGGTGTTGTGTAGTGTGTTGGTGCTCAAAATGGTCTCACCCCATCTGTGCCTTTGAAAAATTATTCATTCACAGCCTCTGTCATTTTCTCCTTCCCTGTATGGTGCTTGGTCAGTCTTATTACCATTTTTAGTCTACTCCTGGGTCGAGGATCATGTGTGGGTCTATATTTGTCTCATGGTTCCTTTGTTCCTCTGAAAAATCTCTGTATTTTGGGTCTCTCATGCTCTGTTCCTTCAAAACTCACATTTTCCTATTTCCTCCATTTTCCATAGTCAAGATTTGTTGTCCCTACCATTTTTCCCTAAATACTCAAAGAGAAATGAGTTGATGTGTCCCTAAGGATCATGTTTGAGCCTTGAAACAGTCTAAATTATCTTTCCTTGAAGAAAATCTCATTTTTTTGGATCAAATGGATATTTTCTGTGTTTAATGGTTTGACAAACCGGTTCTCCTAGTCAAATTTGCATCATTGATGATCTGGGAAATGTGGAACCTATTTGTTGGATGCGGATCATCTTAATACTTCTAAAATTCCATAAAAAGCCTCATTTTTAAAATGTGTCCATGTGGAGAAAGCAGTGCTCGTTTGAGAATCAACTTTTTTATTCAACTTTGAAGTAGACTGGGAGGAAACGTGGAGGGTTAGCAAGAAAGAGACATGTGGAGGCTTCACTGGGTTTCCCATACTTAGAAAAATTTCAAAAGTTTTCAGGAATTCCAAGACACATGGAGGAATGGCACTCATTTGAAGATCTACTTTTAGGCTTTGCCTTGGAGTAGCACCGAGAGGACATGTGGAGGCTTCTGCTACTTTCTAATACTTAGACAAATCTTATGCGGTTGGAGAAATTTGGTGGAACAATGACATGTGGTGAGCTTGCGATCATTCAAGATCTCTATGTTGGGGACAATTTTGAAATAGCACCATGGAGACATGTGGAGGAACCACACATGTTTGGGGACTGGCCCTTGAGTTTCATTTTAAAGAAGCGTTGGGGTGACATGTGGAGGCCTCTGCTCACTTTACATTTTACTTAGACTTTTCAATGGCCAAAAAGAGACTACGTTGGAGCTTGACAAGTGGAATCTTCCGCTAAGCTTCAAGCCTTCAAACAAATTTTGTCGGAGCAAAGACACGTGGCGAGCCCACGCTCATTCAAGGTGTCAAAATTTTGGGACCACCTCAAGGAGTGCCATTGTGTCACGTGGCAATTTGAAAAGTCATAGGGGATGGGGAGGTGGATCATCGGAGGTAATTCAAAAAATTTCCCTCTTTTCTTCATAAAGTTTTAAATAGTGAAAATGGCCCGCATGAGCTTGATGGGAAATAGTTAATGTTTTCCCTCTGTCAATGGCAGAGGTGCGGACCCAGAGGAAAATTGGAAAAAATTCCTTTTGAAAAAAAAGAGTTGAAAGTAAAAGGGGAAGCATAGTTCCATTGGGAAACACATTAGGACACGTGTTAAAAGTATTTCTCAAGGGTGGAGCTGTGGGGTAAGCTTGGAAAATTTTCCTTTTTTCCAAAAGAGAGTCAAATGGAAGAATTTTTTTGTGGTTCCTTTAGGACCCACATCAAGACATGTGTCAGGCCCATTTTTTAGAAGCAGGCCTGTGGAGAAAAATGGGAAATTTTTCCATTTTTTCAAAAGGGTCAAAAAAGGTCAAAGGAAGCCCACGAGCCTATTTTTGCATCTTCCACGTGGATGTCCCACATTCAAAATCAAGGATCGATGGATGTTGAGTGTCTAAATATGATTCTCCACAATTTTTTTCTGCAAAACTCTTGAGAGTGCAAGTCTTAATGATTCCTTGCTATTTTCTACACTAAAAAAAAGAGGAGCAAGTTAAATTTAATATCTAGAGTTTGGTGGGAGAGATCTGGAGATGTCTTTCTCCATTAAAATGGTCTAACTCTCAAGCATGATCTGGTTTTCCATTTTTCTTCTCCTAAGCACGCAAGGGGTAAAATTTGATTGATATGGGGTGGAAGTGGTTGGCAAATGGATGGAGGCATGTTTTTCCTAAGAAAGGAGTTGAATGCAAGGAGAAATCAAAGAGATTTTCCCTCGAGCACTTGAAGAATTTTACAGATCTGATTATGTGAATCAGGAAAGAATTATGGCAAGCACTGGTGCATTTAAGGTTTTTATCTTTTGGGAGGAAGGGGATCTATTGGAAATGCTATAAAGGGCATGAATTCATTGTGTAAATGGTTGGGAGTTTTTGGAAAGATCAAGACTAATTCTCTCCTAGTAGAAAAATCTTGACAAAGCCCATCCATTTTGAGAAGCCATCTAGAGAAGCTTGTATATCTCTCTTTGTGTCAAATTTGATCATTTGTGTCAAGGTGTTTGCAAGTGTACTGACCATTGAAAATATTTGATATTTTTCTAGAAACTTTCCCTTGTTGATAAATTTGATCAAAATTTGAGTTATTTTGTGTTAATCTTGAGTAAACTATATTTATTTCATCTTTGAATGCATGCAAGTAGTGTTTCTTATTTATCTTGCAATATTGTACCAACATCTAGTCCAATCACACAACTCTTAGTCCTTGTGATATTTAAGTGGCATCGCAATTTCATTTCTCGAAGAGCCTTCATCCGGGAATGGGATAAATAGATTAAAATAACTTTTCTTTCATTTTGTTGATAGAGATTATCTATAAGCCTCTATGTGTACCTCGTGTGTGATTTGGTTTACATATTTGTGCTTTATTGGGTCCTCTAACTTGAGATTTCTTTACGAATCCCACGGAGTTTTGTGAAAGAGTGCTTATCTAGGCCTCCATTGAAGCACATATTCTAGTTGAGGAAACAATTTAAATTTTCATGGCATTTTGTTGATTGGATCTTTCCATTTTCAATAAGCTCTCAAGAATATGGTGAGTGAAGTTCATCTTGTCTCCCCTCCCACCAAAAAATCTATTTAAAACAACTAATCCTACACATACTACCCATGTTTTGCATTGGATATACACCTAAGACAAAAATCCTCATCACTTAAGCATGTAGAAGAAAGTAGGGTCTCAAATGTCTCTAGTAACCTTTGCTTTGTTGTGAAGATATCTCCATGATCTGGAAGTGACAAGTCGTGAGAGTTAGATATAGTGTGTTGATCATATTTTCCCCAAGGTATTCATTACAAAATTTATGCAAATGAAAGGTACATGTATCTCCTTTCAAATGACAGAGGTTACACAATAGGTTTTCTTACCTTGGTTGAAAGGCACAACCTAAAATAGTTAGGATAAGATCATATCATTTTGAGGTGCTATCCATCTCTCCATAAATCCAAGTAACAAAGGGACAACTAGATTCTCCCCGGCTATACAACGACATACATTTATGATCTATTTGCCTCTAAGCTCCTGTTGAAACTGTGTTGCTGCTTGGCTTGAAAAGGAGAACAAATTTGGCACCAAAATAGTGAGCAATGTAAGTAAAAAAATTATTTTGGTATTTTTATTGTTGTATTTGTGGCCTATTTGTGGGCATTACACTATCCCACTTATGTCTCTACAATATTTAGCCTTCCTCTATGTGAAACCTTTCCTTTCCTCCATTCTCTTGAATCATATGATAAGAGATTCAAATAGGGTATGTGCACCATCATTAGACCAACTTGGATGACATGGGAGATAAATATATTTCGTCTCTTGGGATGCATTAAGTATTGTTGAAGGATTTGTAAAAATTTGTTTTGTTGAAGTGTCTAGTGGGCTGTGAAATGAGTTTGCATCCATCAAGGCATGAATGAAAGACATAAATGTGACATTGGTCCCATTTTAGCAAGGAGTGTGACTACTCTTGGCCTCCATATGTTTCCCCAAATGGTTGCTTCATCTAAACTTTGATCGCAGTTAGAAAAAAAGACAAAGTCCTCCTCATGAAGCTTCTCTATAGTTCACCAAATGTAACCAACAGTGTATCTATGTGGTGTGTTCATATTTTCTAGCATACTCTCAACTTCATTATAATGGGAGCTTTATAAAAAGGTGGTTTACACCAAAAATTAACGGATATTTCATGAGGTCTTTCTTCTTATGTTTGATTTGTAAGTTTCACGCAGATATGTATGCAAAATATGGAAACATGAACTTGGCATGTAAACTATCTAACGAATTGTTTGATTGAAATTGGCCTTATAAGGCACGTAAACTATTCCATATAATGTGTTAAAAATATATATCCATAGAATGTCAAGTTTTTTGGATTCATGCAAAATGGATTTGAGGAAAAGGAAGAACATAATTTTCAAACAAATGTTTTTTTCTAGTCAAGTGCCATGGAAAAAACCTAATAGATGACATGTCTATCAAGCATCAAGATAAGGTATGTATTTCCCTTCCCCTTACATTAAAATTAAACATTTTATTGTTTCTTGTTTGTTTCCTAATTGCTTTAGAACAATAAAGGATGAAACTAGAATAAAAATAAAAACTTTACAATCGCAAAATATTAAAAAAAAAAATAGAAAAACTCTTCATCCTATACACAATGCACATGGTGTGCCAAAGAAAATTGTTTTACCATCCTTGACCTCTAATATTATTCCTAATGGTATATGGCATCACAAAGGTCATAAATATAATAGATAAAAATTAATTTGATACCTTTGAGAGACTATTTTTATTCCAACTTTATATCTTTGTCACCTAGAGTGACACTCCCTTTTATAAGAAAATGTGACTTGTTTTGTCTTGCAGTTGCCGTATCAATTTGGGTAAATTGAAAACTAACCCTATGTACCTTTAGAAATCTGTTCAGAGAATTGAAAGAAACTCTCAGTTTTGTAAAAAAAAAAAAATTATCTTGTAAGTTAGAGTTTGAAGCGGGTTTTGGATCTCACCATTCATTTTACAACAGTGGTTTTTGACGTGTTTACAACAATTGGTCTATGAGCCACCTTTCTATTTTGAGACCTATTTTTCGTAATAGACTTCCTTGAAATATTATGAGTTCTTTTTATATAAGGGATTAAATAGGAATTTTTGAAATTACGTTTGAACTTAAAAATGAATGTTTTCCAGCTCCATGTTATACGCACTTTAGCCTGTACTTCGGTAATTTTGTAAACTCGTTGCTCGAGCTAGATATTCCTTACGAGGTTCCCATTTGAATTATTTATACTTGTGAACCCTTTTCATATAGTTTCATGGTTGTGTAAAGTATACTTTAATCAAATATATTTCTATGAATGGATTTAGTAATTTATAATGTTTTCTCTCTCCTCCCTCTTCTCTCTCTAGAAATAATATGGAATGTTGGTTGATCTTGAAAACATAAATGATTTGAATATGTAGATGGGTTGAAAATGTATATGAATTTGAAATGAAATGAAAATGGATGTGTTATGCATGTAGTTATGATATGGTAAATAGAAAATAAAATGAATTATATACTTCCTCTCTCTTCCTTACTCTCTCTAGAATCAAAACATAAAAAGTAAAAAAGGAATGTGAGTGGGTGATGAATTGACCTCTATTCCTCTCTCCCAATTTATATCTCTTCTCTACCTTGTATTGAATTACTTGAAATGATGAATTTCTTATTTCATGTTTGAGTGTAAGGGATTTCCATACATAGTCTTAGGATTGACGTAATGATGGTTGCAAGTACTCGAATAGGAGGAATATTCTATATTTTATATGTTGTAATGAATGAGCTGTCATTATAAAGTTATATTCATCTTGCAATACATGTATTACCATATAATAATGATATGTATTTTTGTTTGAATAATTGTTTTTGTATATTTTTAAAGGGAATACCAATGTGGCTATATTTTACATTATCAAATTAGATATGAAGTTTTACTCAATTTTGTACCTATGTTATAAAGATATTAAAATAATCCTTTTTCCTTTTTGTGATGATATCTCTCGTGATTTGGAAGTGACAACTCGTGAGATTCAAATCTGGTGTGTTGATCATATTTTCCCCAAGGTCTTCTTTACAAAATTTATGCAAATGAAAGGTACATGTATCTCCTTTCAAATGAAAGAGGTTACACAATAGGTTCTGTTACCATGGTCAAAAGGCACAACCTAAAATAGTTAGTATAAGATCATATCCTTTTGAGGTGTTATCCATATCTCAATAAATCCAAGTAATAAAGGGACATCCAAATTTCTCCCCGGCTATAAAACAACATACATTTATGATCTATCTACCTCTAAGCTCCTTGTTGAATTTGTGTTGCTGCTTGGCTGAAAAGGATAACAAATTTGGGTACCAACACTTGTGGCACTATTCCTAGGGATATTTTGAAAGTTTTTGAGAACGGATTTGTCCATTAAGTTTACAGTTCACATTCAAACCTTGGTAAAGCACTTCTTGTATGATCTAAGCATTTTATGCAAATCTTCTAGTCTCTACAATATTTGCACGGGTATTAATTGATATATTTTGGCAAAGAAAGGACATATTTTTTTTCTTCCCAGTTTTTTAGCATTGATAGACACTTGACATATCATTTTTAGTGCATTTACACAACTAAGGTGAAAATCCTTAGTCGCGACTCCCTATTGATTTGATTCTGATAAGGAAAAGTGTCTTAAACCTTTTTCAAGTAAGATTTTCTACTAATATTTGCAAATCTGTAACAAGGAAGATCTTTCTTTGCTTGGGATCCTACTAGGACATTGTTTCCGAGTTAGGAAAAGAAAATTCAGAAGGAAGAAAATCTTGGAGGGTTGTGGGAGAACAACAAATAAGAAGAGGTATCTCCATTGATGAAAGTGAATGTCCTATCATAGATGAATGCCATCCAAGTGACTCTGAATCAGGTAGCCTCATTGTGGAAGTGAATTCTCCTAATGGAGAAGGGCCTTCATTTCTTTTTTATAGATTTGCTTCACATTCTGCACCTGAATTTACTGAAGGGGATCTCCATTTTGAATACTAGAATCCTCTATTCCAAGGACCCTCTAACCCTTATCAATTTGTCACCCCTCCAAGATCACCTGCTCAAATCAATATGGCTCAACCTAGACCTCCATTTGTTATAAACACCTTTGGACCTATAAATTTTGTGGGAATGGTTGGTTATCCAAATGTAGTACCTCAAGATGTATGGAACAGAATTCCTAAGTTCCATGGAAAAAATTCCATAACTGGTGACCAACATCTAAATCTCTTCCTCAATATGATGGAAGACTTTGAGATTGAGCATGAAGATGTATACATCAAATGGTTTGTTCACACTCTAGAGGAGGATGCAAGGGACTAGTACAAATAATTTCCAAATAAATTTATTAACTCTTGGGCTGAGATGAGTAATGCATTCAGATTACAATATGGTGATAGGACTGACCCTAGGTTTCTTCTATCAAAATTTGAAAACATCAAGAATAATCCCAATGAGTCAGTACATGACTTCAATACAAGGTTCAATAAGACCTTGAGGATATTTTGTGTTAGAATAAGGCCATGTGATGAGTCATGTTTGATCAAACACACTGATGCATTTGATAAAAAGGTTGATTACTACTTGAGGGACAAGAACCCTACCAATTTAAGGAAAGCATTCACCATGGCCCTAAAAATAGAGAATAATATCAAGGCAATTGGGAAACATCCAAAGATGGAAGGTGTGAAGTTGGTTAACCCCGAAAATCCTCATAAAAGCAAGGGTGTTGATTTAGAAGAGGTTGTGAAGACTTTGGCAGGGGCTGTCAAGGAGATCTCTACAAGCTAGCCAAGCTGAGAAAGGAGTTGGACATAGTTCCCAAGGATAACATAGGAAACAAGATCAAGATAGACCTAAAATCATCAAATAACTGATGACATAGGTAAAAGAGCTATTGGATTTGGAAAAAGATAGCCTCAAGGTAGAGAAAATAGAATGGTACCTAATCCTTTGGCTGCCAAAGTTGGTGTGGTGGAAAAGACAAAAGTCATTGATTGGTATGATATTTTTTTCATTCCCCACGCTCCATGTGAAGAATATTAGCAAGAAGAAGAGGAAGATGATGATAATGATGATGATGTTTACATGATGGGATGCTCCATTAGCTCACAACAAAGGGAAACCTCAACTAAGGTGAGATAAGTGCTAGAATCTGTTGCTAACTTTTTGGGACTGCGTTCATAGAGTAAATATTCTCCCTCCCTCTCATACTTTAGAGGTATATAATGTACAAGATTTTCAATTTCCCAATAATGAATTTGAATATTTAAGGTCTTTAATGATAAAAATTTATGATGGGGGAATCCATCCGAGGAGGATAGGAAATTATTAATGAATACTTTTGTGGCTCAAGAGAAAGAATATAACACAAGAAGTAAGGTTGTCAAAGGGGTGGGGCCTTAAGCCAAGCCAAAATATCCCTGAATTTCTAACATTCCTAAAGAGGCTACTTGGAAAGATCCATCTACCAAAATCCCTACAGTTCCAAGAAAAAATCACACCCCTCCTCATGCTCAAGCTATCAAAAATCTGTGCCACCCAATGAGTGTATTAGCCTTTCTTCCAATGTTGACTTGCCCAATAATGTACTTATGACATTACCCAAGTTTTAAGTTAAATCAAAGTCTCTGTCCCAATTGTTGAGTTGCTTAGGATCATTGAGAACAAGAGAAGAGCATTTGAATACTTGGGATTGAATGAAGAGAAGACAACCCTAGGAAGAAATGTGAACATTGTGGAGAATCCTCCGGTTGTTGAAGAATCTTGAGACACCATCAGCATCAAAAGAGCTAGCTAAACAACCCGAGGTTTATTTGGGGACATCCTTGGTATACTCTAGCTGAATGTGGATCCATTCTTCACTACTACTCGATCATCAAGGATAGGCTGCTCCATAACTATATGTTTAACTCAGGGGCATCATGCAATGTCATGCCTTTGGAGGTCATGAATGAGATGAATATTAAAGTAACAATAGAATTTGGGAATTTCACTGCCATGGACTCTAGAGAGAGGTACCAGTAGTGGGATGTGTGAAGGGTTTGATGGTGCATCTCGTAGCCTACCCAGGTAAAAATTTAAAGCTTGATGTTGTCATAGTTGATTGCCCAGCCAAGTGGGGTATGTTGCTGTCAAGAAAGTGGGCTGAAAGTGTTGGTTGTAGTGTCCAAATGGACATTTCTTATGCCACCATCCCAGTTGAGGTCATTCTTGTTAGGTTATATGGGGAGAAGAAAATGTTACACCTTATTGAGGATCCCAACAATGCGTCCTATGAAGTATTATATACAAATGTTGATGCTGATAAATTTGTGGGATTTACTGAGGGAAAAGAGCACAAGATTGAGGAGTGTAAGTGTCTTGAGAAAGCAGGCTCTCCTTGGACTCTATTGTTTGATGGAGCTTGCTCCAAATTTGGAAATGGTGCCGGTGTTGTCCTAATTTCTCCAAGCTAGGAAAGGTTTGTTTTTTCCTTTAAGCTTAACTTTGAGTGTACTAACAACATTTTTGAGTATGAGGCATTGTTGTTAGGTTTAAGAATTTCTTGGAAGTATGGTGTTAGGGACATCATTGTCAAAGGAGACTTAGAGTTAGTTTTCAAGCAAGTCGAAAAATGTATGCCACAAAGAATCAACAACTGAAATAATACAAGCATGTAGTTTGGGACTTCATTGAGATGTTTGACTCCTTCAACATTGTGCATCATGACAGGAGGTTCAATGACTTGGCAGACAAGCTTGTAGTGTTGGGGTCTCAGTTTGACAGTTTTGCAACATCCCCTTATTGTGAATATGAGGTGGAGGTAGTGACAAGACCCTTTGTCCCTGACAATATAAAACATTGGTAGGTTTTTTATGATGAGGCTTAGGTCAGAAGGTTCCTACAAAATGATGGAGATTTTGCTGATCAAAACATTGATTGGGAGCCAATGGTCTATACAACAGAGGGGAAGGAAACCTTATTTGGAAAAGGCATCATCTAGCTAAAGACCAACACCATTCCTAGAGGGCTGGTTGCTCTTGAATCAAATTTTGATAATGTTGACTACATTATTATCTATCAAAATGCAGGAGGAGCTCAAGAAAGCTAAGGGATGGAGGAATTATACAACGCACAAGGTATTCTTATTGGGTTTGTTAACCTGGTGCAGTAAGAAAGAAGAATGGTGACATCGGGTTGTGTCTGGACTTCAAGAATCTAAACAGGCCTCAATAAAGGACAACTATCCTTTACCTAACATGGATCACATGTTGCAAGGTTGGTGACTGGGTTCTACATTTGGGAATTGCTTTCTACTTTAGATGGCTTCTCTGGTTATAATCAAGTCATGGTGAAAGAATTAGAAAGGATCAAGACAACCTTCACTACTCCATGGGGAATGTATGTATATGTTAGGATGCCCTTCGGTCTGATGAATGCTGGAGCCACTTTTCAGAGAGAGCAATGGATGTTGCTTTTGTTGGTTACATCAATGAATTTATTGTTGTTTACCAAGATGATGTAACAATGTTTTCAAGAAGGAGAAGTGACCATTTTCTGCACTTAGAGAAGATGTTGATCAGATGTAGGGAATATGGCATCTCACTCAATCCAAATAAATGCCATTTTGGAGTGCAGAAGGAAAAATTTCTTGGTCACATTGTGTCACAAGAAGGAGTGATGATTGATCCAGAAAGAGTGGAGGCCATCAAAAAAGTTCCAATTCCAAGAACCAAAAAAGGAATTTAGTCCTTCTTTGGGCAGATAAACTTCATTAGAAGGTTTATATCAAAATTTGTTGAGTTGACTATCCCAATCACTTCCATGTTAAAGAAGGATCAGATCATCAAATGGGAAGAGGCTGCCATCCAAGCTTTCAATGGAATCAAAGAGGCATTGAAGCATGCCCCTATTTTAGCAGCCCCAGATTACAAGAAACCTTTCCAGCTATTTTCTTTCACTTTAGAAAACACTATTGCTTTTGTCCTGCTATAGAAGGATGATGAAGGGGCTGAGAGGCCCATTTCCTTTTTAGTAAGGCTTTGCAAGGAGCAAAACTAAAATACACCATCATGGAAAAGCAAGCATTTTCCTTGGTCAAAGCAATAAATGTTTTTCAGGCCTTATATTTTAAGTTCAAAAGTTGTTGCTTATGTTCCCCATACCATGGTAAAAGACATCTTATCAGAGATGGAAATCTCAAGTAAAAGATGTAGATGGGTGAAAAAATTGCAAGAGTATGATATGGACATCCAAACCACAAAGTTGGTGAGAGGTTTGGGGTTAGATAAGCTCATGGCTGAGAACAAATTGTAGACCATTGAGGTAAATTATATTGAGGAAGAAAGGGTAATTGTTTTTGAAAGATTGACGAGTTCGAGTGGTATAAGGATGTGATGTTCTATCTCAGACACTTAAACTACCCTAAGCATTTGAATAAGAACCAAAAAAGAGCTCTTAAGTTGGCTTCCCAGAAATATGTCATTACTAATTTTGGGTTGGCATGGAAGAACCCAGAGGGAGTCCTCTTAAGATGCATCACTGAAGATGAAGCCCCCAAAATAATTGTTGATCTCCATGGAGGAGTTTGTGGGGGGAATTTTGCTGCAAGAGTCACAACACATAAGATCCTAAGGGCTGGTTATTGGTGGCCAAATATTTTCAAGGATGCAACCATGTTGGTCAGAAGATGTGAGAGTTTCCAGTGTTTCTCTAGAAGGCTGAAGGCTTTAGGCTCCCTACCTTTGTAGTTTGTATCAATTCAAGCCCCATTTAAACAATGGGGAATGGAATTTATTGGTGATATTTAAGACCATTCAAGTGCTAGCCATAAGTGGATTCTTGTAGCCACTGATTACTTTATCAAGTGGTTGGAAGAAATCCCCACCAGAAGGCTACACACCAAGTTATCATGGATTTTGTGCTAAACAATATTATTTGCAGGTTTGGAGTACCAATCAAAATCATAGCTGATAATGCCATGAGTTTGAGGGATAGACCTCTGGTGGTAACATGTAAAGGATATGGGATCAATTTGACATATGCCTCTAATTATAATCCCCAAGGAAATGGACAAAGCTGAGTCCAACAATAAGAATTTGTTAAAGATTATCAAAAGAACTTTGGATTTTTTTAAATTTTTATTATGGATAAATAGTTTTTTGAAATGGACTATACCCTTGAACAAGAGGGCTCAAAACGCTAGAAAAAATAGTGAAAGCACACTAAAAAGATCAAAATATAGATAGAACAAGAACACCAGGAAGTAGGAAAAGACCTTCCCGGGAAAAAACCAAATCAACAATAGATCAGCTGCTAAACAACTGATGCACAACAAACAAAGCAGATGCCCAAAGAGACTACGGTGAAACAACAACTGCACCACAAAAAAAATAACCATCATAAAGGTGGATAACCGGTATTCTTTCTAATAGGTTTCTTCGTTTTGTGCACCGCTTTTCCAGCCCTCTCATGACCTCCTCAACAGGAAGAGCTACTTCAATAGAATTAATTGGATGAAAAAAATTTTTTTCTGTTAAATACGAAGGAGGGGTATTTTCCTTTTTTGCCATGCTATCAGCTAGAACAACTGATTTCTTATTGTCAACAACTAAAATCTCTAAGATAGGAGTTTCCTAGAAAGATTGAGTCATCATTAGAATCATCATTTGAAAGATCCTCCTTTTCTTCTATAACCATGTTTTTGTTTGAGCATCTTTCCACCAATTTTTTCTTTCAGTGTGCTTTACTAACCCACAATTGGTAGCAGTGTGTCCTAAGCCAAAGAAATTTCTACATCTGAAGGGAATACCTTCATAATATAATGGATGTGACCAAGTTTTGTTTTGAACTTTAAGATCTATACTTGTGGGGAGGTTTTTAGAGGTATCCAATTCAACTAAGATCCTAGCATAGGTAGTATGGGTATAGCCAGTGGTTTGAGAATCAATGTAAATAGTATGTCTCAAGGCATTTCCAATGGAGACCAGACATTCACTGGACCAAAATTGCAAGGGTAGATGGGGCAATCTAATCCATACAGGTTTACAAGAGAAGGATTCAATGAGCGGATTAAAAGAGGGAAACCATGGTTTTATAATGAGATAGCGTGATTGACAGATCCATAGTTTTGACTCTATGATTTCCTTGTCATGTATTGAAGAGAAAACAACAATAAAAATACCTTTCGCACAGGGGTAGAGGTCTAACCTTCCGTCTATAAGTGGGCTCCAGTGTTTGGAGATCCAAGCATGCAACACTGGTAGGGTAGGCCAAAAACCTCCAAATCTACAGATCAAAGCATTTTTCTAGTAAAAAACCTTAGATTCAATAACCTCCTGGCCAAAAGTGATACTATGGGGAATTTCAACAGGGGATCTGACAGATTTCTTTCCATTCAGTGGCTCTTTAAAGGAGCCACCATCAAATCCATTGGATTTACCCCCAAAGCTATCACGAGCAGCTGTGATTTCTGGATGAAGGAGTTCAGCAACACTAGGTTGCCCGAAGGACAGGGCATCTATCGAAGCATCCCTGTATTTCCGTGGTTCCGGCCTGATGGTGTTTAAGCCCTTCGGCTTCAGGGGAGATACAGGGTGTTGGGATGGATCCGAAGTAGAGGATCCCTTCTCATTAACATGGAATGTTATGTGGATGCCATGGAGAGCCCGGTTACAGCCAACCTCGTAGAAACATAGGGATGCCACATCGATTTGAAGATCTAGAAGCTCCTACACCCGGCCCAAAGTGGTCTCGTCTAGAATAGACCAATCTTGTTTAGTGTCACTTCCACACCGAAAGTAAACCTGTTTAGATTTTCCACCGCCGCCACCATGTTTCGAGATAGTTCACATTTTGGTGCAAAGCAATTAGGGTTCACTGCAGAGGGACCGGGTGGGTAGTTCATGTTTTTGAGAAGAACCTTGGAGTTAAACAAGAGAAAATGGGGTGAATAGTTGAAGTTTGTTGTCTGGAATAATAGGATCACTATCAAAAGAGCCACTAGAAAGATTCCATTTGAGTTGGTATATGGGACTCAGGCCCTGCTGCCCCTGCATATGTAATTATCCTCATATCAGTTCATTCAACAACTGGAAGATCAAGAAGTGAGTCCTCATGATGTCCAAGCATCAACTAGATTGTTGAGCTTGATGAAGAGAGGAGGGCATCTCACCAGAGGCATATAAATTTTAGAGAAAATCTAAAGAGATTGTTTGATAAGAAGGTCACTCCTAGAGCCTTCAATATTGGAGATCTTGTGCTACTATGGGATAACAGGCATGAGGATAAGGGCAAGCATGGAAAGTTTGACTCATTGTGGATGGGCCCTTACTCCATTGACATCAGAATTGGTGAACACACCTTCTTCTTGAAGCATCTAGATGGTGAATTCCTTGAACTACCTATTAATGGCAGGCATCGAAATATTTCTTGGATTGATTCCTCTGAATCAAGGTAAAAACCTTTTGTATAGTGTATAGTTTTTTGTTTTGTCCTCGCTTTTTTTGTGTTTTTGGCTCGTTAGGTCCTCGGTGACCTATTTTTGTTGGTTTCTCTATTTATTTTTGAAATGGATCTGTTGCTATGCCATGCAAATATGAATCTGCTACCAAATGGATATTTTAGCACTTATTCTACTATTGTTCTTGTGGCACTCGCAGGGAGTGCCCATCCCCAACTCAGAGCCAATGTTGGTGCTGAAAATGGTCTCGCCCCATCTATGCCTTTGAAAAATTATGCATCCACAGCCTCTATCATTTTGTCCTTCCCTGTATGGAACTTGGTTGGTCTTATTACAGTTTTTAGTTTGCTCCTGGGTCGAGCATCATGTGTGGGTCTTTATTTTTCTCATGGTTCCTTTGTTCCTCTAAAAAAGCTCAAGTATTTTAGGCCTCCCGTGTTATGTTCTTTCAAAACTCACATTTTCCTATTTCCTCTATTTTCCACATTCAAGATCTGATATCCCTATCATTTTTCCCTAAATACTCAAAGAGAAATGAGTTGATGTGTCCCTAAGGATAATGTTTGAGCCTTGCAATAGTCTAAATTCTCTATCCTTGAAGAAAACCTCATTTTTGGCTCAAATGGATGTTTCTCTGTGTTTTATGGTTTGATGGGCATTTTGCCCGGTCAAATTTGCATCATTCAGTTGATAGGGAAATGTGGAACCTATTGGTTGGATGTGGATCAACTTAATACTTTAGAAATTCCATGAAAATCCTCATTTTAAAAATGTGTCCACGTGGAGGAACGATGCTCATTTGAGAATCAACTTTTTGTTTGGCTTTGAAGTAGTCTTTGGGGAGGACATGTGGAGGATTTTGCTAGGTTTCCCATACTTAGAAAATTTTCAAAAGATTTTCAGGAAGTCCAAGACACGTGGAGGAATGACACTCATTTGAAGATCTTATTTTGGGATTTTCCTCGGAGTAGTCTGGGAGGACATGTGGAGGCTTCCACTGCTTTCTCATACTTAGACAAATTTTATGTAGTTGGAGTAGTTTGGCGGAATAGGGAAACATGGCGAGCTCGCGCTCATTCAAGATCTCCACCTTGGGGACCATTTTGAAATAGCGCCATTGAGACACATGGTGGAAGTGCGCATGTTCGGGGAAATTTGGACGCCTTCACTCACTTTCCATTTTACTTAGACTTTTCAATGGAAAAAGGAGCGCCTCGAGCTTGAAAAGTGGAGCCTTCCACTGAGCTTCAAGCCTTCAAACAAATTTTGTTGGAGCAAGACATGTGGCCAGCCTACACTCATTCAAGGTATAAAATTTTTGGGACCACCTCAAGGTGCGCCATTATGACATGTGGCAATTTGAAAAGTCATAGGGGATGGGGAGGTGGACCATCGAAGGCAATTCAAAATTTTCACCTCTTTGCTTAATAAAGGTTAAAATAGTGAAAATGGCTTGTGAGCCCAATGAGAAATAGTCAATGTTTTTCCCGGTCAATGGCGGAGGTGTGGACCGCGAGATGAAAATTGTAAAATTTTCCTTTTGAGAAAAAAGAGTTAAAAGTAAAAGGGGAAGCATAGTTCCACTGGGACACACATTGGGACACGTATCGAAAGTATTTATCAAGGGCGGAGCTATGGGGAAAACTTGGAAATTTTTCCTTTTTCCTAAAAGAGATTCAAATGGTAGAATTTTTCCATGGTTCCTTTGGGACCCACCTCAGGACACATTTCAAGCCCATTTTCAAAAGAACAAATGCGGAGCAAAATGGGAAATTTTTACATTTTTGCAAAAGGTTGAGAAAAGGTCCAAGGAAGCTCCAAGCCTGTTTTTACATCTTCCACATGAATGGCCCGCATTCAAAATCAAGGATCGACGGCTGCTGAGTGCATAAATCTAATTTTCCCCCCATTTTTTCTGTAAAACTCCTGGGAGTGGGAGTCTTCATGATTTATTTCTATTTTCTACACGGAAAACAGAGAGTGAGTTAATTGTGATATCTAGAGTTTCATGGGAGAGATCTAGAGGTGTCTTTTTCCCTTAAAATGGTCTGACTCTCAAGCCTGATCTGGTTTTCTATTTTTATTCTCCTGAGCATGCAAGGTGTCAAAATTGATTGATATGGGGTGAAAGTTGTTGGAGAATGGATGGAGGCATGTTTTTCCTAAGAAAGGAGTTGAATGCGGGAAGAAATCAAAGATATTTTCCCTCGAGCACCTAGAGACTTTTACAGATCTGATTCTATGAATCACAAAAGAATCATGGAAAGAACTAGTGCATTTAAGGTTTTTTTCTTTTCGGGGGAAGGGGATCTATTTGAAATTATGTAAAGGGCATGAATTCATGGTGCAAATGGTTGGGATTCTTTGGAAATATTTTTATTGATTCTCTCCAGTAGAAAAAGCTTGACAGAGCCCATCCATTTTGAGAAGCCATCTAGAGAATCCTGTATATCTCTCTTTGTGTCAAATTTGATCGTGTCAAGGTGGTTGTAAGTGTACAGCCATTGAAAAGTTTCAAGATTGTTCTGGAAACTTTCCCTTAATGATAAATTTGATCAAACTTTGAGTTATTTTGTGTCAATCTTGAGTAAAGTGTATTTATTTCATGTCTAAATGCATGCAAGTAGTGTTTCTTGTTTCTCTTGCAATCTTGTACCAAAATATATTCTAATCACACATGTCTTAGTTGTTGTGATAGTTTAGTGGCATATACAATTCCATTTATCAGAGGAGCCTTCATCTTGGAATGGGATAAAAAGTTTAAAATCACTTTTCTTTCATTTTGTTTATAGAGATTATCTATAAGCCTTTAGATGTACCTCGGGCATCATTTAGTTTAAATCTTGGTGCTTTATTGGGTCCTCGACTCGATCATTCATTTCAAAATCCCACATGTTGTGTGAATGAGTTATGACTAGGGCCTCCATTAAAGCACATATTCTAGTTGAGGAAACAATTTAACTTTTTGTGGCATTTTGTTGATTGAATCTTTCCATTTTGCATAAGCTCTCAAGGATCTGGTGAGTCAAGTTCATCTTATCTCCCCTCCCACCAAAAAATCTATTTAAAACAACTAATCCTACCCATACTACCCATTTTTTGCTTTGTAAAACCACCCAAGACAAAAATCCTCATCACCTATACATGTAGAAGAAAATAGGGTCTCAAATGTCTCTAGTAACCTTTGCCTTGTTGTGAAGATATCTCCATGATTTGGAAGTGAGAACTCGTGAGAGTCGATCTGGTGTGTTGACAATATTTTCCCCAAGGTCTTCGTTATAAAATTTTTGGAAAGGAAAGGTACATGTATCTCCTTTCAAATGACAGAGGTTACACAATAGGTTTTATTGCCTTGGTTGAAAGGCACAACCTATAATAGTTAGGATAAGATTATATCCTTTTGAGGTGTTATCCATCTCTCCACAAATCTAAGTAACAAAGGACAACTAGATTTCTCCCCAGCTATAAAATGATATACATTTATGATCTATCTTCCTCTAAGCTCCCTATTGAATGTGTGTTGCTTGCTTGGCTTGAAAAGGAGAACAAATTTGGGTATGAACATAGTGAGCAATGTAAGTAAAAAATTTTATTTTGGTACTTTCACTCTTGTATTTGTGTCCTATTTGTGGGCGTTACACTATCCCACTTATGTCTCTACAAGATTTAGCCTTCCTATATGTGAAACTATCTATATTCCCATTCTCTTTTGAATCGGATGATAAGAGATTCAAATAGAGTATGTGCACCATCATTGGACCAACTTGCACGATGTGGGAGATAAATAGATTTCATCTCTTGGGATGCATTAATTATTGCTGAAGGATTGAAAAAAATATTTCATTGAAGTGTCTAGTGGTATGTGAAATGATTTTGCATCCATAAAGGCATTAATGAAAGATATAAATGTTACATCAGTCCAATTTTAGCAACGAGTGTGAAAACTCTTGGCCTCCATACGTTTCCCTAAATGGTTGCTTCATCTAACGTTTGATCGCAGTTAGAAAGAAAAAGACATGGTCCTCCTCATGAAGCTTCTCTATTGTTCACCAAATGTAACCAACATATTTCCGTGTGGTGGGATCATATTTTCCAGCATACTCTCAACTTAATTAACATAGGAGCTTTAAAAAAAATGTGGTTTACACCAAAACGTAATGGAGATTTAGTGAGGTCTTTCTTCTTATGTTTTGTTTGTAAATTTCATGCAGATATGTATGCAAAATGTGGAAACATTAACTTGGCATGTAAACTATCTTACAAATTCTTTGATGGAAATCAGCCTTATAAGGCACACAATTTGTTCCATAGAATGCATTAAAAAAATAGATCCATGGAATGTCAAGTTTTTTTTATTTACGTAAAATAGATTTGAGGAAAAGGAATAACAAAATTTTCAAACAAATTTCTTTTGCAGTCACGTGCCATGGAAAAAACCTAATAGATGACATGTCTATTAAGCATCAAGAAAAGGTATGGATTTGCCTTCCCCTTACATTAAAATTTCACATTTTATTATTTCTTGCTTGGTTCCTAATTGCTTTAGAACAATAGAGGATGAAACTAGAATTAAAAATAAAAATCTTACCACCGCAAAATATTTAATTAAATTAGAAAAATTCTTAATCCTATACACTACGTACATGGTGTGCCAAAGAAAAATGTTTTACCAACCTAGACCTCTAATATTATTACTAATGGTTTATGGGACCATGAAGGCCATAAATATAATAGATAAAATTCAATTTGATACATTTGAGAGACAATTTTTATTCGGCTTTATATCTCTGTCACCTAGAGTGACACTCCTTTTAAAGAAAATTTGACTTATCTTGTCTTGCAATTGCCATATCAATTTGCCTAAATTGAAAAATAACACTATGTACCTCTATAAATCTATTCATAGAATTGAATCTAAGTTTTACAAATAAAAAAAATGATTTTGTAAGTTAGAGTTTGAAGTGAGTTGTGGAGCTCACCATTTATTTTACAATAGTTTTTTTTGACATGTTTACGACAATTGGTCTCTGAGCCACTTTTCTTTTTTGAGACCTATTTTTCGTAATTGACTTCCTTGAAATCCACCAAGTTCTTTTTATATAAGGGATTAAATAGGAATTTTTGAAATTACGTTTGAACTTGAAAACTAAGGTTTTCCAGTCCACATTATAGGGACTTTAGTATACTTGGGTAATTTTTGTAAACTCGGTGCTCGAACTAGATATTCCTTATGAGGCTCCCATTTTGATTATTTATACTTGTGAACCCTTTTTTATATTATCATGGTTGTGTAAAGTATACTTTAATAAAATATATTTATATGAATGGATTTAGTAATCTATAATGTCTTCTCTCTCCACCATCTTCTCTCTCTACAAATAATATGGAATGTTGGTTGATCTTGAAAACATAAATGATTTGAATATGTAGTTGGCTTAGACATGTATATTAATTTGAAATGATGCGAAAATGGATGCGTTATGCATGTAGTTATGATATGGTAAATAGAAAATAAAATCAATTCTAGACTTCCTCTCTCTTCCTTACTCTCTCTAGAATTAAAAATTAAAACTTAAAAAAGCAATATGAATGTGTGAAAAAATTACCTCTAGTCCTCTTTCCCTATTTCTATCTCTTCTCTACCTTGTTTTGAATTACTTGAAATGATGAATGCCTTATGTCATGTTTTAGTGTAAGGGATTTCCATACATAGTCTTAGGACTGACGTAACGTTGGTTGCAAGTACTCCGAATAGGAGGAATTTTTTATATTTTATATGTTGTAATGAATGAGTTGTCATTATAAATTTATATTCATCTTGCAATACATGTATTACCATATAATAATGATATGTATTTTTGTTTTAATAATTGTTCTTTGTATAGTTTTAAAGGGAATACCAATGGGGCTATATTTTATATTATCGAATTAGATATGAAGTTTTACTCAATGTTGTACCTATGTTATAAAGATATTAAAATAATCCTTTTCTATATTAATTATTGGTTTATTTTCTTGACACCCACAATGGTAGGTAGATTCTCATCTCATCAAAACTAAAAAAATAAAGAAACAAGCTATAATGCCTATTTTAATTCCTCCTCCCATTTGAGTCTTTTTCCCAGTGTCATAAAACAATGATCATGTTAGTAAAATAATCTAACCTCATTCATCATCTTCTTGTTTTGTACCTAAGGTGTCTAATTAAGGACCTTTTTCTTGAATATTTTAAGAGGTGGTTATTTTATGTTTTGAAACCTATCATATTGGGATGAGTGAGGTGAGCATGTCTAGGTGTTGTAGGTCTGACCATATCATGAATAATTTAGTGCCCTTGTGTGTAATATTCCTTGGTACCATAGTGGGTGGAAAAAACCTTACAAGGTAGTTGGTGGTTGTACCTACGATTGATCACTTGTGAGATCTAAATTATGTGAGTGGAGAATAAATTTTGAATTTACTTTCATATTTACCCAACAATTGAAATAGGTCTTTAAGAGGATTTTGTAATGCATAAGATTAATTGGGATATCTCTCTTTCAATATACACTTATACTTCCATGTCCAAGAGCATTGAAATTCATCTAACAATTATATATCACTAAGGAATTTAAGGAGATGTTAATAGAGAACCAAATTAACCATTTAAATGTAGTTACTAAAAAGGGTTTAAATAATATTAAATGAACAAATGACCACTACGAAAATGGTACACCTTTGAGTGATTTAAAAAAACCTAGAATGTAAAATGTGATTTTAAAATGAACGTAAAAAGTAGAGGTCCACAACTAATACAACAACCTAATAAATCGAAAAACCAAATATAATGCATGATCCAATTATTTTTTGCATAAATATAAATCAAACAATGATGCTAATGAAATAATAAAATGTAACCTTGAGACGGGTTTCTGGCTTTGCATGATCAACATCCCATTTTAACAGAGTGTTTCCTTCATTGAATACTCTAAAATTATCCTTCTTATCAAATTTTTTTCTTCATCTATTTTTTATTATTTTCCATGTTCAGATGAGCTTGATCTCTTAGGTCCTGCAACTCCATTAACTCTACATAATGAACCTGTAATGGTTCATTCTAAAGTAATTCCATCTCATGTTGTAAATCTAATACGCATAACTCAACCGAGATGGGATTCTTCTCTCTCTTCCATAAACAAACTTGTATGGTGGATTGCCAACTGATCTTGTAGGATTCACTTTGCTAGCCCAAAGTGTTGAATTCAACATTAGATGCCAAGATCTTTGGTTTTCTTTGAGTTTTCAGCTAATGATCCTCAAAATATTTCTATTAGTAGTTTCAGCTAATCCATTACCTTATGTGTAATAATAATATGATGTACTTAAATAAATTTCATGCTTAATAGCACAATATGTTACCTTTGCACCAAGAAACACTCGGGCATTATCTCAAACGATAGTTGCATGAACACCAAATATGAAAAATATACCTTCATAAAAAGGATTTAATTGAAGCTTCGTTATCTTTTTTAACAATATTGCTTCATTTGAGCATATAAATTAATTTGTGGAAGTCAAGATCCACTTATTTACTTGTGATGATGGTGGATTCTTCATACCAATAAATTCAATACCCCACTACATGAATGGCTAATCCCTTTGAAATAGGTTGCAGGGTAGCAAAGCTAAACATTCTTTTCAAACAAAGAAAACACATTTCTTACACTTCCTAATCCATTCAAATTAGTCCTTGAATATGTTGGGCCAATAGAAACCATATTTCATAATTTTTAAGGTTATGGATGTACGTGCTAAAAGTTGACCTCTGAAGGTTGTTCATTGAATTTGGATAATAATTGTTGAATTCAATCATAATCAATACATTGCGGGAAAATTTAATTTATATCTCTTTTAAATAAAAACCATCAACGAAAACATAAGGTACAATTTGTAACCTGAAGTAACTTAATTTATTCTTGTCCATACCTTTTGGATAAGTATCGTGCTATAAGTAGCCAACCAAATCAGTCATCCATCTTGATTCCTGAACTTCTTGACTCATCTTGAGTTGTTGATTTTCTGGTTGTAACAAGGTATTTGACTACTGATACATAACTTCAACATGATATTCTACATCTTATGATTCTTCAAACTGCTATTTTTCCATATCATCAATTATATGCTCACACAAATCTTTTCCTCGAACTATTTTTACAACACAGATATCAACATTGTATTCCATAACTTTTCATAATCCAGCCTTCTCTCTTCTCATTTAGCTCTTTGTTTAACAAGAACAATTTCACACTTGGATGAGAAACTAAAACATGTATCTTGTTATTGGAAAGCATGTACTTAGAAATTTTCAATCCTCTAACTACTGAAAGTACCTATTTTTCAAGAAAGGTGTACCTTGTCTCGTAGTCATGCAAACTTTGTCCAAAGAAAGAAATTGGTTGCTCAGTGTTTTCATCATTAACCTAAGTTAAAATAGATGAAATGGTCTCAGCTCCAGCAAGTGCATACATTGTAAAATATTTATCAAAATTTGGATTTGCAAGATTAGGATCTTGCAAAATGGTTGTTTTAATTTCTTCAAATCCTTTTCTCCCTTCATTGGTCTAAGAGAAAGTTTTATCCTTTTTTAACATATATATTAAAGGCTTGAAAAGTGTTGCAAAATATGGGACAAATATTCTTAAAAAGTTGATATTCCCAAGGAAACTTTGCAATGATTTCTTATGATGAGGTAAGGATAAATGTGAAATAGCTTCGATTCTGAAAGGATCAATAGCTAAACCTTGTTTAGAAATAATATGACGAAGCAATTTACCTTGATGTACTGAAAAAATAGACTTTTTGAGATTAAAAGATATTCTAACATGTCTGCAAAGCTGAAAATTCAGCCTTAAATGCATTAGATGTTCATAAGAATTCTTTGAAAATATGGTGACATCATCTAAGTAAACTAATATGCATTTATTTAATAAAATGTGAAAATCCATGTCCATTGCATGTTAAAATATTTCACCGACATTTGAAAGACCGAAAGGCATTATTTTATAAGCATAAGTGCCCCACTTAGTGGTAAATGTTATTTTGTATCTGTCTTTCTCATGCAAAAGGATCTTATTGTATCCACTATAGCTATACAAAAGAGACAATCTACCTTAACCGAGAAAATGTTCTCAAAATCTCATCCATATTAGGCAAATGGATAATGATATTTTAATGAATCTTTATTAAGGTCTTTAAAATCCACACATAGCCTAATCTCTCCATTATTTTTTTGAACACAAAAAGATTAGCTACCCAACTTGAATTCTTAACTAGAAAAATAATACCTAATTCAATAAACTGGGATAGATTTTTTCTCATTAATGGCTCAATTTTTTGATTTACGGCTCTTTACTTCTACCTATTTGGCTTGGATTTTGGCTGTAAATCTATTTTATGCTGAGATAAAATTGGATCAAACCCTCTCAGATCTTGGTACTTCTAGGAAAAAACATCTCTGAATTCTTTACATAATTTAATAAATGACTATTTTTAAATTTGAAGAACACACCTTTCCAATAAATAGTTTCTTTTCATCATCCACCGGGATTTGTTTGTAGTTATCTATATGCGTTAAAATCTTTCCTTTCTCCTTTCTTCACTTACCATCAAAACTAAAAATGTATTCTAGAGTGTCCAATCGTTGAGGAAACTTATTTTTCTTCAACTTAACAATTTTATCACCATAGAAGTGATGTATTTTTTCTGATTTATTGCAGAAAATTCAGCTTCTTGCTACAAAAATTTGTAGATTTATTCATTATCTTCAAAAACTTGCCAATTTTCTTCATTGTCAAGAACTGAAGGTCTAATAATTAACTTTATATATGGCTCTACCTTGTTGTTTTCAATTAGTTCTACTACATTAAAGGTGGCACCAACTCCTGCAAGTCTATTTACATACTTATTTTCATCTTTTGGGATGATTGAATGTTAATAGCATAAAAATCATCCATTTAGTTTGAACTCTATGCTTGTAAGACTTTAGCAATGGATTCTTACATGCATTAAATTTTTCACTTGATTAATAACTAATTCGAATCTCCAAAAACTTGTATAGTATTGATACCTCTCTTTTGGCCCATTGCAAACAAGGAATTAACACTACGTATTCGGCTACATTACAACTACAAGAAATTTTTGAATTAAAGATGAAACGTACCTTTCATTTCAAGGTGAAGTAAACATTAAACATGCACATTATCCTTCCTTATTCTTATCTCCATCACAATGAAGCTTCCATAGTCATTCATTCGTTGTTTTTTCTATTTTAGGCAATAAGGGAATTGGTGCATTTTCTTCATGCAAGCAATAAACACTAAACAAATCTTCCTCTCCTTCTTTAAAAGGGTCATAAGCATGTTCTTCTTGAGTTTTTCATCCATAAATATATTAGAAACACCATCTAGTGCAGAAACATGTGTTGTAACATCAAAATTAGACTGATCTAAAGTTGCATAATTCACTACAACATTTGAAGCATGTGGCTCAATATGAAATCTAGCCAAAGGATCTAAATTTACAAACCACTGCAAATAATTGGAAAGGAAGAAATCAATTCTCATTCAAAGGGAGAAACTAGAAAAATCTACTTTAGCACTCGTATGTCAAAAGGTCCTCCCATGTGCCTTGCAATTGCACACAATATATAGCAATTTTCCTCCTGCTATCTACCTTAAAAATAGACTAAGATTTGTACTCGCCCATGCATCCTATTTTTATCCTTTATCGTGAATAAATAAAGGAATAAAATAAACATGCAAGATAATTACAATGTAAAAATAAATTTTCACTTCAAAGAATACACTCTACCAAACTGATTTGACTCACTTATTTTGTTGCATTGATGAGGGTGTACATTCACTTTGTAAAAATTAAGGTACTTGGGTGAATAATTTAGATTGCTAGTTTTTAAAAACTTTTTTTCATCTACAAGTCACCCTTTTACATGGATAACACTTATATTATCCTACTAATATGACACATGTTCTATCTCTAGTGCATGCATGATTTTGTCTTATTTTGGAAAGGCCACTGCCCATGTGAAAAAGCTATTATTCTTCTCCACTTTAGCAAAAGATAATAATAATCAAGGGGCACATGACCAAACTTCACGTGGAAGTGGAACTTGGTGCATACTAGGGTTTTGATGATTATTACCACCCCTTTAATCATTTACATACAATACTTTTGATTTTTATAAGGTTTGGGCCCCCTTGATTATTATTTGCATGGTGACTAAAGTTGAAACATAAATATTTGATTTAATCATTTGGTCCCCTCCTCTCAAGCCTCGACCCTTTAACTATGTCGTTGATCTTTTCTAACCCATGGTTAATTAGGATCTCTATATGTTGAAGAAACATATGTATTTAAAACTCTATGGTTGCATTTGCTAAGTCATGTTGACTTTGGTAGCAAAATATTTAGAAACCAATCATTTTTTCATTTGCAAATTTTGAGTAAAACGGATACAAAGCCTTGAATTTTTTTCTCGACCTGCATGAATGTGATCTTGAGCTTATTATGAAGGATTTTCTAGTTTTCATAATGACCACCATCGCCAATCCTTCCGGGTTTTCGATCTTTTGAGCTCGTTGTTTTTTCTTTGAGGGTTTATTCATTGTTGTCGTTCCTATGATTTTGAAACTCTCCGTGTTTTCTCAAAAATATATGTGTCTGTATAGAATAAGGTGAGCTCTATCTTTGTAACTCTACCTTTGTGCTCATCTTGATTTTTCCTAGATCTTATTTGATACTAATATTCTGAAACCCTTGTGGATATTTGTTTTTTCTTCCATGATTTTGATCTTTTAAGCTTAAAACAATTCTAGGTAGTCACTTATCCACTTTGTTCTTGAGGGTTTCATTGAATTTGACCATAAATTGGTAAGTTCTTTGCTTCAATTTTGAGCTTTTCTGTAATACCTTAATTGGTATTTTTCAAAAATGCAGAAAATATTTCCATGTAGCCTGTACTTGGGCTTTTTCCCTGAATATGTTGTTCTATGCATGATCTCCAATTAATGGGTACATAGCTTGTTGTTCTGAATCATAAATGGTTTTCTCAGTTCTTTGGTTTTGTTTTGATCTTGTATTTGAAGCTTCACTTTATTTTCTAAATATGGCTACTACGGAAGAACCATTCTATTCTAATTTAGCTCATAATTTTTACTTTCCTTGCTCTAAAAACTCTATATCTATTCGGGGTAAGTGAATTTCTTGTCACCCATTTCTATAGCTAACTTTTCATTTTATAAATTCATAATGCTTTGTGAATCCAACTTTTATGAATGTAGTTTCTAGTTTAAAGATCCATTTTTCAATAATTTGTAGCCATGATCATTCTAGCTTGAAGGTTTGTATTCAACTCATGGTGATCTCTTCCTGTAGGGTTTGAATGTGATTATTTAAAATCTTTCATCTCTCTTGTTTGAGATGGGTATACTTTTTCATTGAATAAAAAATTAAAACCTAATCATCCTTCACCGAATAATTTTTTCTTGAGGGAATAAAAAAGTCTTCATCATTTGTATTTCGATCGAGTTGGCTATATTTTTAGCCTAAACAATACTCTATTTAAATAATCCATTCTCGGATGTCATTGGTGTTTTTACGGGTCATCGTTTTTGTGTTTCTTGAGTATGCCTTTGTGCCTTTTAAGATTTATTTGGCTATAATGCAGATATTTTCTTTATTTTTCTCACGTGCTTAGTGGATGTGATGATGAGCTTGTTGAAATTTCATTAATTCAGTTCATGCTTGATGTTGCTTTTGTTAGAGTGTGTTCATATTTGGCATTGAAATTATTTACCTAGAGTACATGTCGAAAATTAAATGAATGTATACAATTTTTGAGAATGCAATCTATAATTTCACTTTAGAAACAATCATCTTGACGATTCATTCTATGATGAACTCTTTGCTAAGATTAGCTTCCTGAATCTCATATTTTATTGTGAAACTGTAATGCTTTTCTGGTTTTTGTAGGTTTCTTTGATCTTATGGGACTTGCATCATTCCTTGGTTTCATGCAATTGATCTCTTCAATATTTTCATTTAATGATTCTTTTCTGCTCCATCAAGTTAATAGTTTCATTAGCTCTATTACTTTGTAGCTATACTTCTCATTTTGAAACCAGAAAGTGCAAGTGAGTTCTTTCTTGAGTTGCTTTGATCATCTAAATCTTGCATTGTTGGTATTTGGGCTTGGTTAAACTTCCTCTTCTTCTGTGAAGTAAAGAACCTGTGATGAAAGCTTGACAGTGGTTGTTTCTCATTCTTGTACCTTTGCAATGATGATGTAACCACTTGTTTGTAGCTGGAAACTTATTTTCATGAATGTCATAATTGAACCTAGAACTTTATATGATTGTCTTGATGCTTGATACTCTACTTCAACTTGTTATTTATTTAAAAGTTATCAAGATTCCATTATAATCACAACTCCATTAATTCTTGATTGATGCTTATTGCATAATTCATTTCGAGCTTTATCAGTCAGACTATATCTTTATGACTTGCAGATTGTAATATGTACTTTGATAGATACTTTACACTTGATTGTAATTTGATCAAACTCTAATATATTTTGCTTGCATGGCTGTAACTTATATGATGATCCTTTTGAGCTACGTTTTTTTTTCAATGGCACTTGCATTGATGAAAATGTATTATTTTATTTCTGCAATATCATTCAAAAACTTCATCTCCTGTACATGCACACTTCATAGAATAGTTAGAAAAATGAAGACTTAAAGCCTCTCTTGCATCCTGTAATGATTCTCTTTTCCATTTTGCTTCCGAGAACAATATAATGAGATGTACTTGTTAGTTCTACTTTATCATTTCATGTAACTTATCTATACTTGAACCTTTTAAAATTCCTTTTCATCATAATAATTGAGATTTACTTTCTTGGAAAAATAAAACAAATGAGTAGTGTTCTTGAACCCTTCTTAATTACTGATTCGATGTGGAAATATCATTTTATTCTTTATAGTGGCTTCTACATAAAATTGTACTTGATTCATATCATTTACTTGGTGCACCTACTTGAAAAATTTAAACTATTAGTTTGAGCAAATATCTCTCATTCATATGTTTAAAGTTTCTTTTCTTATGGTATCTCCTATCACTATCCTCTTCATGGTTTGTGATAGAGGTTTGGTAATGAAAACTGGAAGATACGCTTGCTCATTTTTGTGTTTTGATGAAGAATTTGCTCATTAAGAACTACTCGTATCTTTCTTCCTCACTTGATTTAAGTGTATTGATACGTTTCTTTTATAATATTCCATCTGAAGTTCCTTTTTCTCGGGAAAAGATAATAAATTTTTATCATGTAGATTATTTCAGCGAGTATTTGATTCTAATGTAAATCATTTTTCGTAAAAGATTTTTGTTTTATCATCTCACTACTGTACTTGCACACATAAAGAAATAGCTAGAAAATATTTAGGTTTTGGCCTCTCTTATGTTCCATTTTTTTCTTTTCTCTTTCTTTTTTGGAATGACTTTGGGAATCATATGTCCTATTTACATAATAGTACTCTTATCGGTTATGTATCTGTCTTTCCTATGATTTATACCTCCCGATGTTAGGATGTCCATTTGCACGAAATTAGATAGTATAGGTACATGGATCAAAACCTTGATCTTATGACTAACATTCTTCCTGTTCTATTTCCTTGGTACAATGCGACTATCGCATAGTGAGGATGAAGATGGAGTAAAGATGGAGCTGGAAGTGGAGCAACGAAGATGAAAGAAACCAAGGAAATTATGGGTTTTTTCGTAGTCCTTTATTTTTCATTTCATGCACATGCACCTTCTACTTAAGTAGTTATGAATTACTCTTGAGTTACATCCCATGGCTTGTGTGGGAAAATTTGAATTTCTTTATGTATAAAAATATAAATTTCAGAACCGAGTTGTGTACTTATTTCTACATTTAATTTTTATGTATGGATTGTATAACGAACTAAACAACTCAATAACATAATTAGATGTATTTAATCATGAATGAAAGAACTTTAAAATAACTACAACTTTATTAATGAACTCTCAATCACTATAATCTGCAACTTTGTTTGTTGTTCAAAAATAAACACACAACTTACTCTGTAATTCTATCCTTCATCAACCTAATACATTTGTCCTTTGGGGATTTTGTGTTCTCTTTCCAAATAAAAACATATAATTGAAGAGTATGTGATTTGATGAAGATTTTCTAACAACACACATAGCTGTAAATTACATGTAATCATAAATTTGCTGCAATTGGAAACATAATGATATCGTAATGCATAGCACACATAGCTACAAATTACATGTAATCATCAATTTCTGCTGAATGGAAACATGATGATATTGTAATGCATATCACACATAGCTGCAAATTACATGTAATCATCAATTTTTCGCATCTAGAAACATGATGATACTATAAGGCATTCTCGTTAGTTAGGTCCACCGCATCAATATCATCCATCCTAATAAAGTTTCTAGTTTCCCATTTTTACACAAGTGTAAAAATGGTCAACACTTACACTAGACAACCCTAAGGAAGTAACCATTAAGAGTGTACGTGTGGAGAGAGGAGGCGTAAGTCTTTCATTTGTTCATTTCAAGGTCAATATCGGTGTTTCAAAACCCGTAAGAGGAAAGAAATCCTTAATGTGATTTAAGGCTCTCGAAATGCTTCCCAATTCTCATGGAATCCTTAGCTTCACTTGTAATTCCTCGATTGATCTAAGAATTATTTTCTAGTCTTGAGGTCATGTTAGGTCCTTATTGTCCATTTTTATCGGTAGGAAAATGGATGAAACTATGTATATTGCCCTATTTTTTGGATATTTCAATTATCTTGATGAATCGATTATTATAAATGAACATTTTTATGAGAGATTCCCTTCAATTCAGCCTTTGGTCTCAATCTCATTAGCGAGATTTCTTCACAAGAGGTTCAAGAGGATGAGATGAATATAGGTGAAGATGTAGCTTCCTTTCTATTCAAGGAGAGAGAGTGTGATAAGGGGAGGCATAAGGAGAGGGAAAAAAATGATGATGCCGAGGGGAAAAGAGAGGGGGAGATGGACAGGAAAGTTATGTAATGTTCTCATTCACTTTTCTATAATTATTTTTGGATAACTTGATATTAAATTTATAAGAAAATTGAGATATTTATTATTCCAGTTTTCTAACGGGGTCTAAGTGAAATTCATGTCATCTAATATAGTCATTGTGATAGAGGTTGTTTGTGATAGTAGATTGCATGCAATTTGTCATGACATGAGAATCTCCCTATAACATTCAAGGTCATCATTTCGAGGCCATTTTTCTCAATTCACGATTTCCTACCATTTGACATTTGCAAGAAATTTGGTAGAGTGTGTCAAAGGGTGCACTTGATGATTTAAGGGATGATTTAATTTAATTATGTGTTTAACTGAATGATTCATCTATGTTGACTAATTTACTAAATGAGTAGCTTTCAGGATGATACATTACATGTTGTAGTAATGAGGGTTAACCATAATTGAATTTAGACATCCATGCTCCCCCATCCTTTGGATCACACCTTCTTCTATTCATAGATATGAGAAGAAGCATGTTATATTTTATGGTTCAATTAATTTTTTTTTCCAATAAGATGCGGAGGAGATGACAACGTTTATTGTATAACATTTGTTGTATAACAATGCTTATGAGGGATGTGATTACTATAGATGTATATATGATGATGTTGTTACTTTAATGTGTTTATGTACTCGTGTTTTATGTTTATGATTTAGTATTGCATTCATTATATATTGATTATGGTTTGTGGTTTATATTAATCAATGAAACGAGTTGTGGCTATAGATTAGTAGTTATTGAATAATGTTTATGGTTTTTTGTATGTTTTTATATAGATTTATCCATTTATTCTCTATTTATAGAGAATTATATTGTTTTTATTATTATTATGAGACATTTCATTTATTGTATTCTAATGCTTATTAATGGCACCCTGATTCCTAGAGTCATATGTATGATGATGTTATCACTATGTATCTGGTTAATGTATTAAAGAATGAGATGTTATCTCACTATGGATTATGGATTATGGTTTATGGTTTAATACTTGAATTCTTCTTCCATGTATTCCTACGTGGGTCCTATGCTCTTGCTAAATTTTAATATATATTTCATCTACGAAAATATTTTGTTGAGTATACGTTAAGTGAATTATTTTCTTTATAATTATGTTTAGACGCTTAACGGATATACATTTTTGTTAAAATGTAGGTGTAATTATATGGCTAGAGAAAATAAGGATGGTAAGCACAAGGATAAATATGTGGAGGAAATGAAAGACTATGAATCATTTTATAGTGCCACTTATGTGTGTGGAAAGTTTACGAAGAGGCCTACGGATGAAGTATATTTTAGTTTTTCACTGAATTTGAAGAGGGAAATGCATATACACATAATAATTACTTAATATGGATTACATCATTAAAAAAGGTGTAAAATCATCTTGGTTTGCACCTTGTCAAAAAAACATTACCTTTTTCAAAGTGCTGAAAAAACATAGTGTGCTTCTCAACATGGTGAATATTACACTTTCATTTTCTACACTTTGAAGAGCACAATGATTCTAAAAATGATAATTACTTAATATGTATTACATCATTACAAAAAGGTTGGAAAGCATCATGGTTTACACCTTGTTGAAAACTGCATTGCATTTTTAAAGTACTGAAAAACACGGCATATTTTTCAACATGTCGAAAAACAATAATTGATTTTTATGCATTTTGATTTCTCCACTTGATAATTGATAACATCAGTCTAAAAAATGTGTATAGGCATCATGGTTTACACCTTGTTGAAAACCATATTATGTTTTTAAAAGTGCTTAAAAACACAGTGTGTTTTTCAATGTGGTTAAAATGACACTATGTGTTTCTACAAGATGAAAAGTGTAGTGCCAACTCCTCTTTGACACTTATCATATTTTTATTTTGATTATTATGGACTATACACATGCACTTTACAATGTTATTTTCATTTATCATGATAATAGATGGTAGAGATATTATAAATATTGATATGTTGTGATTCATATTATGGTTCTATGGATTCTTAGAGGCATGGATAGACATTCTGCATTGATGATGATGATGTGTTGATTAACTTATATATATAATGACATTCTAAATTTCCATCATATTGACTATTTTATTGTGTTTTAACTAATCTTGCGATCTTGTTGATAATTATGAAATGGTAGAATTGAGATATTTTTGAAATGATAAAAAAATAATAACATTTCTTAGCATTGATGATGACTTCGTGATATGATGATGTATATTAATGGATGTGAATGTATTTTATTATTGATGTATTTTATGTGGACATGAGTCTAAAGGAGGTACTGTTGTTATTTTTTAGGTGTTTATATTTCAACGAGACTAAAGGGGGATAAGAGACCAACCATATTGGAATATTGGATTGATATAACAAAGGTTGCCATGACATCTTTATGTTAAATTTTATTGTCGTGTTGTTATATTTTTAGGAGGTTCTCGTAGGGGTGACCTAAAATTGTTACCATGGGCCATGTGTTTTTTTCCCTTTCTTTTTTATTATGTTGTGAATATGTGTTTTACTTTAGTAATATAACTCCCTTCATTATTGTTGTGTAATGTACTCTTATTTAAGTTGAGTAATCATTTTTATTAAGTAATTTGAGATGTGACCAAGTGGTATTTAATTTTGGTAAATTGTTCTTGATTATATTGTGAATTTGAAAGCATTTTTAAAGGTTTAAATGTTGTGTCCTCAAATTTACATGTAAAATTCTGATTTGGGATTAAGGGCCATTTTTTGAGTCCCACACCTCTTAAATTCATATAACATTTATATCTATGGGTTAAGGGGTCAAAAATAGACCCCATTATGTGATTTGTAAGGTAAAAGGTGATATTTATTGCACTTTCTTACATGAGTTTTTAATTGTGTCCTTTAGAGGTGTGGGTAAGAGTTTGTGTGTGTAAGTTGTTTTCCATTTCCTCAACCACCAATTTATTAACCTTGGATTTGATGTTTGACTTGGAGAGGTGGAGTTGAGGAGAAGTTATGTGGCTTCCTACATGGAACTGCCTCACCGTCCTTTCCTCTTTCTTAATATATGTTGGTTAAGTTGATGGTTTTGGGTTACTTCAGTTTGTTGTACAAGATTATTTTGGATTTTTAGCTTGAGTTGCTTGTTTGGGAGTCTTGGAGCTTTCTTGGATTTGGGCTTGAGCTTGGAAGGAGCTTAGAGTTGTGATTTTGGATCAATTTTCTTGCAATGGAAAGGTAGGAACTTCACCCATGCAATTTATTTTTATATGTGTGTGTGTGTGTATGTAAATAAATGAATGTTGTGTGTGCATATTTTTGGGCTTGGGTAGTATGGCCTTAAGTATGGTGTAGGAGAAGGTTTATGGGGATATTTTGGAGGGAGGCATAAGAGTATTGTTGCACATTTTTGGAGGGATTTCAGTTGTTTAGACCACTATTTAGATAATAAAAGTGCTTACTTAACTTATACGTTTTATTTGAGGGAGGCATAAGATATTGAGGGAGGCATAAGAAAATTTGAGGGAGGAATAAGAGTCTTGTTTTGGGTTTTTTTGTTTTGTTTTGGAGGCTTCAAGGTGGGAACCTAATCCCATTGGGAGGCATAAGTGATTACCCCATAGTTCCTTGATCCATTGGCTTGGAGATTTCAAGCCCTGTTTGGAAAAGTTACGTTATTTGATCTTATTATTTTTATGCTTATGTGTGTGTGAAATATTGTTTGTATGTTTGTTGTATTGTGGAAGCATTTTGTGAAATTTTCCATTGGTTGTATCCATTTATTATTGTTCTATGAATGGGGCTTGGGTGCAATGAGGATAAAAGCTTCTTCTCATCATTGGATTATTGGTTAGGCGGAGAGTGTTTCCTACTCATTCTTCTTTGTTGTTGTGCTTGAAGAGATGAAAATGGTGGAGCTCAAGTTGATTATTTGGACTTGGTGTATTTTTTAGAAGACAAAAATAAAACCTACATTTGTAAAATTTAGCCGCGTTGTTTCCACATAGAATGAAAGGTTTGTAATATTGCATTTTAAAAAAAATGTATTGTGAATTTTAGTTAGTAATTTGTAATGTTTTAGTTTTATAGTAAATTATTTATTTGTATTTTATTTTGGAAATGAAACTCTTCAAATTATGGATTTTATTCAAGTTGTCATATGTATTATTTGGAATGGAATGATGGCATTTAAAAGAAAATATTGTTCTAAACTTGAAATGAAAAAGGAGTTTATTAAGTGTAATGTATCTTGTGTTTTTTGTCCAAATAATATATTTAAAAATTATGGGTTGGAGTTGATATTATACTCAAGTTATATACCTTATTGCAAAGGAAATAATGCCACAAACTTAGTGTTTCAATCAAAAATGAATTTGGTTTCCATTCATTATTTATTTACCTCTTAAAACAGTTTATTGAACTCAGTTTTGATATATATATATATATATGTTTATAGCTTTCTACCTCCCATATATACATCACCTCCCACAATCATCGATACCGGTATGCTTAACCAATGTTGCTAGAATCTGTACAAACATCAGTTACTATTTTTTGTTACAATCTTAGAAAAATTCAATTTACTGATTAAGTTATACAATTCTATGCTTAAAAACATTTCACGTTGATGTGGAACTCTAATTATCTATTTAAAGATTCATCTAAGTGAATATTTGATAGGGGATAAATTTTAGTGTTTGATGTTCCTAAAACTTTCGTAAACCATGCCAGTGTAGTAGATCCTTTAGCAAGCTTTCCGACGACTATAAAACCTGAAAAATGGACACTCTGAGCTCAAGATATGTCTGGTCAAAGTTCAATCAACAGGAAAGTCAACTCTAGTCAACATATCAATAATTGGCCAATAGCAATGCGACACATGGAAAAAGAAGAAAAGGGAAAAATGAAGGTTGTTTGAGTTGTTTGCAGCCTCCGATCTTTGAAAAATGTAAAAGTGGGCCGGAAAAAGAGGATCAACTTTTGTTACGGCGGGGAGCCCGGCCAGTGCCGTGAGCGATAATATTATCGCCTATGTGGTGGGTCCTCAAACCACCACGTGGCTTTCCAAAGACAAGTTTGATTTGCCTATCAAGGGTTGACAAGTGGTATTTATTGCCATATTTCATTTGGAATGTCATTATATTACTTGGGTCGAATTCCATTTTTATTACCTTTGTAATTCTTTGATATTAACTTCCATGTTAATTACCAAGCCAAATTATTTGCATAGTTCAAGATTTATATTATCCAAATCAACATTGTTTGGTCTTATGACTATATTGTTTAGGATTCACATTATCCCTTATTATCACGTCAGGGTTTGTTTTATCTTGGTTCTCAACGGATAGCATGACTCCCGTATAGCTCATTGAGATAATTATTATCCCAAGGCGTATGGATGAATCAACAACCAAACACACATAGCTCGGCCCATATCACCTTTGGTATTTCAAGCAAAACAAATCCAATATCAAACATAGATCAGCTAATATAAGTGGTGGCCAACAAAAGGTGAAGCAGTGTGGCCTAAGCCACGTTTAAAATGGTTGGTCATTTTACATGTAAACCTCAACCATGACTACCTCCGCTCAATGTGGGATATCTCACCCACATGCCAATCCGATCCCGCCAAAAAACTATGCTTTGGGTTTTGAACCCACGACCTCTACTCCTAAAGGCTTATCAGCCAAACCAATTCAGCTACAAGCTCCGATGATATGAGACAATGCTCAATTATATTTCATCAACATTGGGGCGGTGGTGTGGAGGAGGATAAGGAGGCAATTCTCGAGAAAACACCATTTTGAAGGCCTTACACTCAGATTGGGAACTTGAAGTAAAAGGTGAAATAGAGGGAATTCTGAGACGATTTCAAAATTTAACATTTGATGTTTTTTATTGAGTTTAAACCTATTTTTGGAAGCTTTGAATTCAGTTTTTAACAAGGATCTACAAGATAGCTAGTTAGAAAAAATGATTTTCAATGCACTTAAGTCCGAAAAGTGACTTGGTGTAAACATGAAAAGTGTTTAGAACTCAGACATGATCTTATATATATATATATATATATATATATATTTCATAGAATGTTTTTAAATATCCATTTGTAGGTGTTCTTTCTAACTTGCAGATGTAGGGAGATCACATTGTGAAGACATGTAGGAGCCACGAATCATTCTTAGGACAATTTTCTGCTATTTTTCAAAGTTCTTGGGACATTTGATCAGCTCATTTGTAGTTTTTGATTCATTATTGGTTGTTTGTAAGAGCTATTGTACTTACATTTCAATATTGTTAATGATTTGGTTCAATCTAAACTCGGGATGTAGGAATTTCCGAACCCAGTAAACAATCTTGTTTGTTATCTCGAGTGTTTTTAGTTTTCGATTATTTATTTATTACCCAAGTTTTTTTAATTCTATGGATGCATAATAATCAGAATTTAATCAATTTTTGGATTTTAGAATACTTAAAATTGGTTAAGAAAATTACGATCTTTGGAAACTTTTAAAAGTAAAAAAATACAACACTCGTTTTCAGATCAAGTTTGGCATTAGAGAAATTAGATTACCGGATTAGCTTCTAATTGTGTTTGGAAATTTGGCTTCAGTTTCAATATTGATTTCAGTCTTCAGTGTGCAGACATTTTGGGGCTTGTTAATCTTCTTTTGCAGTGTGCAGTTTTGGAAGTACAAGTTGTGTTTGTAGGAACCAAGAATCATGGGCAAGTCATCCAAACAGGAGCAACTGGATGAGCTTGAAGCCATAAACCACCAACTCCAAGAAGAAAACTCTTTCTTGAGAGATAATTTTTATTCCTTGGAAGAGGAAATAGTGTGGTTAAAATCTGAGCCACAATCCTCTATAACCAAGAAAGAGGAGTATGTTAACAAGATGCTTGAAGAGAGCAAGAATTTGATGGGCTTTGATAAAGAGTTACAGGAATAAATATGGACCAAGGATGTCCTCTTGGAAAATATGCAACAAGGTGAACATAAGAAGGAAATGCCTTCCAAATTAGATGCAGGTACTATGACAGAATGCACTGTAAGTTGTTCACATTTTAATTCTTCTTCTCATTCGAGTTTGAGATATTCCTTTGGGTCGGTTTGAAAAAAACACTAAGGGAATTGTGTCTAAGCTAATGGTTAAGATGGGATTTAATGGAAAGGGCCTTGGTAAAAATGGACAAGGTGATGCTAACCTCGTACAAGTAGAGGATCAGCCTCGGTTTTTAGGTTCAGGTTATTCTAGTGGGAAAATGGAAATTGGAGAAAGTTCCAAAGTGAAGGAAGACAAGCTTCCAACAGCCAAGGATCTATGCCACTAGAATTGCATGATTCCACCATCAGGAGGAAAAATGAAAGGTGTAAGAAAATAGGTAAAAGAGGTAATCAGATTCCACCTCCTTCCACTTACACTAAAAATAGCACTAAGGGAAAATCAAATCCTAAAACTTCTAATACACTCTTTTAGTTGGAACAATATAGCTTTGGTAGGTAGAAATATGCTTTCCCTTGCACATTTTGTGAAGGTACTAATCATTCTGTTGCATATTGTTGGAAGAGGAAAAATTTGATTAAGAAGTTAATGCCTTTTGTGAATGATAAGGTAGGTGCTAAAGACCAATCTCACCAAGGAAAGGTGAGAAATGGCAAGAATGTTACCTCTCCTAAATAGGGGAATCATTCTCGTAGACAGAGTTCTGAGAATGGTAAAATGGGTAAGACTCCTAATAATAGGGAAGTTAAATTTTTTTCCCATTGTAATAGGAATGATCACGATGTTAAGGTTTGTTGGTTTGTTTCTAAACAACAAAATTGTAAATTTGTTAAAAAGAAGAATAATGTAAAACCAACGATGCTAAACCTAACTAAAACTCATATTGGTATTGAGAAGGTAAAACAACAAAAATGGAAAAACCCAAGTGATTGGTTGGGAAAAACACTACTCAACTTTATATTTGCACTACTGAAAATTGTTGATAGTAGGAAAGTAATTTTTTTTTTTGAGCTAAATTTTAGGGATTCTTGTTGATTGATAAGAATTTGTTCCTAAGTTGATATTTAAGCTTTGAAAATGAATGGAAACTTGATTGAAGAGAAGATTTGAGTGATAGGTTCATCATACTTATATTCATCTTCTCACATTTTGGTTGGTTATTCCATTTACGACAATAGGTATGCGAGGATAGGCATCATTAACATGTCTAAATTTGAAACTTGTTTTATAGTGTTGTCATTTGTGCAAATATTATGGATGCTTATAAGACCCATTCGGGCACCTCTTTGATATTGTAATAAATAGAAAACTTTTGTATCCACATGTGTTATTTGCACTAATTTATAAGACCCTTATTTTGGGAAAGTTTGATTTTTGTAACTATCAGATGTGGTTGCAATTAGGGTGTAAATTTATTACAGTAAAATTTTGTTTGCAAAGGTACCAGGTGATCATTTTGCACATTATGGTAGTTCACCAATCCGGGTAAGCATACAATTTATAATCTATCCCTTTACGATTAGTGTATGGATAAAATATTTCATGATTCACGTTGATTGATTTTGACTATAGCTATTTTTGGCATTGATGGTTTAATTATTCTCGGATAGTGAATATTTGTAGTTATGTAATCAGCATAATCATAAAGTGTCAGGTTTAACACTAGCTTCAAATATAGATGGGTGTTATTATCTAACTTATTATTTGTGATGGTGATACTGATGTTTTTTTGATTCATGTCGATTCGGTTGTTGACTATAGCTATTTTGGGCGTTGATAGTTTATTTTATTTTGTATAGTGAATACTTGCAATTATTACTGATTTGAGATGGACGGTGGGCACTAGCCAAATTGTATGCGATTTAGATGTCCGGTATCTTGATATGTGTTTATGATATTGCAATTTAAGTAATCAGCCGTATCACAAAGTGACAGATTGAACACTAGCTTTTTGTAATAGAATGGGTGTTATTATCTAGTCATTTAATTAATATGGCATTACGGGGGGGTATGACAGTTCACGGTTGTGTGCGAGTTGAAAGGGTTCTGATTTTCAGCTAAACACTAGCTTAATTGGGTGTTATTATCAGTCGGTTATGTAATTAGCTAATCAACTATTTGTATTTTTATTAACCTATAATGTTATTTTAGGTTCTTGTATGTGTTTGCATAATGCAGGAAGAGATAGCATTATTTGTGGGTTGATAAACAACTTTTGTGGACAAAACACCTTCTCGGTAGGGAGGAGTGATCAAGGGATCAATTTTAGTGATAATATTTCCTAAAACTTCCTAAACCATGCCAAGTGTAGTAGATCCTTTAGTGATCTTTCCAACAACTATAAGAACGCGAAAAAAAAACACTCTGAGCTCAAGATATGTCTGGTCAAAGTTCAGTCAACAGAAAAGTCAACTCTAGTCAACATGTCAATAATTGACCAATAGCAATGTGACACGTGGAAAAAGAAGAAAAGGGAAAAATGAAGGTTGTTTGAGTTGTTTGCAACCTCCGGTCTTCGACACGTAAAATCAGGTCAGAAAAATAGGCTCAACTTTTGTTACGGAGGGGAGCTCGGCCGCCGTGAGGATGATAATATTATCGCCGACATGGTGGGTCCTCAAACCACCACGTGGCTTGCCACCACAAGTTCGATTTGCCTATCGAGGGTCGACAAGTGGTATTTATTGCCATATTTCATTTGGAATGTCATTATATTACTTGGGTTGAATTCCATTTTATTACCTTTGTAATTCTTTGATATTAACTTCCATGTTAATTACCAAGCTGCATTATTTGCATAGTTTGAGATTTATATTATCTAAATCAACATTGTTTAGTCTTATGCCTATATTTTTAGGATTAACATTATCCCTTATTATCATGGCGGGGTTTGTTTTAGCTTGGTTCTCAATGGATAGCGCAGCTCCCCATATAGCTCGGCGGATAACTATTATCCCAATGTGTATGTGTGAATCAACAACCAAACACACATATCTCAGCACATATCACGGGAATTTCAAAAACAAAAATCCAAAGTCAAACACAACTCGGCCAATATAAGTGGTGGCCAAAAATAGGTGAACAGGTGTGGCCTAAGCCACGTTTAAAATGGTAGGTCATTTTACATTTGAACCTCTAACCATGACTACCTCCACTCAATGTGGGATATCTCACCCACATGCAAATCCGGTCCTACCAAAAACAATGCCGCCAGGTTTTGAACCCACGAACTCTACTCCCAAATACTTATCAGCCCAACCAATTCAGCTACAAGCTCGGATGAGATGAGACAACACTCAATTCTATTTAAACAACACTCAGGCAGTGACTGTGGAGGAGGATAAGGAGGCACTTCTCAGAAAACACCATTTTTGAAGCCCTTGCAATCAGATTGGGAACTTGGACTAAAATGGTGAAATGGAGGGAATTATGAAATGATTCAAAAAATTTAATATTTGATTTTTTTTTAGTTTTATCCTATTTTTGAAAGCTTTGAATTCAGCTTTTAACAAGGATTTATAAGGCAGTTGGAAAACATGAATTTCAATGCACTTACAGTCCGAAAATTGACTTGGTGTAAACATGAAAAGTGTTCAAAAATAAGATATGATCTTAGGTATATTATTTTTTTCATATAATGTTTATAAATATCCATTTGTAGGTGTTTTTTCTAATGCAGATTCGGGAGATCACATTGTGAAAACACTTGTAGAGCCATGGATCATTCTTGGGACAATTTTTCTGCTATTTTTCGAGTTCTTGGGACATTTTATCAGCTCATTTGCAGGTTTTGATTCATTATTGGTTGTTTGTAAGAGTTATTGTACTTACATTTAAGTATTATTAATGGATCGGTTCAATCGAACCGGGACGTAGGAATTCTCGAACCCCGTAAACAATCTTGTTTGTTATCTAAGTGTTTTCAGTTTTCGATTATTTATTTGTTACCCAAGTTTTCCGCACTTATATGGATGCATAATAATAAGAATTTAATCAATTTGTGGAGTTTAGAATACTTAAAATTCTTTAAAAAATCACGATCTTTCGAAACTTTTAAAAGTAAAAAAATACAACACTCATTTTCGGATCAATAATTCTTGAAATATCCCTTTTATACTCATGTTATTTGGAATAAACTGAATCTTTAGTCGCTGACGTCAGCTACTTTAGTAATATTAGCAATCCTCTAACCAACACTAGTAACTAGAAAGCGTATGTAAATCAAACCTTCAACTTTAAACTTACTAAATTTCACTTTTATGTATAATTAGAGCGGTGAGGAATTATGGTAAAATATAAATCGACACAAAATGTATACATGTGAATATAGATGAGGATATACTCACTTGTATAAACTATTTTATAAATGTTACCAGATTATACGGAACTAGAGTGGTAGTGGGCGATATTGGTAGCCATAGTATACATGATCGGTCAAGAGAACCCCCCGGTCACTGTGCTTAGAATCGGTTTGTTAAAAACATAATTTTTATCAAACTAATGGTTTTAAGGAAAGGAAACTTGAACTTAATTTACACCTATTGATATGCAAGCATATAGACGTGTATATACATATATACACCCATGTATATATGTATATAAATATGTATACACTTAGATCCTTGAAATGGGTTTTCCCCAAATGTAACTCAATAAAATGAGAACCATTAAACAACTTCAACCATATTTGTGGATGAATCCTTCCAATAAAATGAATGAAAATAACTACACTCTACAAGATCTATGCAAACAAATAAGTGAGCCAAATGGGGAAGGATATTTCCTTCCATTGCAATACTAAAACCTAGAGGAAATTCCTCCATGGTTTCTCTCATACTTTCATGGATTCCTCTCCTCCAACCTACAAAACAAAGAAAAGAAAAGAGAACAAATGAGGAAACTAGGGAAAGAAAAAGGTTAAAAGGATTTCATAAGGATGATTAGGGTTAGAATGAAAACCTAAGATCTAAGGGCCTAAAATGAATCAATCTAAGGGTAGGGAATCAATCCTACAACTTTTAGGTGAGGGTATTTTATGGGAATATATGTTTTAATTAAATGTATGTGTAATTTTTGAATGGGGCCACTTAGGGCCATATATTTTAAAGTTAAATGTAACCTAATTCTTATGGTTTAGTAAATAATTAAATGGAATTAAAACTATAGTAACTAAATAATGGTATTGTGAATGGACATTAAAGCTAATGAATTTAGGGGATTAATTTAACTAAGGGTAAATGTATAAGTGTGGAGTATGGATATTAATTTCCTAAAGGAACTAAAATTAAACTAAGCAAGGAATTTATGGATGCATTGCTAGAAGATTATAACCAGAAATAACTTTAGAAATAGATTAATAATATTTAATTATTAATCTAGGATGGATCAAACTATTGTAATGAAGAAAATAATTTGTAGGCATTAATTAATCTTACTCATGGGTTAAACGCTTGGACCTTAGGCACACTTGGAAATAAACAGTAAACTTAGCATAACTCTAAAACTTAGAACACATGACATTGTGATAACTTAAAACGTAGGAACTTAGAAAACTAAAACAAAACCTAGATGATGATGAACTAACTCTTGCCTTCGTCTATGCACGCGGCATGGACTAGGAGATGAGTTCTTTCACATTGAGTTAGATCTACCACCTTTATAGTAGGATATTTCAATTATACTAGCATAGATTTTACAGACCTTACAAGAGGTCAATCCAACTATACGAGGTGGAGTAGTAGGGTCACGATCTAGTCAACATGATAGGGATCCATCACATGAGGCTCAAAACCCTTCATGGTATAGCAAGAACATAGAGAAAAGAACTCCTACGTGGAGTCGGCTAGAAAGGATTCACCGCAGGGGTGACATGGAGATATGGCTACAAGACATAGAGAGAGATCTAGGATCCCTAGATAGGGAGATGACTATCATGAGAGACCTAGAGGAGGTAGTCCAAAGTGGTAGATAATATCGGGAAGATTCTAAAGCTACGCCTATTTTATTTTTATGGAGACATTAGGAAATTTCAGGAGGATGCATGGTTGGCTAGCTTGAGCTGATGCTTCAAGCTTTGTCCGTGTACCAATAAAATGAAGGATCGTGTTTCCATCCAACTTCTAAGAGACGGATCCGTGGTTTTGTGGAGGACTAAGGAGAAGAAGCTCCATGTGGATTTAGAGACAGTTACATGAGATCTCTTTGAAGAGCGTATCGGGATTAAAGTACTTGTCTAGATGATTTATTTAAAAGAGGATTGACGATTTTCATGATCTACGATAGGATAGCATGAAAGTTCCAGAGTAGGAGAGAAGGTTTTCAGATTTATTTTAGTATGTCAACTAGATGCAAGATGTGGAGGTCATAATCCATATGTTCATTAGGGGCCTAAACCTAGATTTGGGAGAGGAAGTGCACATTCATTGTCCTTTGAATTTAGATGAGGTCGTAGATAAGTCCTACATTGCGAGAGAAGGCCAGGTGGAGGATAAATCATGCTAGAGATAGAGTGAGGATAATTATTCATCGGGATGCAAGACAAATAGTCAAGGGGGTCAAATCCTCCTCCTCATGATAGAGACGGTTCACCAAAATCTTGTTTTAGAAAACCACAACGGCCACATCAAGTAGTAGAAAACTTGTCCACTATATAGAACTCCACGAGAGATTTGATGCACAAAGGGGATTAAATATGGGGCCTCCTCTAGGGCACCCTTCAGGAATCAGGAACCACCGAGAGCTCGGTCTTCTAGAACTCGATAGGAGTAACTATAACATTCCTTGGCAAGATCATCGGGATCAACAACACATACCCAGAGAGATTACCTATAGGACCGTATCTCATTATAGGGGAGTAGTTAGTTGTTACAGATGCATTATACAAGGAATCATTGGAAAGAGTGTTTGAAGAACCCTAATAAAAGGGTAAGGGATCTATTTCAGAGCCTAGAGTGGGTGATATGTCTAGGAACCACTAGATTTATGATTTCATCGAGATTCGCTAGGATGAGCACCGAGGAAAATTTACTCATATTTTAGGTAGCATTGGTGGTATTTCTACCTCTATCTTATTTGATTCAAGCTCCTAAGATTCTTTTGATTCTTCATCATTAGTAAACTGATGCATGTTGTTTCTAGTTAGGAAAGGCTTTAGTTGGGATGTTGGGATGAATTCTTGAACCAAGCTCTCGGTGGAGTCCTTAGTCAAGGAGTGTGTAGTTGACCTAGGACCATTTATCATTACTTTGAATCTTTGTATTCTTCCCTTGGGTTTGTATAGAGTTCTTTTGCACATGAACTAGTTATCGAGCACAAAGATAGATTAGATTGTTATAGTAAGGTTATATTTTGTGTTGACAATCTAGGAGTTGAGTAACTGATTGTTGGAGTGAGGAGACTTATATCCATTCATACCATATGCAATACACAACTTAAATGGTGTGCACGTTGAGGTTTCTAGTTGTATGCTATCACTTTATTAGTGATGTGGGAGGATGAGTCTATTGGTCCATCACTTAATGATCACCCTATTTTGAATGAGTTTTCTAATTTTTTTCCAAATGATTTTCTAGGTCTACCTCACCCACATGAGATAGACTTTCATATTAATTGGTTTTGGAGTGGATCCTATCTCACACGTGCCATAGAGAATGACTACCATTGAGCTTTGTGACATCAAGTTATAACTAGATGGCCTTTGTGAGAAAGTCCTAATTCATCTTAGTGTATCTCCTTGGTCTACTGCATTGGTAAATTTTTTGAAGGATGCATCCTTAAGATTGTTTTCGATTACCACTATATGGAAAAAGTAACAATAAAAAATCGTTACCCCCTTCCAAGCATTGATGACTTGTTTTATTAGATGAAGCAGGCCACAATATTTTCCAAGATCGATCTTAAGTTTGGTTACCATCAAATAATGATCATAGAGGCTGATATTCATAAGACAACCTTCTGTATATGATATGGCAACTATGTGTTCATGGTAATGCCATTCGGTCTGATGAATTCCCCTATAATGTTCATGATTTTGGTACCCAAATTTGTTCTCCTTTTCAGTCTGAGCAGCATCAAAGATGTGTCATGAAGCTTGAAGACAGATGGATCATGGTGTGTGTTATTTTGTAGCCAGGGATATGATCTAACTGGCACTCATATTCGTGGAGAGATGGATAGCACTCAAATAGTACTTGATCTTGTCCTAACTATTTTTGGTTGTGCCTTTCAAACAAGGTAAGAGAACCTATTTTTTAACCCTCAAATGGTGAAGGAGATGAATATATCCCTCAATTTGTGAAAATAGTATGAAAAGTGCCTTGGGAAAATATGATCATCACTCCAAATTTGACTTTCACAAGTTGTCACTTCCAGATTATGGAGATACTTTTAATGTAAGGCAAGGGTTATGAAGACATTTTAAAATCTTGATATGTTTCTGCATACTTTAGCAAATGAATTTTGATCTTTGTGGGTATAAAAGTCAAGACAGGGGGAAAACAGGGGTAGGATTAGTTGTTTTAAATGATTTTTGGGTGGGAGTTTAGATTAGACAAACCAAGGTACACCAAGACTCTTTGAGAAATTCAGAAAAATATCAAGAAACTTAACAACAAAATTATAAAAATGATTAATCATCCCTTCAACAGTAGTATTGGCATCAAATGGAGGCCCAAATCTGCACTTTTCAACAAAATATTGAGTTAGAATGAACCAATGAAGCATTTAGAAATCACTATTTAATCATTACCTAAGGTGCACCCAAAGGTTTACAAACAATCTCGAAGTCAAGGAAGGTAAAGTGATTTTAATTTTTTTATCTCTTTATTAGACAAAATCTCTTCGAATGTGAGATTGGAAATGCCATTAAACTATCACAAGAAATGAGACCATGTATGATGAAGAGAGATTTTAAACACAATAATGCAACAAGAAACAAGAAACAAAAATTTGAAATCCATTCGAAATGTAAGCATTCAAGATTTTTCCCAAAGAAAACACATAATAACTCAAAAATGATCATATTTATTAGCGGTGAAATGTTTTGAAAAACAATCTCGAGCTTGTTAATGGCTATACATGGGAAACCAACCTACCATGATTTGAAATCTGATACGAGAGAGAGTTGTATGAGTTTCTCGGGTGGTTACTCAGAGAATGGTCTTCTTCCAAGATTTTCCTATGAAATTTTTAGTTTTCTAGAATTTTTAAACTCTTCCAATCCTTTTCATGAAAAATTCATGCCATATATATCTCTCAATCTCCTTTGGTCCTTCTTTCCCAAGAAAAGAATATGCTTTGAAGGATCAAATTTGTTACAAAAATCCTCATGATTCACAAACAGAGACATTTAACAGAACACATCTAAAAAGTTTCCAATTGTCTCAAAAGAGATGAATCATTGCAAAATTCACATCATTATCCATTGTGGAGGCACGTTTTTCATCTTCACAACATTCAGACCCCCTTTCTTTCATTATTTCATCCTTATCCCTCCAAAATTTGACTCTACAACTTTTGGATCTCATATTTTAAATTTTTGAATGGGTTAGGGAAAAAAATTCATTTCAAAAACATCTATGATCTTATGATGTAACCTCAAAACCAATTGCATTGGTCCTTGCTGCAAGCACAATAGACATGAATTTGTTAAAAAATTGGTGAAAATTGATGTAAAAATCGCATCTCTAAGCTTCCTGGAGCTCAAATGGTTACCAAACTGAAAAATGCATAGTTACCATTGATCTTCCTTTATCCTTTAATCTGAGCCCTCCACGTGTTATAATGTGATTGAAAATGGGCTTGGGATAACTTTTTGATATTTAACACTTTTGGAAAAATGTACAAATTTGACATTTTTCTCCAGCCCTCCACCCTTTGAAAATGAGCTTGACACTTATCCCAAAGTGTGCACCATTGGAATCGTGGTGATTCTACACATTTCCACCTTTTTGAAAATTTACAAAATTTCTTGATTTCCTCATTTGCTCCACCATTGAGATTTGGACCTCACACATGGTGCAATATGACTAGATATGGAGTTGTTGCTCAATTTTAAACATTTTTCCTCTTTTTGGAAAAAGGAAAATTTTCCATTTTTCCTCCGCGGCTCCACCCTCCTGTAGGACATGTGTCCTCACTTGATTGGTTGCAGGGCAGTGCTCTTATTTATATTTTAACAAAATTTTCCACAAAGGAAAATTTTCACCATTTCCTCCGCACTCCCGCACCTCCGCCATTGACTCCTCAGATGAATCTTGACTTTTTACTTTCGGGATCACGTGTCCATTCAACAATTTTACCCTTTTGATAACTAGAGGCTAAAAATACAACTTTCATCGAAGGCTGCCTCCCCACCCTATGTAGTGATGGTGACACATGTCTTCATCCCATTGGTTGTGATTTTGTGGTCCAATCTTATACTTAAACTCTTTTTCACCAAAGGCCGAAATGTATCAAACTCCTATACCTTTCCATCTCCCCCCACCTGCCACAATGTCCTCCTACGATTGGATGTAGACCTTAGGGATTTTTCTTTATTTTCATGCATTTTCCAAAGTTGCCTAAGGCACAAAATGACCCACTGTCTACCTTCACTCTACCTATGACACGTGTACATCCTCTCGTGGCTTATGGAGTGCTGCGCGTGCAACTTCCACATTTTTCCAAAAACAGAAATGTTAAATTTTTAGAAATGACCCACCGATCCTTGTCCAATTAGAATAAGCCATGTTACCAATGAATGTTGAAGAAGAAATTAATTGCAAAATGACACCCATCTAACCATCAAAACACATAAAAAATGCTATGGACACCTTAGAATTTGATTTTTCCTTCGTGGGTGAAGAAATTTTTGATCAAAGGACAAATGGAAAGTGATTCAAAGCAATTTACGACCATGGCAAGGGATTTTTGAGGGAAAATAAGTATAAAACGAATAATTTTGAGCTCCAAAGGCCGGAAAACATGGGAAAAATGGCAGAGGCATTTGAATGGGAAAAATTAGGGCAAAATGTAGGGAAAACTTAGAGATTCCTTCAAAATGGTGCAAAAATGGAGAAAAAATGAACTCAAAGCATTCAAACGTAGATACAAGTTGTTTTTTCACCAAATGCAAAGGATGGGAGAATCTAAAGCCGTTTTTCTTAGAAACAAGGAAAAATGCATTTCTCCTTAGCAAATTAAGGCAAGGTAATGAGTTTACAACAAATCCAATGCACAAGAATGAAGCTACAACTTCACATCATCGATTTCATGAGGAAAAAATGTTTTAGATCACAAATAACTAAGGGGAAACATGGCAAAACGAAAGAGGTTCAAAATGGGCACCAACATCAGCTCTTGCTTGGGGATGGTCACTCCTAGTGGGTGCCATAAGAACAAAAGTAGACCAAGTGTAAAAATAATCCATTGGGAAAATAGATTTATTAGCCAAAGCCACCAAAAAAACAATTGAGAAACGACAACAATGACTCCCACACACCAAGGAAAACCATGAGGTGACAAAACACCAAAAACAGAGCAAAAGTAAAACACTATACACTGTATAAGTTAGTAAGAAAACCTTGATTCAAAGAAAACAAATCAAGGGGAAACCCCAAATGTCCTCCATGTTGGATATGACCATGCCAAGAGGTTCTGATATGTTTTTAACAACTGGAAATATACCTCTTTTTCTTCTTTGTTTAATTTGTAAACCATCTAGTTTCTTTGAAGCTCCTCCATTGTGTTCAGGTTAAATATTTTAACATTTTTCAAGGTTGAGTCAAGGACAAAATTTCCAGAAAAAACAACATACTTAGGAGATATGTTTTCAACAACTTCATACTCCTTGAAATCCACAAAACTCACAAAGTGATCAGTACTAGCATCTGCCTACAAAACTTCATAAGATGCATTGTTTGGGTCTTCAATAAGGTACAACATCTTTTTCTCTCCATATAACTTTACTAAGTTTCCTTCAATGGGGATAGTGGCATAAGACATGTCCATTTGGACACTCCCACCAACACTTGTAGCCCATTTCCTTGATAATAACATACCCCATTTGGTAGGGCAATCAACAATCACAACATCCAATTTTAAATTCCTCCCAGGATAAGATGCAAGTTGCACCACTAGATATTTGACACACCCAACAACTAGAACTTCCCGAAATCTAGAGCAAGTACACTTGCCATATGCTACTCTCACTTTGATTCCCAATTCATTCATGACCTCCAAAGGCATGACATTACGAAGAATCAAACATGCGGTTATGTAACAACTTGTTTTTGATAACCAACGTAGTGAAAAGCAGATCCACGTTCAACTGAGATTTAACGAAAGAAGTTTATAAGTAAACCTCAGGTTGTTCCCCCAACTCTTCCAACACTTGTGGCTATTCCAATTCTGTAATGGCAATAGGAATCCCAACCTTGTTTCCAACTCTTCCTTGGGTACTCTCTTCCTCTCTAAATCCTAAATATTCAAAAGCCCTTTTCTTGTGCTTAGGAATCCTAAGAAAATTAGCAATTGGGATAGGAATCATTAGGAAAAATATATATTTTAGTGTGAACAATATCTAATTATGTGTGTAAATGAGTTGTTAGTAACAACTCATAGAGATCTAGAAGTTAGAATAAGTCTCTTAGAGAGATAAGTGGGATTGTGTGTGAGTTGTACATGATAAGCTTTGACTCCTAATCAATAGGATCAAGCTACTTGTATAAAGGCATATCAAATATTGAATAAAGATATCCCGTATGAATAAAAATCAGAGTTTTAATGTGTTCTATTTGCTTGCAATATGGACCAAATATAATTTCTGGTATCAGAGCGGTGGAGGTCTAGGTTGTAGGGGAAATAGTAGTATGAGTTTAGTCTATATTCATAGTATAAACCCCATCGGAGGAATATTCGCGTTCTTTGAGGTTTTGTTTTAATGGAGATCGCCCCCCTGTGCATATTACGGCCTGGCACTCAAGCACGGATCCAAGGTTGATCCTCACGTGGAATTCATTCAAGGTGACTGCACAAGCTACGACATTCCACGCACAGAGGAGACAAGATCTGCCTGTGACACACGCTCGGCTCTGCACACCCGATCCTCACGTGGACATCGTGAATGCAAAGGCGTATGTGGAGAGATCCATGCATAGAAGCACCTGCCACAGATTCGACCATGTGAACCCGTGCACACTCTGACCTGCGAATTCTGAACTGTCATGCACGAACGGCCTGCAAAATATTCATTGCCATGGATAGTATAATCACTTTTTATTGTTATTTATTCTTCACATATTACTCATGTTATATTAATTATTTGATTTATAATATAGATGTATCTATGTAAATTTAAAGAGTAATTTGTTGTGATTACTTTTTAAATCTATATTGTAAAGGGTGCATTCTCGATTGTATTCGACACCCTATTAAAAATAAATAAAAATAAATAAATAAAATATTTGAAGAGTGCATTATCGGTTGAAACCGACACTCTGAAGAATCATGGACATCCCACTAGATAAGTTCAACGGATTAAACTTTCACACATGGAAAGTCAAAATCCAAATGCAATTAATGCATAAGAATCTATGGAGGATTGTATCAGGAGATGAATCAAAACCCACAGATGCTGCAAAACTAATAGAGTGGGAAACAAGGGATGATAAGGCAAAAGCAATAATAGGACTTGCCTATCAGATACTGAGCTACACTATGTGGATCTAGAAAAATCCTCAAAAATAATTTGGGAACTACTCAACAAAACTTTTGGCTCAAATGCAGTCAATGCTAAATTTTCACTAAAACTGCAACTATTCAAACTCAAGATGAATGAAAATGTGACAATGTCAAGCCACATTAATGAACTAAGATCACTCATAAGGCAACTTGCAGAAGTAAAAGCTGTAATAGAAGATGAAGATGCTAAAGCCATACTTCTAAACAGTCTTCCTCCTAAATACAGTAATGTTGTGTTCACTCTCGGACAGATGCCCACACAATCACTTGAAGACATGATATCTGCACTTCTAAGTGAGGAGAAAAGAACTAAAGAAGATAATCAAGAAGATTCTGCTCTCTATGTTAAGAAAAAATATGCTAAAACCTACAGAAACAAAGAGGAAGTAGAATGCTTCTACTGTAAACAAAAGGGACATAAGTCTCCATTCGCAAAAATCGAGCAAAAGATGTCATCAGTGGGAAACTCAAAATGGATGAGGCCAATGTAGTTGTTGAAGAATAGAATATGAAGAAGAACCAACACCAGAAGAACCTGATTACAACTCCGATGACTTTCTATTCTAAATAAAGTAATTGGAGGTAGGAGGCAAAGGAGGAGGAGGAAAATCTGCATCTCTTGTTAATCACCAACAAAGAGAATGTTGCATTGTATTGGTGATATTTATTTTCTGTTGTGTGTTTCATTTCTGGAAATAAACTTGTTAAATCAAGTACATGATTGTATCACCTGCATTAGTCAGGATGTGATGGGGGTTAAAGGGATACTAGCATTAAATGACATGGTTTTTGGTAAACCAGTAAAACCAATTGGTTGTAGGTAAACCATGGACAAACCTTCATCTGGTTTTATGGTAACCATGGAAAAACCATTTCTCAGGTTTGTGAGTCCTTGGAAAATCACACAGTCATTGTTAGATGCAGTATAGGATGATGCCTTCCCCATGTTCACACTAAGGGGGTGATTGTTAGGAAAAATATATATTTTAGTGTGAACAATATCTAATTATGTGTGTAAATGAGTTGTTAGTAACAACTCATAGAGATCTAGAAGTTAGAATAAGTCTCTTAGAGAGATAAGTGGGATTGTGTGTGAGTTGTACATGATAAGCTTTGACTCCTAATCAATAGGATCAAGCTACTTGTATAAAGGCATATCAAATATTGAATAAAGATATCCCGTATGAATAAAAATCAGAGTTTTAATGTGTTCTATTTGCTTGCAATATGGACCAAATATAATTGAATCTTGATCCGACTCAATACTTGGGCAATGTCATATGGAGCATTCTTGGGTAAAGCAACACTAGGGGAAAGATTGGAAAATTCATCAAATGGTATGGAAGTATTTTCAGTTTGGGCATGGGGAGGATCACAAGTTTTTCTTGGGGGAATAGGGCCTTTACCAGATGTATTTTTCTTTGGAGTTTCTTTAGTAAGCAATGGAAATTTTGACTTGGCTTGTTTCCCCTTGGCAGCTTTACTTCTGGTATTGTGCTCCTTCTCTTGGGAAACTACAACATTCATAAGCAACTACCTATCCTCCTCTGAAGGAACCCCTCCATCATACTTCTCAATCATCAACGCCCTCAAGTATTCAAAATCATTATTGGGCAGCTCAAAGGCTTGTACATTATCAATTTCTAAAACATGAGAAGGAGGAAGAAGATGTACCCGTTGGATACAATCCCAAAAATAGTAGTAGTCCTAGCACTTATGACATTCGTTGAAGTTGCTCCCCTTGGTGAACTTGCAGGGATCTCCATCATGTAGAAATCATCATCAATTTAATCATCAACTTCCTCTTCAATTTGTTGATCTATTCCACATGGAGGATGGGGTAGAAAACACTTATCACACCAATCAATATCAACAACTTCCTCAACAAAAGCAACCCTAGTAGTTAGGGGATCAGGTAACACTCTTCCTTCACATGCTTGAGGATGTCTACTTGTAGACCCCATGGGTCCTTTCCCTCTATCATTGGATCTCTAATCACCCCTAGGATGATTGGAAAATCTATCATGTTTTTGTTCTTTTTGTTGACCTTGTGAAGTCTGCCCAATTCCCTCCTCTACCCGAGGCTAGTTTGTATGATATTTCTTTGTGACCCTTGCCCAAATTTTTCACAACCTCCTCCAAATCAACACCTTTTCTAGCTTGAGGTTTTCAAGGTTTATAAACTTTACACCATCTCACTTCAGAGGTTTCCCAATGGCCTTAATGTTATTTTCAATCTGCAGTGCCATGGTAAAGGCTTGCCTTAAATTGGTAGGGTTCTTGTCTCTTAAGTAGTAGGCTGCCTTCTTATCAAATGCATCTACATATTTGATTAAACAAGACTCATCACAAGGCCTCAAATTAATAGGAAACCTTCTCAAATTTTTCTTAAACCTTGTGTTGAAGTCATGAACTGATTCATTGGGGTTCTTCTTGATATTTTCAAACTCAGACAAGAGAAACCTAGGATCAGTTTTGTCACCATATTGCAATCTGAATGCATTCTACATTTCAGTCCATGAATCAATAGAATTATCAGGAAGATCCTTGTACCAATCACTAGCATCCTCCTCTAAAGTGTGGATAAACAATTTAATGTACATATCCTCAAATCCAATTTCAAAATCCTCCATCATATTATAAAGAGTTTTGAATACTTATCACCTATTATGGCATTGTTCCTTGGAACTTTGAAATGTACTTCTAACATCTTGAGGTACAATATTAGGATAACTAGCCATTCTCCTAAAATTTATTGGGCCAAAGGTTTTAACAAAAATGGAGGCCTAGGTGGAGGTGAGCCATGTCATCTCGGTGGAGGTGATCTTGTGGGTGAGACAAGCTGATGAGGAGTGCGAGGTCTTTGGGGCTCAAGAATGTGGTTCACAAGATTAGTATTCTCTAGGTGTTGATATTCTTGGAAATTTTTACTAGAATTAAAACACACATGTGTAGTTTGAAAAAGGAACTCATCAGCTACAATGGAAGAACCTTCACTAGTTTATGTAAACAAGTTTATGAGAAGATTGCTTGAATAAGAATCACTGGAAGAAGAGTGATAACCCTCTACTAAAGGCTGATCTCTCTCACCAATTGATATACCTTTACACGATGTCCGAACTTCAACAACCTTCCAAACTTTTCTTTCCTCCAAAATATCTTTCCCAATTTTGGAAATAACTTTCAAATTGGGTCCCTCCTGAAGAGAGATCTTCTTCCTTCCAGGTTTGCATATTTTATGTGACAAACTTCACTTAATGTATGATAAGGTACTGGTATTTATCAAAATTATAACAGCAAGGAGTCGCCACTAAGGACTTTCACCCTAGTTTGTGCAAATGCACTATGAAGATTTATCAAATGACTACAAATATCAGCACTATGCAAAGTTTTAACATATCTGATCTTCTTTACTCAAATTTTCAACTATGGTGCAAAGTTTGAGGCAACAAATTGGAGACACTTGAAAATATCAAACTCAAAACTCTACTCTTCATTCCAACCTTATAAATCTTGTTAAAAGATGATGCTCAGATTTGTAATTGCACATAAATCACATAAGAAGTATTACCAAGGATCTGAAACACTGAAATACTAAATAATGTCCCCGACAAAGTGGCATCATTGGTGTTGACGGGCTCAAAAGAATATGAAATGGAAACAGATTAACAATTTGTCCGGATATTTCATTCTTCATCCCAAAGCGAGTTGGTGCCACCGGTGTTGGTACCCAAATTTGTTCTCATTTTCAGTTTGATCAACATCAAAGATGGGGCATGAAGCTTGAAGATAGATGGATCATAGTGTGTGTCATTTTGTAGCTGGGGATATGATCTAAGTGGCACTCAGATTTGTGGAGAGATGGATAGCAATCAAATAGGACTTGATCTTGTCCTAACTGTTTTAGGTTCCGCCTTTCAACCAAAGTAAGAGAACCTATTAAATGTAACTCTCAAATGGTGAAGGAGAGGAAGATATCCCTTAATTTTTGCAAATAGTATGAAAAGGGCCTTGGGAAAATATGATCAACACTCCAAATCTGACTTTCACAAGTTGTCACTTCTAGATTATGGAGATACTTTCAATGCAAGGAAAGGGTTACTAAAGACATTTTGAAATCTTGATCTGTTTTGCATACTTTAGCAAATGGATTTTGATCTTTTGTGGGTATACAGGTCAAAACAAGGGTAAAACAGGGTAGGATTAGTTATTTTGAATGATTTTTTGGGTGGGAGTTTAGATAAGACAAACCAAGGTCCACCAGACTCTTTGAGGATTTTAGAAAAATATGGAGAAAATTAACAGTAGAAAGTATCAAAATGGTTAATCATCCCTTCAACTAGGATATGTGCATTAAATGGAGGCCCAGATCTGTACTTTTCCACACAATATTTGATCATCTATCACAAAATATTGAGTTATAATGAACCAATGAAGCATTTAGCTTGATCCTATTTAATCATGACCTAAGGTACACCCAAAGGTTTACAAATAATCTCGAAGTTAAGGAAGGTAAAGTGATTTTAAATTTTTTATCTCTTTATTAGATGAAATATTTTACGAATGTGAGATTGCAAATGCCATTAAAATATAACAAGAAATGAGACCATGTATGATCAAGAGGTATTTTAAACACAAGACTCTAACAGAAACAAGAAACACAAATTTAAAATGCATCTAAAATGTAAGCATTCAAATATTTATCAAGAGGGGAATGTTTTGAAAAACATTCTCGAGCTTGTTAATGGTTATACATGTACAACCAACTTAACATTATTTGAAATCTAATACAAAGAGATTTATATGATTTTATTAGGTGGTCACTCAGAGAATGGGCTTCTTCCAAGATTTTCCTGTGAAATTTTTAGTTTTCCATTATTTTTTAAACTCTTCCAACCCTTTCCATGAAAAATTCATGTAATATATAGCTCTCAATCTCCTTCGAGCCTTCTTTCCCAAGAGAAGAAAATGCCAAAGGATCAAATTTATTACAAAAAATCCTCATGATTCACAAACAAGGACATTTAACAGAACACATCCAAAAAGTTTCTAGTTGTCTCAAAAAGAGATGAATCATTGCAAAATTTGCATCATTATCCATTATGGAGGCATGTTTTTCATCTTCAAAGCATGTAGACCCCCTTCCTTTCATTATTTCATCCTTATCCCTCAAAAATTTGACTCTACAACTTTTGGATCTGATATTTCATGTTTTTGGATGGGTTAGGGAAAAAATTCATTTCAAAAACATCTATGATCTTCAAATTGATCCTCAAAACTGATTGCATTGGTCCTTGTAGGCACAAATGACACGAATTTTAAAAAAATTGGTGAAAATTGATGCAAAAATCGCATCTCCAAGCTTCTTGGAGCTCAAATGGTGGCCAAACTAAAAAATGCACAGTTACCATTGATCTTCCTTTATCCTTTAATCTGAGCCCTCCACGTGTCATAATGTGATTGGAAATGGGCTTGGGATCACTTTTTGACATTTTAACACTTTTGGAAAAATGTAAAAATTTGACATTTTTCTGCCCCTCCGCCCTTTGAAAATCAGATTGAAAATGAGATTGACACATGTCCCAAAGTGGGCCCCATTCGAATTACGGATTGATTCTACACATTTCCACCTTTTTGAAAATTTGCAAAATTTCTTGATTTCTTATGCCCACTCGCCATTTAGATTTGGGCCTGACACGTGGCGCAATATGACTGGATACGGAGTCGTGGCTCAATTTTAAACATTTTGCCTCTTTTTAGAAAAAGGAAAATTTTCCATTTTTCCTCCACGGCTCCACCCTCCCACAGGACACGTGTCCTCACCTGATTGGCTGTGGGGCAGCATGCTTATTTATATTTTAACAACATTTTCCACAAAGGAAAATTTTCACCATTTTCTCCGCACTTTGCCATGCCTCGCCATTGACTCCTCGGATGACTCTTGGCTATTTACCTTCGGGCTCATGGGTCCATTCAACGATTTTACCCTTTTAATAACTAGAGGTTAAAAATAAAACTTTCCCCAAACACTACCTCCCCCTACCCTATGCTCTAATGCCGACACATGTCTCCGCATCCCATTCATTACGAGTTTGCGGTCTAATCTTATACTTTAACTCTTTTCACGAAAGGCCGAAAAAATATCAAACTCCTCCACCTTTCCATCTCCCCACCTGCCACATGTTCTCATCTTATTGGATACGGGTCTTAGGGGATTTTATTTGTTTCCATGCATTTTCCAAAGTTCCCTAAGGCACAAAATGGCCCGCTCATCCCCCTTAGTCTTCTGCGACACGTGTACCTCCTCTCGGGGCTGCTTGAGAGCTGCGGAGGCAACTTGCACATTTTTCCAAAAACACAGAAATGTTAAGTTTTTAGAAATGACCCACTGATCCTTGTCTAATTAGAACAAGCCACATTGTTGATGAATGCTAAAGAAGAAATTGATGGGTAAATGATGGGTCGTCTAACTATCAAAAGAGGCAGAAAAATGCTAGGGACACCTTATAATTACAATTTTTCCTTTGTGGGTGAAGAAATTTTCAATCAAAGGACAAATGGCAAGTGATTAAAAGCCATTTACGACCATGGCAAGGGATTTTGAGGAAAATAAGTATAAAACCAATTTCACATCATCCATTTCATGAGGAAAAAATGTTTGAGAGGATAAAGAGGAAAGGGGAAACATGGAAAAATGGTAGAGGATCAATATGTGCACCAACACATTTGTTTTATGAATGGGGTATTAAAGAAATTTTTAGATTTATTCATGATCATAATCCTTGATTTTATATTGATATACTCACACACACATGAGGAGCACAGGGAGAAACTTTGTGAGTTCTGCAGTGTCTTTGTGAGTAGTAGCTTTATTAGAACGTAAAGAAGTGTGCATTATTTATGTCCGAGGTTCATTATCTTCACCACAGTTTTTCTAGGGAAGGTATCACAGTTGATATTTCCATGATTAGAGATATTTTGGATTGGCCAGTACCATCTAGTGTGACCAAGGTGTGCAGATTCATGGGGTTAATAGGATACTACATGAGTTTTGTTCATGTTTTCTCTCATATTGTGCATCCCATCACTTCCCTTCACGGGAAAGGGAAAACATTTTTTTGGTTGAAAAGATGTTTGAAGGACTTCATGACATTGAAGGATTTCTTTATGACAACACATATTCTAGTAGTGTTAGATCCACAGAGGGATTTCTTCGTGTGTACATATTCTTCTTAGGAAGGATTAGGAGGTATTTTGAGGCAAGATGGCCATGTAGTTGCCTTTGAGTGCTCTTGCAAGATCAAGGATCATGATCTCAATTATCGAGTCATGACCTTAATCTTACATCAGTGGTATACACTTTGGTGTGTGTGTGACATTTCCTATTAGGTAGGAGATTCATTCTTAGGACTGATCACTTGAGCCTATGACATCTCTTCACATAACCCAATCTCAATGTCAACTAATTGCATTGGATAGAGCTTCTTTGTGAGTATGAAATTTATATTGAGCATGTGAAGGGGAAGGATAATGTGGTTTTAGATGCTTTGAGACATCAGAGGCATTTGGTTATGGCTACTTCAGTGGACACATATTTACGAAGGGGATATTACATCAACTTCTACATGACAACTTCTAGCTTTCAACTAGAGTGGAGATTGAGTATAAGATACCCCTTGAGGGGAAGTTTGATCGATTTACATTATATTCAAATGGACTTGATAGACATAGATGACTGATCTATGTACCAAGGGATAGAGGATTAATATAGAATATATATTGACAGAGGCTCATTATGCACCTTATTTTTCCCATCCGGGGTGAAGAAGATGCACACCACTTTAAGGAAGTCATACCACTAGAGGTCACTTAAGAGATATGTAGCTTTTTTTTGTCTTATTTTTTAGAGTGTCAGAGGGTGAAGGCCAAGCATCAACATCTAGTTGGCCTTCTATATCGTCATGCAATACTAGATTGGAAATGGAATACCATTTCCATGGATTTTATAGTAGGGATACCTACATCGAGATACCACCACGATGCCATCATGGTCACGTTGGATAGATTGATGAAAGTGGTTCAGTTTTCTTTTGTAAAGACAACATATATTGATAGTTTTGTGATAGAGTGTACTTGGATGATACTTTTAGATTACACAAGATTCTAAAGAAGATCATTTGTGACCACGATCCCTTATATACATCACACATATGGACTACCATGAAATATTCCCTTGGGACGAGAATCAGCTTTAGCAGAACCTATCACCCAGAGACGAATGGATAAACCGAGCAGAGTTAACTAGATTTTAAAGAAAATAATTTGGATGTACATCGTAGATCATCACTTGAGATGGGAGGAGAATTAGTACTTTGTTGAGTTTCCATACAATTAAATCTTTCACAGTTCTAATGGTATATTTCCATTTCAAATATTATATGGTAGGGAGTCCAAGACACCTTTGATTTGGGACAGACTAGAGGACAAAGTATCTCGTGGTCCAACTATGTTACAAGATATGGATCATCATATCATTTTGATCAGCGAGAGATTGAAAGAGGCACAAGATAGATAGAATAAGTATGTATATCAGAGGAGAGTTGACCATATTTATGATGTGGAAATGAAGGCGTTTCTTTTGAAAAACCTCATAAGACCCCTATACATTATAGAAAATTCTCTAAGCTAGTTCCTAGATTTTTGTGTCCATTTGAGATCTTGGATTAGATCATTCCTTTAGGCTACCATATAGCCTTTCCACCCACCTTGTCTCACGTGGATGATGTGTTCTATGTTTCTTTTCTTAGGAGATACATTTGATCTCCTTCTCATGTATTAGATTGGACCGTATTTTAGGAGCGGGAGTAGGGGCAGGTGACAATGTAGCCCATGTGCATCATAGAGAGTGGAACCCTTGGCATTCGAGGCCATGAGATTGACCAGGTGTAAGACCAATGGGATAGGTATGACGAGACTTCAGCTACATGGGAGGAAGTTACCTTGTTATGGGCCTAATTTCTACACCTATTTCAGCAACTTCCGGAGGAAGTCGAGTCTAAGGAAGGGTGATTTAGTTCCCACTTCTCTTTGACACTTATCATATTTTTATTTTCATTACAATGGACTATTGACATGGACTTTAGTATGTTATTTTTGTTTAGCATGATGATAAATGGTAGATATATTCTCACTATTGATATGTTGTGATTCATATTATGGTTTTATGGATTCTTAGAGGCATGGATAGACATTTTGCATTGATGATGATGATGTGTTGATTATCTTATATATATATATATATATATATATATAAATATATATATATATATATATAAATATATATATATATATATATATATATATATATATATATATATATATATATATATATACTGACATTCTGAATTTTTGTCATATTGACTATGTTTTGGTGTTTGAACTAATCTTGTGATCTCACTGATATTGATGAAATGGTAGAATTGAGATTTTTTGAAATGATAAACAAATGATAGCATTTCTTAGCTTTGATGATGACTTCATGATATGATGATTTTTATTGATGGATGTGCATGTATTTTATTATTGATGTATTTGATGTAGCCACGAGGCCGAAGGAGGTATTGTTTGATTTTTGCAGGTGATTATATCACAACAAACAAAAGGGGGATAGGAGACCAACCATAGTGGAATATTGGATGGATACAATGAAGGTCACCATGACATCTTTATGTTCAATTTTATTATTTTGTGTTGTTATATTTTTAGGAGGTTCCCATAGGGGGGATGACCTCAAATTGTGACCATGGGCTATGTTTTTTTCCCCTTTATATCTTATTATGTTGTGAGTATGTGCTTTATTTTAGTAATGTAATTCACTTCATTATTTTTATGTAATATACTTTTATTTAAGTTGATTAATCACGTATTATTATGTAATTTGAGATGTGAGTGAGGGATATTTAATTTTTGTATATTTCTCATTGATTTTATTTTGGATTTGAAAGGATTTTTATTGGTTTAAGTGTTGTGTACTCAACCTTGCATGTAAAATTCAGATTTGGGCTTAAGGGCCATTTTTGGAGGCTTGTGGGACAAGTTAAGATTTTCCCACACCTCTTAAATTCATCTACCAACTATACCTATGGGTTAAGGGGTCAAAAATAGACCTCATTATGTGATTTGTAAGGTAAAAGGTGATATTTATTGCACTTTCTTACATGAGTTTTTAATTGTGTCCTTTAGAGGTGTGGGTAAGAGTTTGTGTGTGTAAGAGGTTTTTCATTTCCTCAACCACCAATTTATTAACCTTGGGTTTGATGTTTGACTTGGTGATGTGGAGTTGAGGAGAAGTGATGTGGCATCCTACATGGAGCCACCTCACCCTCCTCTCCTCTTTTTCTATATATGCAAGTTAATTTGATGGTTTTGGGGTTACTTCATTTTGTTGTGCATGGTTATTTTGGAGTTTTAGTTTGAGTTGCTTGCTTGGGAGTCTTGGAGCTTGCTTGGATTTGGGATTGAGCTTTGAAGGACCTTACAGTTATTATTTTCATTCATGTTTCTTGTAATGCAAAGGTAAGAACTTCACCCATGTAATTTATTTTTATTTATGTATGTGTATGTAAATAAATGAATGTTGAATGTGTATATTTTTGGCTTGGGTAGTATTGCCTTAAGTATGATGTAGGAGAAGGTTTATGGTGATATTTTGGAGGGAGGAATAAGAGTATTTTTGCACTTTTGGAGGGATTTGGGTTGGGTGGCCCACCTTTTAGATAATAAAAATGCTTACTTATCTTATGTGTTTTATTTGAGCGAGGCATAAGAGATAAGATTTGGGAGGTATAAGAGTGAGGGAGGTATTTTTTGTGGTTTGTTTTTTATTTTGGAGGTTTCAAGGTGGGAAGATAATCCTAATGGGAGGAATAAGTGACTTCCCCATAGTTTCTTTCTCCATTGACTTGGAGATTTCAAGCCCTATTTGGAAAAGTTGCATTCTTTGATCTTGTTATTTTTATGCTTATGTGTGTGTTGAAATATTATTAGTCCGTGTGTTGTATTGTGCAAGAATTTTTAAATTTTCCATTAGTTGTATCCATTTATTATTGCTCTATTGTTGGGGCTCAGGTGCAATGAGGAGAAAATATTCTTCTTCTCATTGGATTATTGGTTGGGTGGAGAGTGTTGCCTACTCCCCTTCTTTTTTTTTGCTTGAAGAGAATAAAATGGTGGAGCTCAAGTTGAATATTTGGACTTAGAGTATTTTTAGAAGACAAAAAAAAATCCTACATTTGTAAAATTTAGCCATGTTATTTCCACTTAGAGTGGAAGGCTTGTAATCTTGCATTTTAAAAGAAAGTCTTGTAAATTTTATTTAGCAAGTTGTAATGTCGTAGTTAAAAGGAATAATATTAATTTTTATTTTTGGTTGGAAATGAAACTCTCCAAATTGTGGATTTTATTCAAGTTGTAATATGTATTCTTTGGAAATAAATGATGGAATTTTAAAGAAATTATTGTTGTAAACTTGAAATGAAAAAGGAGTTTATTAAGTGTGTTGTATGTTATCGTTTTTGTCAAAATAATATTTTTGAAAATTATGGTTTGGAGTTGATATTATACTCAAGTTTTATACCTTATTGCAAAGGAAAGAATGCCACAAACTTAGTGTTTTAATCAAAAAATTAATTTGGTTTCCTTTCATTATTGCCTTATGTCTTACAATAGTTTATAAAACTCTATTTTTATTCGTACATATATATATATATATATATATATATATATATATACTTCCTCCACATGATGATTGATACCGATAGGCTTAAGCGATGTCAGTAGACTCTCGGCGATATCGGTTATTGTATGATGTTACAGTCTTAGAAAAAACTGATTTAAAACTTAAGTTATACTGATCGATGCTTAGGAAACATTTCACAAGAATTGTGGACCTCTAATTATTTTTTAAAGCTTCATCTAAATCCTCAAGTAACTCATGTTATTTGCTATTAACTGAATCTTAGTAACCAATGTTAGATATTGTACTTGGCATTAGAAATCCACTAACTCGGAACCGAACTAGAAATTATATGTAAATCACACTTTTAACTTTAAACCTTTAAAATTTCACTTTTTGTGTAAAACCAGAGCACTCAGGAATTATGGTAAACTATAAAATGACACAAAATGTATATAGGTGAATATATCTAAGGATATATTCACTTGTATACATTATTTTATAAAATTTATTATATTATCTAGAACCGAGAGATCGTAGTGTAACCGGTATCGGTATCCAAAGCGTATCGTGTTTGGTCATACAACCTCCACCGGTCACTGTGCTTAAAATCAATTTGTTAAAAAACATGATTGTTGACCAAACCAATGGTTTTAAGGAAATGAAACTTGAACATAATGTACACCTATTGATCTACAATCATATATACATGTATATACATATATACACTCATGTATATATGTATATAAATGTGTATACACTTAGATCCTTGAAATGGGTTTTCCCCAAATGTAACTCAAGAAAATGAGAACCATTAAACAACTTCAACCAAATTTGTGGATGAATCCTTCCAATAAAATGAATGAAAATAACTACACTCTATAAGATATAGCAAAAAAAAGTGAGCGAAATGGGGAAGGATCTTTGCTTCTATTTCTAAATCCTAGAGAAAATTCCTCTGTGGTTTTGTCATACATTCATGGCTTCCTCTCCTCTAGCCTGCAAAACAAAGAAATGAAATGAGAACAAATGAGGAAACATGGGAAAGAAATTTTTAAGAGGATATCATAAGGATGATTAGGTTAGGATGAAAACACGAGATCTAATGGCCTAAAAGGAATCAATCTAAAGGGTAGGGAATCAGTCCTTATCTTATATTATCTTTTTGTCCAAATAATATATTTGAAAATTATGGTTTGGAGTTGATATTGTACTCAAATTTAATACCTTATTTCAAAGGAAATAAATCCACAAATTTAGTATTTCAATCAACAAATGAATTTGGTTTCCTTCCATCATTTCTCTACGTGTTAATTTTTTTATCAAACTATGTTTTGATATATATATATATATATATATATATATATATATATATATATATATATATATAAATACACACACACACACAGATATATATATATATATATGTGTGTGTGTATATATATATATCCATTTTTATATATTTCGCCTCAATAGTGACCGAAATCTTGGTAGGGTTAACCAGCATTGGTAGAACCTATACCGATATCGATTACTTATATCGGTGTTACAATCTTAGAAAAATATGATTTCTAGATAAATTTATACAATCGATGCTTAGGAAACATTTCACATTAACTATGGAATTCTACTTATCTGTTTAAAGAGTCATTTAAATGAATAAATATGAAAATATACTTTTAATAATCGTCTCATTGGAAGTAAAGTAAATCTTTTATAACCGGGTCAGTTACTTTACTAGTGTTGGCAATCCTTTGGCCAACAATGGTCACCTGAAATTTTATGCAAATCACACATCCAACTATAAAATTAAAAACTTTAACTTTCTGTCAAAACCAAAGCACTTAGGAATTCAGGTATACTATAAAATGACACAAAATATATACAGGTGATAATATCTGATGATATATTCACTTGTATATACTATTTTATAAAATTTACAAGGTTTTACGGAATTGGTGTCGATGCACTGGATCCGGTGTGGGTAGCCAAAGCATACCGCAGTTGGTTGGTCAATTGCCACCGATCACACTGAGCATAGTGTTGGTATCCAAATTGATTCTCCTTTGCAAGCTAAGCAACATCACAGATTTAACAAGAAGCCTAGAGATAGATAAACCATCATCTATGTCTTTTTGTAGCCAAGGAGGCAATTCAGCTGGCTCTTTGTCACTCAGATGTTGGAGAAATGGATAACACCTTCAAAAGGATTTGATCTATCCTTACTACTTTAGGTTGTGCCTTTAAACCAGGGTGAGACAACCCATTTTGTAACCTTTGTTGGTTAAGAAGAATGAAGATATCCTTCTTTGCACAAATTTGAAGGAAACCTTGAGAAAATATCATCAATGCAGAAAATTATCTCTCACGAGTTGTCACTTCTAAAGAATGGTTATATTTTTTAAACAAGGTTAAGGTTACTAAAGAAATTATGGAATCGATTTATCGCATATTATGGCGGTAGAATTTATTCATTTGTGGACATATAGGGCAAACAAGAGTAGTTCGGTAGGATTCATTGTTTACGAATAATTTTCGGTGGGAGATTAAGCAAGATAAACTTGATTTTTCTAGATCTTTGAGAACCTTAACAACAATTGGAAAAATAAATGAGAGAATGCTTTAGAATAGCAAAAATATTCCTTCAACTAGAAGGTTTACATCAATGGAGGCCCATATTTACGGTTTAGCATAATCTATAATAATTTAATATGAAGGCTTAAGCTAAAGACTCAATTAAACATTAAAGACCCCCGGTTCCTCATACCTAGGATACACTCGAAGGCTTACAAATAGTATTTATCAACAAAATTACAGTAAAGTGATTTTAAATTGTTTATCTCACTCCAAGATTGATATTATTTTGCTCAGATTATAACAGACAGAACAGTAACCATGATCACAATGATTTCAATTCATTCGAGATATATTATTCACAGGTAAAGGTTACATTATATAGGAGTGTGTACTCCTCTTTTCATGCAATCATCCATTATCTCACATCCCTACATAATCTCAACCTCATCTCACAATATCCTCCACTTATCTCTCACAATCCTATTCTCACTCAACAAACCTTATCTACGTGAGTTACAACTCACTTACATCAATATATATATTTGCACACACACAAATATATAAATATCTAATGTTCACAATATTATTCCTAACATTCACTCCCCTATTGTTAACATTCGATATTTCCACACATACACTCCCCTAATGTGAACAATGTAGAGAAAAACATTCACACGTCTTCTACAGCTTGCCTGCCTCTGCATGCTCATGATCTTGGTACGTTGAACCTCTGTTCAACAAATACGAACCCCTGTTCGACAATAACGGACCTCTGTCCTAGGTACGAGCCCCTGCTCATGAACCTCTGTTCATCCTCTTCAAGAAAAACATGATGCTACTTTTTCTTGTGCTTTTATCTTTCTACTATCACATATTTACATCAGGAGGTTATAAAAGGAAATACCCAAGCAGAATGTAACATCGTTTCTTATTATAAACAATGAAACACAATAATGAAATCAAACACTGTCAAAATACTTGGCCACCAAATCAATACCGCGGCCTCGTCGATGGTGCCTGACGAGAGGTCGCTGATCAACCTCCTTCCTCCGTTGCCTCCAGCCTCCATCAGCATGCCGCTAACTCAGCAGAATATATCTTTGAATCTCATCAAGTTTCACATTGTACTTTATTTTATCTCTCCCCCGCAATGTGAAAACAATTATTTCCAGACGTCGGATAACACCGAAAATGCGTCTGTGAGGCAATTTTTATTTTTATTTTTCAATATTTTGTCACTGACTCTTGACTCCACCTAAAATCACCTATTTGACACTTTGACGATATTAACTTGACTATTAAAAAAAATGACCCTATTATTTTGTTGATCAAAAAACATATAACTTAGAATTTTTCGAGTAGAAATACCTATAGACATACTATTCAAACTATAGACAATTAAAAAGTAATATTTCAATTACTTTTTAAATACACTATTTAAATAATGACACCCTAATTTACCTAAAATTAAATAATAATAATAAAACGTTTTTAGTTATGACACAATCTAAACATAGAAAATAAGCTTAATGGACACGTGAACATGAGAAGACTAAACATTGATTACAATGAACAAAATTCATTTTTAATATAAATAGAAAACTATAATTAAACATTCAACTAAACCCTATAAACTTTCGGTGACCATAAAAATGACTAACTTAATATAACTTGACACGTGTGAACTAAAACTTTATTAAATGACTTGAAATAAACTTTGACTGTATGACCATTTATTTATTTTTATTTTAAAACCAATACTTTAGACTTGACTTGACCTGAGTACTCGTACGTTGAAGCAAGAATATATGGATCCGAATACCACTACTTTAGCGTATTTTTCAGGTTCGATTCTCCTTCCTTTATCCATGCGGGAAAGCCTGAAATGGAAGGCTTCAACTTCTACTGAGTGCAGATCTGAATGATGATGATTGTAAAAACGAATAGCACAGACATGCGAGCATAGGTGGAAACCGTATTCCCTGGAGTTGTTGATGTAAATCTCTGCCAAGTCGTGTCTTCCCAAGCAAACCGAACCAATCTTCAATGCAGATGTGTGCATGTGTCAGGCATATCTACAAATGTCGGCAGAAATGCATGAGCAAATAGATCTATAAGCCTTGTATGATTATCTTGTTCCACAAACAATACACGCAAATAGATCTATGTGAAGGAATCAATACGCCAGGCAGATTGTTAACTCCTTTGCGCCAAAACAATGCTCAGGAGCTGCTACATATTCACAGTTGGAGTATAACACACGAATTCATCCTCCCATCACAGCCTAAGACCAGAGATTGCTCTGATACCAATGATATTATTTTGCTCAGATTATAACAGACAGAACAGTAACCATGATCACAATGATTTCAATTCATTCGAGATATATTATTCACAGGTAAAGGTTACATTATATAGGAGTGTGTACTCCTCTTTTCATGCAATCATCCATTATCTCACATCCCTACATAATCTCAACCTCATCTCACAATATCCTCCACTTATCTCTCACAATCCTATTCTCACTCAACAAACCTTATCTACGTGAGTTACAACTCACTTACATCAATATATATATTTGCACACACACAAATATATAAATATCTAATGTTCACAATATTATTCCTAACAAAGATGAAGGCTCTTCTCATAATGAAATTGCAAATGCTATTAAACTATCACAAGGATGAGATCCTATGTGATTCGGAGGGATTTTAACATAAGATTGCAATAGGAACAAGAAATACTATTTACAAACATTCTTAAAATAAAGCAGACACAAATTTGCCCAAGATTAACATAGATTAATTTGAAGTTGATTAGATTCATCAGCAAGGAAGGTTTCTTGAACAATCTCAGAGATTTTCAATGGTTGTACACTTGCAACCAACTTGACATTATCAAATCTAAAACATAAGAGATTACCAGGTTTCTCAGATGGTCTCCCAGGAAGATGAGCTTTCTCAGATTTTCTCACACAAATTAACCCCCAACCATTTGCATGACTAAAGCATGCTTTTTATAACACTTGAATTTACATCCAAGCTTTCCGCCAAGAAAATAATATTCGAGTAACCTTTGTTTGTTACATGTTTCATCATGATTTCCAGAAAATGACGTTTAACAGATGTGTAAAAAAAATTTGCTAGTTTTTTCAAACAGGTTAATCATTAAAAATATCTCCATCATTGTTTTAACTAGTACAACATTTTCATCCTTCATGCATGCAACCTCCATCATTTCATCCTTTTCCCATGCTTTCCTCCATAACTTTTCTCTGCATTCAGCTTCTCTGGTAATTCATGTTTTTGCAAGTTCATAGGAAATTCCAACTTCAAAATATCAACTTTAAATTACTTAGACTCAAAAATAAATCTCTAAATCCATTCAATTTCACTTTGCAGACAAAAATGACAAGGAATTTCATCAAAAAATGATGAAAAACAATGCGTATTCACATCTCCAGGAGTCATGGAATGTTAATCATAGAAACATTAGATGCGAATGCACAACAACAACCGTTGATTCTTCCCTTTCTTAACCTTAGATTAGATTCATCCACATGGAAAACCCTAATTCGAAGTGGGCCTTGGGTAGCCTTAAATTACATTTTATGACTTTTGGAGAAAATGCACAATTTTCACATTTTTCGTGCCCCTCACCCCTGAAATACATACTTGACACATGGCTTAATCTGGGTCTTTGATGGAGTTGTAGCTCATTTATGCAATTTTAACCTTTTTTACAAAAAAGAAAAAAATTCTAATTTTCCTCTGGCAACCCGCTTCTCTACCTTTGACTTTCAATGCAGACTTCATTTTTGTACTTTTACTTCCTTTTCAAAATAATGCCAAAGTTTCAAAATGCTCTGATGGCTGCTCCTCTGCCTTTGACTTTTCAAACCTCCACGTGTCCTTCTTTGGTCCTTTGCGGGGATGCGTTGTACTTTATGAATTTATTCCTTTTACAAAATAAAGCAAAAAAATTCAAAGTAACCCGACGATCCACCACTCTGTCTTTTGAATTTTCAAAAAGCCACATGTCCTTCTATAGTCTCTTGTGGGGCTGCACTGTAATTTATGACTTTATTCCCTTTTCATAATAAAGCAAAATTTCAAAATTTCTCCCGGCACTCCGCCACTCCACTCTGACTTTTAAAATGGCCACATGTCCTTCTCTGGTCCTTTTGTGGGCCTTAGGCATTTCTTTCACATTTTTACCCTTTTTGCCATAATGCCTTGAAACATAAAAAGGGCCTGCCGCCTACTACAACTGCTTAATTGATGACACATGTACTCCTTCGGGGAAAAAATTAAGAATTTGCTTCACCTTTCACAATTTTGACTAACCAATTAGAAATCAATGGAGCCACGGGGCCAATTTGATATTTTTGAAAACATAGCAAAAAGTTACAAGTTATAAAATAGACTGACATGCCTCATCTAATCAAAAGAGACCATGTAGATGAAGATTTTGAGATATAATTTGATGGGGAAAACACACCTGTCAAACCGTAAAATGCAGGGAAATCACCATTTGAGCCCATAATTGAATTTTTCTTCAAGGAAAAAGAATTTGCAAATAATTCATGGCTCAATAGTAATCCATGACCATAGAGAAGGATTTAAAATAACATGCTGGTAAAGATAAAAAATTTACGCATCTATTTGGGGAGATAGAAAATATGACGAACCAGGTAGATTGGAGAATTTCTTTAGAAAAACGGGTGAGATCAAATTGACCAAGAACACATAGAATCCCTTTGTTAAAAAAACATAATTTTTGACCAAACTAGTGGTTTTAAGGAAAAAAATTGAATAGAATGTAGATCTAATGATCTGTAAGCATATATACATGTATATAAATATATAAACTCATATATATATAAATATAAATGTGTATACACTAAGATCCTTGAAATGGGTTTTCCCCAAATGTAATTCAAGAAAACGAGAACCATCAAACAAATTCAACAAGATTTTCGGATTAATCCTTCTAATGAAATGAATTAAAACACCTACACTCTACAAGATATATGCAAACAAATAAGTGAGCCAAATGGGGAAGGATCTTTCCTTACTAAAACCTAGAGGAAATTCATTCATGGTTTGTATAATACTTTCATGGGTTCCTCTTCTCCAATCTGCAAAACAAAGAAAAGAAAAGAGAACAAATGAGGAAAATAGGGCAGGAAAAATATTAAAAGGATTTCATAAGGATGATTAGGGTTAGGATGAAAACCTAATATCTAAAGGCCTAAAATGAATCAATCTAAGGGTAGGGAATCCATCCTACAACTTTTAGGTGAGGGTATTTTATGGGAATATATGTTTTAATTAAATGTATGTGTAATTTGTGAATGGGGCCACTTAGGGCCTTAGTGTTTTAAGTTAAAATGTAACCCTCTTATTATGGTTTAGTAAATAATTAAATGGAATTAAAACTATAGTAACTAAATAATGGTATTGTGAATGGACATTAAAGCTAATGACTTAAGGGGATTAATTTAACCAAGGGTAAATGTATAAGTGTGGAGTATGGATATTAATTTCCTAAAGGAATTAAACTTAAACTAAGCAAGGAATTTATGGATGCATTGCTAGAAGATTATAACCAGAAATAACTTTAGAAATAAATTAATAATATTTAATTATTAATATAGGTTGTATCTACTTAATGTAATGCATAAAATTATTGCTAGGATTTAATTAAATGTACTCTAGGGTTTATAACCCTTGCAACCCTTTAAACAAAATTTTTTTTAGTAACTCCTAAGTAATTATTTAAGATTTAATTTGGTTTGGATCATCAAAAATGTGGGTGTTAAAAAAAAAAAAATTTTATCACATTATAATTACTTAATATTGATAAAATAATTCCAAAAAAGTTAAAAATCATCATGGATTGCACCTTGTAGAAAACTACATTACATTTTACAAAGTGTTGAAACACATAGTTTTTTTTGTTAACGTGTTGAAAACCACACCGTGTCTTTCCACCAGACAAAAATCAAAATAATTTATAACATTATAATTACTTAATATTTATAATATCAATCCAAAAAAATAGAAAATCATTTTGGTTTGCACCTTGTCAAAAATTACATTGCGTTTTCCAAAGTGTTGAAAAACACAGTGTGTTTTTCAAATTTCTAGAAAACACACTTTTTTTCGACGAGATGAAAAACATAAAAAATTCCACATTATACTTCCTTAATTTTTATTACATAATTATAATAAAGTTGAAAAACATTGTGGTCTTCACCTTGTCAAAAACCATATTACATTTTCCAAAGTGTTGAAAAACACAGTGTGTTTTTCAATGTGCTGAAAAACACATTGTTTTTTTGACGAGATGAAAAGAACACAAATTTTCCACATTATAATTACTTAATATTGATTACATAATTACAATAATGTGGAAAAACATCATGGTTTGCACCTTGTTGAAAGCCTCATTGCATTTTCTAAAGTATTGAAAAACACAAAGGTGTTTTTCAACGATGAAAAACATAATTTGTTTTTTTCGATGAGATGAAAAGAACAAAACTTTTCCAAATTATAATTACTTAATTTATATTACATCATTACAATAAGGTGGAAAAACATTGTGGTTTTCGCCTTTTGAGAAATCACTTTGTGTTTTCTAAAGTTTGAAAAAGTGTATGTGTTTTTCAATGTGTTGAAAAACACACATTGTTTTTGACGAGATGAAAAGCACAAACATTTTCCACATGATAATTACATAATGTGGATTATATCATTACAATAAAGTGGAAAAACATCATGGTGTGTACCTTGTCAAAAACCTCATTCCATTTTCTAAAGTATTGAAAAATACAGTGTGTTTTTCAACGTCTTTGAAAAGACACAATTTTTATTTTAAAGAGATGAAAAGCACAAAAAAATTCCACGTGATAATTACTCAATTTAAATTACATAATTATAATAAGGTATGAAAAAATCATGGTCTCGCACCTTGATGAAAATCTCATTGCATTTTCAAAAGTGCTAAAAAAACACACTTTGTTTTCTTGACGAGATGAAAAACACAAAAATTATCCACATGATAATTATTTAATGTGTATTGAATCATTACAATAAGGTGTAAAAGCATCATGTTGTACACCTTGTCAAAAACCACATACGTATTTCAAAGTATTGAAAAATACAATGCGTTTTTCAACGTCTTTGAAAAAGACACTTTAATTTTAAGATGGAATGAAAAGAACGTAAATTTTCCACATGATAATGAATTAATTTGGATTATAACATTAAAAAAATGTGTAAAAACATCATGGTATACACCTTTATGGAAACCCCATTGCATTTTCCGAGTATTAAAAACATAGTGTGTTTGTGAACATGATGAAAAAGACACTTTATTTTTTCGACAAGATGAAAACCACATAAATTTTCCACATGATAATTTGTTGATGTGTATTGCATCAATATAATAAGGTGGAAAAACATCATGGTTTTCACCTTTTTAAAACCGCACCATCTTGTGTTTTTCAAAGTGCTAAAAAACAATGTGTTTTTCAATGTCTTAAAAAACGTAATGTGTGTTTCTACAAGGTAAAAAATCATGTTAGTTACTTAATATTGATAACATATATCTAAGAAATTTTGAAAAAGCATGTTAGTTAATTAATATTGATAATATTGCATTTTTCAAAGTGCTGAAAAATATAGTGTGTTTATCAACGTGCTGAAATTTTTTTGCATGTTTTAACGTGCCAAAAGCGCGTAATGTTGTTTTCAAAACGTGTAAAACAAAAAAATTTATGCACATGATAATTACTTAATATTTATAACATCAATAGAAAAATGTGGAAAAACATCGTGGTTTCTACGTTGTTGAAAACCACATTACGTTTTTAAAAATTCGTAAAAACACAATGTGTTTTTCATCTTGCTAAAAAAACAATTTATTTTTCAATGTCCTAAAAAAACAATGTGGTTTTCAACAAGGTGCAAAACACACAAGTTATCCACATGATAATTAATTAATATTGATAACATCCATCCAAAAAATGTGGAAAAACATCATGGTTTGCACCTTGTTCAAAACCGCATTGTGTTTTTCAAAGTGCTAAAAAGCTCATGTTTAATTATTTTCTACTATCCACATATTAATAGAGTAGTCCTAGAATGGCTAAGACCCAAAAAAATAATTTAAATACTATGATAATCATCTAAAGAAATATATTTATAAAAATAAGATCTATAATCTCAGATACAATAATTTTAAATGTGTATAATTATAAGATAGGCCTACTCTACATTCCATACATTTACTTTCCATAGTACAACTTGCTCTTTTGTAAGATATATCTCACTCCATATATGCTTCATCTGCAACACATAAAATTATTAATTGGAAAAAATATTCATGGCTTTGTATCGTACATATAATAAAGGAATGTAGTGAAATTAAGGACATTCAATAATAACTTTGCGTGCGAGACATGAAGTTGTTGAAAGATAAACGATGACGTGAATATGATCCATCTATATTCAAACCACATAAAAATAAATGATCATTATGTTATTCTTTTCCGGAACATTAAAGTTTCTTGTGAAGTCACATTCACACCAATAATTTAATGTTTTACCTGTAGGTTCCCCTTGTTGCGTTTCTCTCCTCTTTACAAGATTTTCATTAAGAAATTTGAAGCATGCGTACTCTTATTTACATCCTAGCTATGTATTTTACTCGCACTTAATGAGGGATGCATGTGGGTGGTGGTTGTCTCATTGAAATATCATTTGAAAAAATCTAGTGCATTTGATGCTTCCATGTCTCTCCTAAACCTCTGAACACACTCAAAGTATGCCTTTATCTATTCATCTATACTCGGTTGTGTATCCAACACCAACATCAAGTATTATCTGCATGTGTGTAGCATAAAATTTGAATTACTTTCTACCATCAACCCACCAACCCCAACTGTTTTGGGAGTTCTGTGACATATAAGACACTATAGAAAGTTATTTATTTATACAAATGATTTTTCAATCTAATTGTACAATTGAAAACCACATCATACAATCCATGAATATCAACCATTGTTTTGTGGAAAGGGGAGTATTTGTGCTACAACACTCATTCATAATATTTGATTGAGAATACACATTTTGACCTACAAATGAATACAAATTGGCACCTAATCATAAATATGCATGTTGATAAATATCATTCACATCAACTACCTTCTGAAAGGCATTACCAACTTACCATCAAGTGTAAGTGATTTTTGATGTGTCGAGGAGGTGCCATCTAGAAATGTGCCTTAATTTATTATTCTTGTCTTTACGTATACACTCTTGGCTCCTACACGTGAATCGAAAAAAATTATAAAACAATTCTTATTTCGTTATATTAGATTGTGAAATATCCATATAATATTTTAGAGAAGACACTAATTTATTGTAGAAAATTTACAATTTTGTTTTCAAAACTAGTGTATTGTGGACTATCAACAAAAAATAGTTTCGATTTATTGATTATTTATAGGTAGAGTTTATTAATGATTGTAATTATTTTTGGTTTCATAAAATATTCATAAATAATATTTGGGTTATTATGCATATTATCAACACAAAATGTTAAAACTGGAGGTGATCTATATTATTCATAACTATTTTTTTTACCTTGTTTGAGAATTTATCATCCATGAGTAATTTATATTAGTTTAGATTATCTACATCTATATTTTTACTTATATTTTGATGATAGTGTATATTACAAAAATATATAAATAACTAGCATATTAAATTTCCCACAATGCATGTATTTCAAATTTTTTGGATAATACAAACTCAATATTATAATATGTATAATTTTCACAACTTTATTTGAAACGTAGAAATGGTGCTAAAATTTTGAATCATAATAAACATTATTCACTATACATTACGAACAACTAGTATTTAATAACACACTAAACTTTATAAAATATACATATAATTTATAAATTTTGAATAAATTGTGCACTATTTTTAGGAATTGTGGCAGGTTTCAAACTTTCTTTGTGAACTCCCATCTTCTTCAGTTTATGTGGAGGCTTGTATTTCTGTATATCTTCATTTTTCCACCACGATCGAGAGGAAAGAAAGACTGGGTATTCATTTTCACTAGATAATATATATATATATATATATATATATATATATATATATATATATATATATATATATATAACACCCACATGCAAAAAGAAATATACAATTAATGTTAGTATGTTATATGACAAAACTAATATACATCATCTAATATGATAAACAAAACACAATTTCAGAAAAAATATCCAAGACAAATTGATTTATGAATAATTTATCTTCGGTAGGCAGCTTTAAAAACCTCTGTGCAACATAGTCTACCACCCAACTATGGGCATATCGATGTGGCATCCTAAGGGGAAAGGCCCTATAGCAAGAAATGATTCTTTTCTTTCCCCATATACTGAAATGAGAGTGAGAGTATGAAAAAGATCATTTTTGTTGCTTCCAATTACATCATATATTACTACCTTACAATTACCAAAATATAACAATGATAAAAAAATATTATAAACAAATTATTTGCACATTAACAATAATTACAAATATAATGGAAACAAAAAATCAAACTTATTCTAATGTTATTCCATTTAACACGACTAAGATCAATGAAATTTCAACTAATGGTTTTCCACATGTTAATTACATCACTCAAAATATGTGGAAAACCATTGTGTTTTCTAACGTGTTGAAAAACACTAAAATTTTCCACACATTTTGACTTATCTAATTAAAATAAATTTTGTTAAATAAATAATATACATAATAAATATAATATTTTATTATTATATTACCGTGATTTACAAAATTTAAATTCCGTAAATTAAAACATGTGAAAACACGTTGTGTGTTTCAAAATGCTGAAAACACACTAGTTTTTTCAACAAGATGAAAAACGCAAAGGTTCTCCATAAGGTACTTAATAAATATTAATTCCATCAGTCTTGATAGATATTAGGACTTGGATTTGACTAGAGAGCCTATAAAATTGTTGTGAAATAGGTTATAGGTTAATTTACTAATGACTTTTTATATTTCCCATTTCCAAAAATCTTGATAATATGGTATGGATCCACTCATTTAAAGAATCAAAACTACTAATATAATAGGCGTCCATGTTGGTAGAATAGGTAAAGAGCATGTTTTCCATCAAATTCATGATTGAATGTAGTTATCCCTCTACATATATGGTACCAAGGTCTAATGTTTTCATATGCTTGACAATTATATAAGATGCTAAGATAGTAATAAAGGTTGTACCTTTTCTCATTGTTAATGGCTCCATGTTCTTCTAGCAAGAGGTTTGAAAAAACAATCAAATATCCTAGTACATCTGAAATGATTGGGATATATTTTATTTTCATTTCTTATCAAACCACTATAATCTCCTTCCTTTATAATAGGTTGTGAAATTATTTTTTAAAAAACAGATTGACTAAGATCACCTATTGATTATTGCTAATTTTCCTTTGGAATTGTAAATTAGGGGTTAGAACAGGGGATTAAAGTTTGGAGTTTCTTTTTGACCAATATTTCATAAATTCATACAGGTTTTGGCCTCTAGCTTTACACCCTGTCGACTGCATTTTCTTGAATAGTTCTTATTTGAATAAATAGTAGTTTGAAGATTTGGGATGGGATAAAATGTGTGCTTCATTGGTTCTCTAGTTTATTTCTTTTTCATACTAATTATCAGATGGATGCATTAACAAATAACAATTCTTTAATTTTGTTTAACTATGTAATTATGATAAATATGCATGTAATAGTCGAATTGTAAGATGTATACATTATGATACGACGACATGTAATAATGGAATTTAAACAATTAAAGGATAAGTTAATATTTTAACGTAATAGTGAATTTTATGGCATAGTGAAAATACTTAAGAGTGTGTCTTGTTATTATCCAAATTCACCCATTAGATAGCTTAAATAATTTTGTAACTTCATCGACTATAGCTCACCTTATAGCTTTGGCTTTTATCGACGAAGGAAGATTTTGGTTTATGTTTTAAGGGGTTAACAAAAAAATTAAAACTATAACAAACAAAAGATTTTGGCAGTAAAGCCTCCTCCTTTGAATCTCATTTTATGCATTTCCTATACCCACGTCTTTGACAACAGGGTGACATTGCATATCTCTTATCCGAATCATCCTACAATCACTCCCACATAAGAACTTGACGGGGACCACGAAATCACCATAACGGCACCGGAAAAATATGAGATGTCATGGTTGTTACATGGTGTATGTTATGTTCAATGGGTAAATGTTATGGGGTTTGTAGATACATAGGTGCATTTTGGGTGGAAGGTAGCTCTTGCACGGGATAGTGGGGAATGGCTCTATGATGCGCCAATGTAGTAAAATTATTCTAATATTTAAGAAAAAAATAGCCGGAAAAAAAAATGATGCCTATATTTTGCCCCGATGCATGTAGTGAATACACAAACAATTGATATACTCCCTCTTTTTCATTCATATTAACTAATTAGAACATCCATAAAAAGAAGGCTATTTTTTAATTTGAAATTTTCTTAAATATCCACAAAAACAACATACCATAGATGCAATAATAAAATATTTTATATGTATTTCCATGTAAATTTTCATAAAGAACGAATTTGCAAAGTTAAAATAACGAATAGACACCTTGTTTCAATTTGTTTAATTTTTATCATTTATATGTGGGCATAGTGAGACAATGTTTTGAGCATTTCTTAGAGAAACTTTAATGAAATTTTTTATATCTTCTTATCAACTAATTAATATGTTTACATTTAAGAAAATTTAATGAAAAATTTACTATTGGAAGTGCACATTATATTAACTTCTTATCAATTAAGTTTTTAGACACTTAACAAACATTCACAATTGTTTGTTTCATTATTCCGATAGGTATTTACTTATTAGAATTGAAAGTTGTTGTAAGGTTACATCGGAGGAAATTAGTGCTAGAAATATAACTTGTACAATAGGTCTTTGATTAAATGAATCATGGCCCTTCATTGGTGTAATTCCATCAAAATTTGCACACGAAACCCAAAACCAAACAAATGTTATAATAGAAAAATTATGGGATAATTTTTTTTGTTAAAGGGAACGAAGGCGACGATAAGGTTGACCTTCGGTTTCAAACGGTCACCACAAAATTACTTAAATAATATTATTAAATAAAGTAATGGCTTTAATCTATGGTTAAGTTTAAAATATTTTATTCAATTAATCCTAAATTAATTTAATACATAGGTTTCTAAGGTCATGCAATAATTTAATAATTAAAGTCCAAGTCTAAAATAACCCTTTTATTTACACAAGGCTATTAATTTAAATTTTCAATAAAAAGGGTCTAAACTATTAAGGAAGAGGGTTTAATTAAATTCCCCTAGGTCATCGTCTAATTAATTTTGAAGTAACAAAGGAAATAATTCAAAAGGAAAAGCTAAATTTTAAATTACTTTCAACCCACACAAGTGGCCCTATTCAAAACAAGGCCCATGTGATCAAATGATCATCTCACCAACCCCCACCTAACAATTGTAGGAGACAATTTGGGCCATTAGATGAATCCAATCTAGGCCATTGGATGAAGAAATTTCAATTCAACCCTAAAATATCTAAGGAAGGCTTTTATTCATTTCTTTCACTCATTTCTTCATTTTTGTTTTGTAGGTTAAGGGGAGGATGAAGAGGAGGAAGCCATGGATGAGGAGGATCAAGTTTGGGATGGATATACACAACCCCAACTTAATTTTATTCTACTTTCATTTCTATTCTACCCTATTCTAGGGTTTAGTTGTAAATCTCATTATTTATTGAAATTTTTATTCAAAGGAAATACCCATTTGGGTATATTACATTTGCCCCAAAATATCTAGTTTTGTTTTGCATTATATATGTTCTTTTATTTCTATAAGTATATGTATTTGTGTATATATTTACAAAATCAAGAAAGTATATATATATATATATATATATATATATATATATATATATATGTGTGTATATATATATATATATATGTATGTATATATATATATATATATATATACGTATGTATATATATATGTATATGTATATATATAATGTATATGTATATATATATATATATATATATATATATATATAGACACTTGTGTGTGTATATATACATAAATATATATATTCTTATTCAAGAAATTAAATAATTATTGTGCCGGCCATGTAAAATTAAATCATTGTTTTTTTTTGTTGTATGACAGTTGGCTATTATTGTTTGTATTTGGGTAGTGAGTTTGTGGAGAGGCACCTTTGCCCCACCCCAACCAATATTAATATGGGTTGGAATGGGGGTGGTGACCCCTCCCCAACCCACCAACTTATTATCTTTAATAACTATAGGGTGGGAGCGAGCCCCCACAAAACTAAAACACTTCCTATGTTTTATCCTCCGCATTTTTGTCCTTGGTCCATGATTGTTATAGGTGCTACAACTTTAATATGTGGCCAAAGTTGTAGCACTTATAACAATGGCGGACCAAGGACAAAAATGCGTGTGGATAAAACATAGGAAGTGTTTTAGTTTGGTGGGGGCTCTGCTCCCACCCTATAGTTATTAAAGATAATAAGTTGGTGGGTTGGGAGGGGTCACCGCCCCATCCAAACCCATATTAATATTGGTTAGGTGGGGCGTGCCCTCTCCACAAACCCACTACCCAAATACAAACAATAATAGCCAACCTGTCATAAAACAACAAAAAAAACAATGATTTAATTTTACATGGCCGCACAATAATTATTTAATTTCTTCAATAATATATATATATATATATATTACTATTTTAATATATATTCTAAATATTGAAAATAATTATATAATATAGTATACTCACAACAATTTTATTTAAATAAGGAAAATATTTATAATATATTTAATATATATAAATTTAGTAATAAATTTATATAATTAAATATATTTTTAATTTTAAATGTATATCTATTCCTATAATTTTGATTTATAAAGAAAAAAATCAATATTAAGTCATTTACGATAGATAAGACAAGGCAAGAATTACAATAATTTCTACCCATTTCTAATAAAAATGATAAGTAAACAGACTAATAAGATTTCTTATTCAAGAAATTTTAACAAATAACTTCCTTCCTACAACTTGTTTAACAATACATCTCTAGTATGGATAATTAAATTTACTTTCATCTAAGGAACCAAAAATAGCCATTCCATTTCACAAAATAAGTGCAATCTAAAAAGATACTCGATTCTTCTAAAATGAAGCCTATCAAACTTTGAAATAACAAAATAAATTCCATTAAGAGAGATGCATTATCATTTCAATTATTTCAAATGTTCCACTTCACCAAAAAAATTAAGCTTAGCAATTCCCTTTTCACCAAAACTATCACATTTTAAAACACATTTCTCCTACACACACTCGTAGAAAAGTTTACAATCTATGAAGGTTTCCAAATGAAGATAGAAATTATTTAAGCTTACAAGTTAAAATCATCCACTCAAGTGGGAAGTATAGAAAAATGAATAATTTACAACAAGGTGTCAACAAGCTAAATTTCAAGTCTTCAATATGCATGTCCTCTTCACAATGGTATCTCCAAAAAAACATTTCTTCAAACTTCACAATGAGATCACAAAACAAGGAAGGTGGAGTAGGAAACTATGTCCACCATACCTTAAATCAATTAAGACGATAGGCCACTTACTTAATGGCCCCCGAGCCCCAACCAAAGAACCATGAGGGGTATTGAGAAACAATGAAAACTTTCAAAAAAGTGGCTTCACAACAAAACATACAAACAAGACATTGAAACATATCCAACAAGTGTACAAATTCACAACAATTAAAAGGTTTGATAATCAAACCAAGTACAGCAAGGGCTATGGGAAACCACCTTCTTATGCCTCCCAAGTAAACTAGGAGTATTACCCTAAGCCTCTAAGTGCACAAAAATATCATTACAAATTCCTTATCTCTCCCTTTTGCAAGCATGCAAAAAAATCGTGAATTCCTTTTCACTCCCCCATGTAAGACTCCCATTAACACTCCCACAAAATGCATGTCTCACAAAACTCATTTCCTTTCCTAATGGTCCCATAAGCCCTTCTCCCACATGTAACTTAGGTTTACTACCCAACCAACACAAAAACACATTCATAAGACAACATAAATTTTAACAAACACAATATTGCATACAAACAAGAAAAATAACATAATAACAAGAGTGGATATCCTACCTCTCCATCAAGCTCCAACAAAATTCACAATCCTCTTTCAATTCCAAGCCAAGTAATTGTTATCCAAAATTCACCCCTCAAGGTAATTTTGATAACATGCATCAAATTCTTTAGTCCCAAGCAATTATATTGATTCAAGGCAAAAAATCATGTTTCTGGGGTCCCCTCGGCTTCTTTCTAACTCTCCTGTCCAAGAAGAAAACCCAGCAAGTTTTAAAAATGTGAAAAATTGCAAAAGCCAAGCTTGGTGCCAAAATATAGAGAAAATCAGCTAAGTCTTGTCCTAGGCGGTCCTTGGGACAGTTGGGACGCCGGACCACGAATCGGCTGAAAAGCCACTAGGTGGTCTGCGCAGCATTTGGGACAGTTGGGATGTCGGGACGCGGGACGCGAAAAGGCGAACCGGCCGAAAAGTGGAAAAAATTGACTAAGTGTTGTTTTCGCACAGTTTGGGACAAGTCGGGCCAAAAGTATGCGAACCGGCTAAAAAGACGAAGGACAATTTGGGACATCCAGGCCAAAGGTACGCACGGGACGTGAAAATCTGAACCACCGAGAGAAAAAAATTGTCAAGTTTGGGACATCTGGGACAAAAGTACGCGGAGGACGCGAACCGGCCGATTCAGCCGAAACATGAGACTTTCATCCAAGGCAGTTTGGGACATCTAGGCCAAAGGTACGCGTGGGACGTGAAAAGCCAAAGCGGCCGAAGGCAAAGAAGAAAAGTCAACGTTTGACCCGTGAAACTTCAAACGGCCATAACTTTTGACTCCGAGCTCCGATTTTCACAAAATTAGACTTTCTGGAACGAGCATGACGTCCTCTATGCCACAAAAACATATTTTTAATGAGGTTAGATATATTTAAATAAAATAAACATATTCAGCTCCAGTCAGTTAATGCTCATTCCGTCACAAATGACGAGAAAATGCCCGCTGACCCAAAATAGCTACCCGCACTTGAAGGCCATAACTTTTGCATTTCTCAACGAAATCACACAAAATTGGTACCATTGGAATCATGGATCTGAGCCCGACACACAAAATAAATAAATTCCAGATTTGGTGAGATATCAATGGAGATTTTTATAAAACGTGGCGAGTTCATAACGAGTGTTTCATTTGGTTGTTGGGAGTGCAATTAAGAGGCATGGTCATCATTTTTTCTCTTTGCATGCACACAGGATAGTATGGGGAGCCTTTTACAAGTAATATATAATCATTTTACTCCATTTAATTCCTCTTACAAGTGGTCGAAGGATAGATTTCAGGATTTCCATTTTCCCTTCTCTTTCCCTTCTCATTTTTTTATAAATTGGAGTGTTGGGCTCATGGTAAGGGGATAGAGTTTTCAGATAGCAAAGCTCTGTCAAAATTGCTTTGTGAAGCCAATGCTACTAGGCCCTTGTAGTGGACTCCTTGCATGGTGATCCAGGCCCTTATCCTGTAATAGATTGAACTGTGCATATCATGAAGCAATAAAATATCGGTTTGTGGATATATCTTCCCCTGATGTGTTTTCTTGCATTATTCTTGCCCCTTTAATCTTTCTACAAGAATATTGTGTCTATTATTATGTTCTTGCAGGGATCCATTATCATTGTGTATGCTTGGAATATCGTTGTGAATGCATTTTGCTAGATTATGGGAGGCTGTCATCACCTCTCCTAGTGTGCACTTTACTTCTGTATTTCACGCATTTGAAGACTAATCTCACACCCTCCTTTTCTGGTGTATCACCGCTTTAGTGTAGGATTTCATTTTATGCATTCTCTCTCCCTGGTCCCTTGGAAATTTAGATTAGAATAGTTAACTTATCCTGCATTAGAGTAGATTGTGGCAAGTAGTTTAGGAGCAAGAACTAGCTTTCTCTAGAGGTCTATCTCAAAGTAGCAAGTCCCACAACTTGGAGATAGTACCCATGTTATCCAATCACACCGTGAGTTCAAGTATATGCACTTGTATGAATAGAGGGGTGTTGTGATTCGGTGATAACAAGTAATCCTATAAGTACTACAAGAAGCTCCAAAATCCAAAAGTTCACAGGAAGCAAAATGAGCAAGTAATCCCCACTCCAACGAAAAATCACCAATAAATTAAAATGGAATGTGAGGCTGATGAAGTGGCTCCATGTAGGATGTCACTTCATCATTCCTCCATCCCCACACTCAATCTAACACACCAAGACCAATAAAATCAATGCACATGCAAGGACTATGACAACCCACATGGCTCAAAACTTGCACACCATGCTTTCAAAGGACCTAATAAATTGGGGTGGAAAGAAAGTGCAATAATTTTCCCTCTTTTACACTAAAAAAATGGACAAAAATTCAAAAATAAGCTTCACAACCCATAGGTATGGTTTTTGGTAAATTTAAGAGGCATGGGACAAGTTTCTCTTGTCCCAAAAGCCTCCAAAACTTTACCTAAGTCAAAATCCAAATTTTGAAGTTGGGGTGGAGTAAAACACTCATAAATGAACATAAATTTTACTTAGAAGGACCACCAATTCCCATCATAATTATTTGTCACATCCCTAATTTTGTTAGCTAAAGTAAGAAAGGTTAAGATTAATTAATACATATTTATACATGTTAATAAAGTGACAATAATTTCCAAATTTGAAATACACAAATCATAAACAAATTACATTAAAAAATTTAAAGAAAGGGAAAATAATTAAGGCCATGGCCACATATGTGAAGTCACCCCCATGGGAGACCTCCAAACTAGACATGAATAATACACACTAAACAACATTACACAAGTTTTCAAATTATGCCTCGATTACTCAACACCCGACATCCTTCCGTGCTTGGTCCCTTATCCCATTCGATGTATGTGATAAAAGTCCCACACATAAAAAATACCTCTCTGCTCTTTTGGTCATATGAACAACATCGAGACAATAAACATATAAAATAAATATTCATCATTTGTCATTAGTAATTCTATTATCCATCAATATGTCAAAATCCAACCCTAACATCCATGAGATTACAATTCTACTCAAAACATTCCGAACATAAAGTATTAATTTAAAATCCACATCATGAATATTAGCATATATCAAACTATCTACCATCACTATCTTGTGCATCATAATAAAACGTAAACATCATAATGTCAATAGTCCAAATATCATTGAAATCTATCATCTATTGATCAATGTATCAAAATCAAAATGTCTTAATATTAGTCCAAGCTGTATCAATATCAAGATGAAATAGTGCTAGAAAGGAGTGGGCACTATATTTGGGCTAGGATATTTTGTATAAAATGCTCCCCCATACCCAACATTTTGTCAAAATTTTAACTTTCTTTCATATTTATAGACACACACATCTAGCATGGAATTTTCATGAAAGGCACATGATTTTTCGCAAACACAATTGGCATATTTTTGTGGGTTCTCAAGTTGTACTTGGCTTTGCTACTTTATCTCAATTTCCTATCACCCAAGCTTGTTGTATAAATTATTCTAAACTTGGGTTCAATTTTTACCTTTCCTCTCACAACTATCTCACATTATAGCTTGCAAAAATTGTTACTCATAAACATTTCTTGCCTCCTTATTCTTAAAATAATCATTTTTAAGTTCAAGTCCATTAACTTTGGATTTTCCCTTTCTCATCCACTTTGAGGCTTGTTTTTCCTTATTACAGGTCAAATTGACTCTTAGTATCACTTGTCACATTTTCCTATCTAAATTTTTCATGGGTTATTTGCCCCTTTGTTGTCTAATAGCTATAAGGCTCTAAGTATGGTTGTCTCAAACTTTATCAATGGTATAATCTTCTATGTGTTGATAGATTGTGTGTTTGAATGTTTCTAGCTGACCAAATCATGAATTACCTATACTTTTAGGAATTCTCACTCCAAGTTAATATTATATCCTTTGACATTGATATGGATTTCTACTTCCTTATGGTGACATGCTCTTCTTATTAGATTTCGTGAGTTTAGTTCCTTCTCTTCAATCATTATCATCTTCTATCGGTGTCTCTTTATTAAAATTTTCATTTTCACATTTTGTCTAGCATTATACCCACTTATATGTAAGTTAATAACTAAAACATTAAAATCCAATCCCATTATGAGGTCCATGACATGAAGAGAGGAGGTGTGGCATATTCTACTCATAGTGATATCATCATGTAATTATTCACCGATACTTGCAAGATTTGTCACTCACCATTGATCTATTAAGCTTCGATACAATCATGACCATTCAATCATATTGAGGTAATCAAAACCCCTAATAGCTATAACATCATATGTAGCTAATACCTAATTTGTGTATTTACATTTTTATGTTTTCTCTTCTATTTACTATGTAAGCTTATGAACAGTAAAGACCCACAAATCACACACACGAACAACACAGTAAAAGACAGGATTTTTTTTTTTGACTTGCTTGACACATAACATGACGCAACATGTCGTCACCAAGGATGCAACTAACACTGTGAATAATTTAATACAAGGATGGCCGTAAGGGCAGCACGGAAACGATCACACCTATCAAGGACAATTTACTCCTCTTTTGACAAGACAACATGGAAGTCCAACCACATGACACACTTACAGCTAGGGCAAGCCACAGTAAGAAATGATTGGAGGTTATTTATTTTGATAAGACACTCTTTAACTCATGACTTAAGTTTTTAGAAGGATTCAATATATGATTCGCACAAATTCATCTTACCATCTGAGTTAATTTCTTATACACCGTAAAGAAGTTCACTTAAAATCTTCACTTTACGAAAATAGAATTGTTTAGTTCTATTAACTTAATAAAGGAATAATTAAATTCCACAAGGCTATCTATCCATACTTACGCTACTAGACTTGTTCATTACCTTGCTACAACAAGAATTCGTGTTCAACCAAAATCAAGAGGAACTTACAAAGTATCCGGGAAGGAGATAAGGAGATTAGGTCAAGTTAAATTCCTCTTTAAGACGTCATTAGTTATTACTAAGGTTTAATTGGAGCTTGGGGTTTTATACGTAATTTTTTAATGCTTTTACTTAGGTTTAAGCGAAAGAGTTTATCAAAAGGATACTACTTACTTTCAAATAGGTGAGAGATAAATTGTGTGGTTTCAAATTTTCTTCTCATACTTGTTAAATCTTATTAGAAACTAACCATTGTTCTTCCTTTAAGCTTGTTTTAAGCATTCACCAAAGAGTAATGTTTACTAGTTCAGTTAGGGATAACACGTTATATAAAATCACTTTGCAAGGATAGTCTCACTCTTGATTACTTAAGGTATTGTTTGTTTTCGGTGGATCTCCTCTACAACCGATTTATTTGAATAAAAATTTAGGTAACTTCGTAAGGAAAAGCCACCCCAATAAAAACTTACATATAACCCATCAATACAAAGTCTTAGAAGGATTTAATTTAACACCTAATTCTCAAGGTCAAAGTTTTACAATGTTTATGCCAGTGAAAGGTTTGAATAACATTTTTCACTAAGAAGAGTTACAAGCCAAATTACAAAAAAAAGGATAAAACTACTACTCACGTAAATCTCCGAACAATTCCAGGAAAGAGGTCATATAAACTCTCTTTACAAGCAAGTGCTACACAATTTACAATGCATTGGACATTTTTATAAGGAACTTCATAATGGTACAGATGAAACTTTTACACTCTTTTCTTCTAGTCTACTCACATAATCCATCTGCACAAATATTAACTAGAGTCAGTTCGCTAGAACTGAGCATGTTAAGTCTATGCATTGAAATAATAAGCTAACATTTAACAATAGGCATGAAAGGAATGTTCTACTTCATGAAAGGATCAAAGCACAAACCACTAATCTACTTTTCACACGAGGTAAGGATCTACACCAGCCAACAAAGAGGAAGTCAAACATTCCAGCAAGCAGTATGTCACAAAACAAGGAATCAATTCAAGAACTTATGGGATAGGAACGAAAGGTCAATATTATTGAGAATTTTGATCATGCAACCCTATGGATTACGCAATTTAAATCTAATATTCAACCCATCCATCTTAAAAGGAAAAACTTGAGAGTCAAAGACATACTAGTTACGATCAAGACGCGAAACAAAACATAATTACCCAATCCTCCCAGGAGGATGTTTCATAGCAATAAAGGGATTGTGACCCCGAAGGAAACATTCCATCGTTACAATCTAAACAAGAGGTCTACCGCCTCTTCCTTATAAGGTCTTTTAAAAGTAATAAACGTTAACAACTAGGATTCTCTCTAATTTCTTTAGTTTGCAACTAGGATTCTCTCTTCCGAGAACTTTCTATTGCTAAAGGTTGTATCCTGAATCCCATTGATCTACTTTCGGGCATTGAGGACAATAATGAAATTTCCTTCTTTCCTTCCTAATGTCTGATACCAGAATAGATTATTGAAGAAACCACAAGCCGCAAGCCTTATTAGGAAACGAGTAATAAAAAAACTAGCTCACAAGTAAGCTACACTCTAGGTAGGCAAGCATGACAACTTTTAAATGGAAAGCCTAAACAAACTTCATCCGTAATCTTCATAAATAGCATACATACTATTATCCAAGACAATATAGCACTATGTGTAAAATGTTGTACAATATCAATTCATTCCAGCAGGACTCTCACTTACGCAACAAATTACATTCAATAGAAAGGTAATCAAGGAGTAGTGTTACAACTAATAAAACAAGAGCCACTCTAGCTAAGGACCCAGATTTCCATATTTTTGATATTCCTTATCAATGATGATAAAACACCACAAAAGAAATATACATGCATTTGTGTTTTATCCAACGGTAAATCTACAATCCGTAGATCTGAAAGGTGATAACTATCTTGTCAGCACAAGCAAGGGGACAAGCCAAAGAGGAAACAAGCATTCGAGTGGGGCAGAAGTACTAATGAAGGCAACCCCCTAAGGGAAAAAGCAAGAAGTATCTACTATCGAGTAGAAATCAGACCCAAGCATTTATGAGCTTTTATTGATTTGATATCACTTAGGGTAGCCATAACCAAGCATTTTGAAAGGTAACATTTTTCTCTTTTTTTTTTTTTTATAGCTTCCATGTTTCATAAGAATGTCCCTTTCCCATTTCAGATGGTTTGATCCAAAACAAACAAAAGCAAGTAAAACATTGTTCTCAGCCATATAATTATAACAAAGTAAAGATAACAACAATTTTCCTTATGCAAACCAATCATGAAAGGAACGTCGATTTAGGAGAAGGAACAAAAAATATAAACCAATTTGCAATCAAGGACAATCGATAAAATCAAACACAATATTCCATCTTAAAGCCTCATTTCATGTAGGAGATCATTATTTCATGAAGTTGAAAAAGGACAGCAAAATATTTTAGGGGCTAGTCTTAAAATGCCTGGTTTAGAACGCCATCTCCATAAGTAAAAGATTGTCTCAAAGCCACTGCTTGCCCTTAACCCAAACTGCTCTCATGAGCTTGTGCTAGTGCCACATTCACGCGGTGAAAAATAGCTACAAACCAACCCCATGATTTGAAGCTGGACATGAGACATACTGATTACACCACACTCCTGGCTCGGGTAGGCATCTACCGTGATGATAAATAACCTTTTCCTCCATCAGGTTGAGGAAACAACTGCATTTCCTGATGTGGGAAAGACATGGTGCTGGGTGCAATTCTAGCCATTTGTGATCCTTGAGCTGTAAGAGCTGCAGAGGCTACTCCAACAGAGGTTGCAGTCTCCTGTGACGCCGATACACTTAGACCGAGATAAAAACAAAAGGTAAGATTCCCATTGTACTTGCTCACTGCAGTTGGTTCAACAAATGGAGGGAAGTGAGCATCTCCATCACTGCCAGGTCTGAGAAATGGATTATAAATGCTTGATGAAGGATCATACGTTTTCTGCATTACAATGCTTAGTTGACGAGAAGCATCATGTGGGCTCGTCAAAGGAGGTTCATATGAAGGATAATGGTTATTGATAATCGAGGCACAAAACCAACACTGCGATAGCTTGGAGCAGTTTCGACAATTGAATACCGAGAGTCCAATCTGCATAACCGTATCTTGCTTTGATGGCTCGTTTGGGAAGCTGCATTTTACAAAAATAGAATCTCTAACATTAATACCAGAAGCTAAGTTCTCTACCGTACTGGGAGATGCTTGTTCATGGGATTCTGTCGGAGACTCTGACTCCTGATCCGATGTCCTTGAGAATGGTTCTTCATTCGAATCCTCAGTCTTCCCAGATGCCTCGGAAAGGGGCGAAGAACTCTTGTCACCACCACTCTTACCAAACTCCATGCTAAAAGAAGTCCCAACAAAATCTCCAAAGCTACCAAAACTGAGCCCCATACAAGTAGCTTCGGAGACCTGAAGATGGTCTGGAAGTGACTTTCCAAAATGAAAGGGCAAGACAGCTCAACAAAATCTTTATCTCGTTCTTCTACTATATGCACCTGCAAGATTTTTTACAATGATCACGATCCGTGTGTGGTTGCGTGCAAACTAGAACATCGAGATCAACACCCATGGCTCCTAGGATCACCCTATTGCAACAATGCACATAACCCTCTTTGAACTTCATGAGTAGGAAGGAAGGAGCAGCGGCCACCACCAGAAGTTGTTTAACAAAAAATATTCGCCCTAATCTAACCACGACCCGCCAAGAGGGAAAACGTTGCAAAAACAACACTGTGTGCGGCCATACAAGAGAGGAACAACAAAAGGAGAGCTTCTAAAAGCCTACAACTCTACTTCGAAACTGGGGTTCTCACGCCACTCATACCAAAATCCAACAACAACACTCCTTGTGCACGCAACTTAACAGGTCAAAGGGAGCAGTTAGCACAGGGTGCAAGAAATTTACAAATCCAAGGAATTAAAGGAGGTGGGGCGGCTGGCAGAGGTAAGGCTAGTGGGGGATGGCCACGTAACAGGTCTAGAAGGTAGGAAGGGGGGGGTGAGGGACAGTAGGTCCTCAATGATCAATGAGCATTCATGTCAGATATACATATACAAATAAAAGGTGAAAAAAGGAGTCTTCTTAGCATCGAAGACATGGAAAGTAATTATTCATTGCATCTTCATAGCGCATTAGTTCACGTGCAAATGGAAATCATTTTGGTGGGTTCCTATGGTAAATCTTGATAACTATATAGCCACCACTCCTGCCATAATTGACACAGATGCGTGGCCTAAAACATTGAGATTAAATGAATGTAATCATGAAAGAGACTCATTACAAAAACTTTATGTCGGAATCTCTAACATTCCTGATGTAATTATGAACAACAAAAACGGAACAATTCAGTCATGAATCAAAGCATAGTTGATATTCATTTAATGGTAAAGCTTTTTGGTTTGTATTTTTACACAAGGTGACACATGAGAGATGTGGCTTTTCTCAAGTTAATGAATTACATAATTTTGTATGTAGGTTGCAGAGGAGATGTTTCATCTGGTGGTTTGTCGGGGCACACGAGAAAGATAGCTCAGGAAAATGATCAGATATATGTGGATTACATTTGAGAATCTGAAGCGAATCACGTGGACATTCCAAAAATAATGTCAATGAATGCTATCACAATTTTAGTGGGGCAATGGATAACATGCATTCTATCATAAGTGTGAACAGTGAAGATAAGAGTTATGTGGATAGGAAAAAATATATAGAATTATATGAAAGAGGTTTAACTCAAAATAAAAATTATGACTCTTTTAGAGATAGTATGTGTGAAGGTGATTCAAAAGGAAAAAATCTGAAATCAAGACCTAATTTTGACACATGATGTAGCTTAATACGGGTTCGAGACTAATGAAACTAACGTCCGAACTCATCAACCTCATGTCGATGGGTTAAAGTCTTTGGCTCGACAACAAATAGGAGCAGGATGGAAATGGCTTCAAGGGAAGTTACTAGCCCAATCAACCTTTGAAAAGGGTTTACCGCCAAATGGGGCATTACATTCTCCTCCCCTTAAGAAAGCATCGTCCTCGATGCGACATAACACAGAGGAAAGAAAATCACGTAACCAACAACATGCAAAGGAGGAGTACACTTTATGGTTTAAATTTTAGTTAATTAAAGCAGGGTCACAAGGTAGCCTTAGGAACATTTGGTAGAATTTTTAACTTTCAATGTTCTGTGAAGATTGGCAGTTCTTTCTTGTTTATCATTTCATTAGTCTCTTTCCATTAGCACTATTCTTACTTTAATTTCTTTTAAAATTTCATCATTGAAGAGTTTTGGTTTATTCCTTATTGTGGGTGCCCAACACGAACTACTAACACAACACCCTATCAGGTTCACAAGACACTACAGATTCACAAGCACACAAGTATATACTTCAAGATTGTATTACACCACATAAAGGTTACTCAAATACGGAATGGAATAGGCACAGTCCGCATAACATAGTACTCGTCACACATCAATGACTGACATAACAAAATACTTAACCAAACAGTACTACAATCCACTAGACATTTCCTCAATTTGCATCAATGAAAAACTCACATAACACCAAACAAATGCTACAGGTACATAGTGTCACAAGGGGATCAATGACATGTCCACAACATCACAACACATATCCATCTGACATGAGTAACACATAACATCAAAAGAACACTACCAAACATCACAATAACTCAACATATATCCTGAAACATCAACCATACAGACAAATATCATAAGCCTCCCTCAAGTCTCTTATGCCTCCCTCAAACTCTTATGCCTCCCTCAAGTCTCTTATGCCTCCCTCAAACTCTTATGCCTCCCTCAAGTCTCTTATGCCTCCCTCAAACTCTTATGCCTCCCTCAAGGAGGCCGGTTGTCCCTATGGTCCAAGACACATAGAGTTCGAACACTCCTAACCCAAGTGACATAATAACGCGTGGTTCAACAACCCGCTAGTTATATGTACCCCTTGGGGCATACCCCCATACAACGAAGTGGGTCCATAGGTCCAACCAATCCATGGTGCATCCCATGACCCTATTCCACACATCACGACATTAGAACTAGCACAACAATCCAATCAAAGTGCCAAGTGGCAAAGTACAAGCCTTGGGCAAGGCGGTAAGAATTCCAAATTTAAAAGAAGACCCCAAATCAAGCTAAAATAAATGGCCAAATAGCCAAAGTTAGTATCGAAATCCCCATGTTAGTGCCACAACCAAGGAAATGCCCAAAATTGTAAAGCATTGCAATCAAGAAAATATGCTGGTCCTTGCAAAATAAAGTAAAAACTCAATTTACGAATAAAATCAACTTATAATAATGTCACATTACGATAACTGTGTGGCCTTATCTAGCCACCAAAGGGTACTCAACGAGTTCTAGCACTCAAACATCGAGCCTCAGCTCGTAAAATACATATCAATAATACAACTTTCATCACCTCCATCTGAATCATCCCGCCACCCTTCGACAAGGCTAAACATAGTCATAGATACACTAAGGTTGCATACATACAACCACATAGGGAGAGAGGAAAGAATCACATGTTATCTACTAAACCGAGTTTTTGACTTGAGTTATTGACCCATGGTACACCATTCCTCACTCTTAACATACACTTCTACCGATTTCCCTCAGGTTCAGTTAGTGTAAGGTTCACAACATGACATACAACAACATCACTAACATAACGGTGGCACACACATAACTACCATAACGTCTCACGTATGGTATGTATACAGGGTAGATCACAATCATACATCCACAGGGCGCAATACATCACTTTACCACATTCTGCACCCAAAGTGCAATCACAATACGATAGGGTTCATACTCTCATCGTATGACCCTAAATCACGACATGAATCATTACATATCACACAACTCAGATATACGATGAACATAATAACATCACAACATAACATCCATTGCTACATAACAAGGTGGTACACACATTTCTTCAAAACATGGTAAAAACATCATGATACAACTCATCTCTTTTAACATCAATCTAGTCATACAACACATTGATACACCTACATATCACAATATGTCACAATATTCCAACACTATGTCATCCACATTATAATTCTTTTCACACATCACAAACAACATTTCACACGTGAACTCTTCATAGAATCCACAAGAAGGAGAGAGAATACTCCCATCCCCAAAATATCAACATGATCACAAACATGCACAAAGTGACATACACATCACATGAATTCACAATATCACAATTACGACGATAATCACATCGCGTTTAAAGCACATTACTCTTCCAATATCTACCACCATCATGCAACATCATCATCATCACGCAGTATGATCATGTAACACCACCACCACCATGTAACATCACCATACAACACCAATCCAGCCCATAGATTCGAGAGCATGAACCTACGCTCTGATACCAAGTGTAAAGACCCACAAATCACACACACGAACAACACAGTAAAAGACAAGATAATTTTTTTTTGACTTGCTTGACACATAACATGACGCAACATGTCATCACCAAGGATGCAACTAACACTGTGAACAATTTAATACAAGGATGGCCGTAAGGGCAACACGGAAACGATCACACTTATCAAGGACAATTTACTCCTCTTTTGACAAGACAACATGGAAGTCTAACCACATGACACACTTACAGCTAGGGCAAGCCACAGTAAGAAATGATTGGAGGTTATTTATTTTGATAAGACACCCTTTAACTCATGACTTAAGTTTTCGTAAGGATTCAATATATGATTCACACAAATTCATCTTACCATCTGAGTTAATTTCTTATACACTGTAAAGAAGTTCACTTAAAATCTTCACTTTACTACAATAGAATTGTTTAGTTCTATTAACTTAATAAAGGGAATAATTAAATTCCACAAGGCTATCTGTCCATACTTACGCTACTAGACTTGTTCATTACCTTGCTACAACAAGAATTCGTGTTCAACCAAAATCAAGAGGAACTTACAAAGTATCCTGGGAAGGAGATAAGGAGATTAGGTCGAGTTAAATTCCTCTTTAAGACGTCATTAGTTATTACTAAGGTTTAATTGGAGCTTGGGGTTTTATACGTAATTTTTAACGCTTTTACTTAGGTTTAACTGAAAGAGTTTATCAAAAGGATACTACTTACTTTCAAATAGGCTGAGAGATAAATTGTGTGGTTTCAAAATTTTCTTCTCTTACTTGTTAAATCTTATTAGAAACTAACCATTGTTTTCCTTTAAGCTTGTTTTAAGCGTTCACCAAAGAGTAATGTTTACTAGTTCAGTTAGGGATAACACGTTATATAAAATCACTTTGCAAGGATAGTCTCACTCTTGATTACTTAAGGTATTGTTTGTTTTCGAGTGGATCTCCTCTATAACCGATTTATTTGAATAAAACTTTTAGGTAACTTCTGTAAGGAAAAGCCACCCCAATAAAAACTTACATATAACCCATCAATACAAAGTCTTAGAAGGATTTAATTTAACACCAAATTCTCAAGGTCAAAGTTTTACAATGTTTATGCCAGTGAAAGGATTGAATAACATTTTTCACTAAGAAGAGTTACAAGCCAAATTACAAAAAAAGGATAAAGCTACTACTCATGTAAATCTCTAAAAATTCCAGGCAAGAGGTCATATAAACTCTCTTTACAAGCAGTGCTACACAATTTACAATGCATTGGAAATTTTACAAGGAACTTCATAATGGTACAGATGAAACTTTTACACTCTTTTCTTCTAGTCTACTCGCATAATCCATCTGCACAAATATTAACTAGAGTCAGTTCGCTAGAACTGAGCATGTTAAGTCTATGCATTGAAATAATAAGCTAACATTTAACAATAGACATGAAAGGAATGTTCTACTTCATGAAAGGATCAAAGCACAAACCACTAATCTACTTTCCACACGAGGTAAGGATCTACACTAGCCAACAAAGAGGAAGTCAAACATTCCAAAGAAGCAAGATGTCACAAAACAAAGAATCAATTCAAGAACTTGTGGGATAGGAACGAAAGGTCAATAGTATTGAGAATTTTGATCATGCAACCCTATGGATTACGTAATTTAAATCTAATATTCAAACCATCCATCTTAAAAGAAAAACTTGAGAGTCAAAGACATACTAGTTATGATCAAGACGCGAAACAAAACATAATTACCCAATCCTCCCAGGAGGATGTTTCATAGCAATAAAGGGATTCGTGACCCTGAAGGAAACATTCCATCATTACAATCTAAACAAGAGGTCTACCGCCTCTTCCTTACAAGGTCTTTTAAAAGTAATAAATGTTAACAACTAGGATTCTCTCTAATTTCTTTAGTTTGCAACTAGGATTCTCTCTTCCGAGAACTTTCTATTGCTAAAGGTTGTATCCTGAATCCCATTGATCTACTTTTGGGAACTTCGAGGACAATAATGAAATTTCCTTCTTTCCTTCCTAATGTCTGAGACCAGAATAGATTATTGAAGAAACCACAAGCCGCAAGCCTTATTAGGAAACGAATAATAAAAAAACTAGCTCACAAGTAAGCTACACTCTAGGTAGGCAAGCATGACAACCTTTAAATGGAAAGCCTAAAAAACTTCATCCGTAATCATCATAAATAAATAAATACTATTATCCAAGACAATAAAGCACTATGTGTAAAATGTTGTACAATATCAATTCATTCCAGCAGGACTCTCGCTTACGCAACAAATTACATTCAATAGAAAGGTAATCAAGAAGTAGTGTTACAACTAATAAAACAAGAGCCACTCTAGCTAAGGACCCAGATTTCCATATTTTTGATATTCCTTATCAATGATGATAAAACACCACAAAAGAAATATACATGCATTTTGTTTTATCCAAATGTAAATCTACATTCCGTAGATCTGAAAGGTGATAACTATCTTGTCAGCACAAGCAAGGGGACAAGCCAAAGAGGAAAGAAGCATTCGAGTGGGGCAGAAGTACTAATGAAGGAAACCCCTAAGGGAGCAAAAAGCAAGAAGTATCTACTATCGAGCAGAAATCAGACCCAAGCATTTATGAGCTTTTATTGATTTGATATCGCTTAGGGTAGCCATAACCAAGCATTTTGAAAGGTAACATTTTTCTCTCTTTTTTTTTTTTGATAGCTTCCATGTTTCATAAGAATGTCCCTTTCCCATTTCAGATGGTTTGATCCAAAACAAACAAAAGCAAGTAAAACATTGTTCTCAGCCATATAATTATAACAGAGTAAAGATAACAACAATTTTCCCTTATGCAAACCAATCATGAAAGGAACATCGATTCAGGAGAAGGAACAAAAAAAGAAACCAATGCAATCAAGGACAATCGATAAAATCAAACACAATATTCCATCTTAAAGCATCATTTCAGGTAGGAGATCATTTATTTCATGAAGTTGAAAAAGGACAGCAAAATATTTCAGGGGCTAGTCTTAACATGCCTGGTTTAGAACGCCATCTCCATAAGTAAAAGATTGTCTCAAAGCCGCTGCTTGCCCTTAACCCAAAGTGCTCTGCGAGCTCGTGCTAGCGCCACATTCACGCGGTGAAAAACAGCTACAAACCAACCCCATGATTTGAAGCTCGGACATGAGACATACTGATTACACCACGCTCCTGGCTCTGGTAGGCATCTACCGTGATGATAAATAACCTTTTCCTCCATCAGGTTGAGGAAACAACTGCATTTGCTGATGTGGGAAAGACATGGTGCTGGGTGCAATTCCAGCCATTTGTGATCCTTGAGCTGTAAGAGCTGCAGAGGCTACTCCAACAGAGGTTGCAGTCTCCTGTGATGCTGATACACTTAGACCAGATAATAAAGTAGCATTCCCATTGTACTTGCTCACTGCAGTTGGTCCAACAAATGGAGGGAAGCGAGCATCTCCATCACTGCCAGGTCTGAGAAATGGATTATAAATGCTTGATGAAGGATCATACGTTTGCTGCATTACAATGCTTGGTTGACGAGAAGCATCATGTGGGCTGGTCAAAGCAGGTTCATATGAAGGATAATGGCTACTGATAATCTGAGGCACAAAACCAACACTTGCATAGCTTGGAGCAGTTTCGACAATTGAATACTGAGAGTCCAACTGTACAACTGTATCTTGCTTTGATGGCTCAGTTTGGGAAACTACATTTTGTAAAAATAGAATCTCTAACATTAATACCAGAAGCTAAGTTCTCTACTATACTGGGAGATGCTTGTTCATGGGATTCTGTCAGAGACTCTGACTCCTGATCCGATGTCCTTGAGAATGGTTCTTCATTTGAATCCTCAGTCTTCCCAGATGCCTCGGAAAGGGGCGAAGAACTGCTGTCACCACCACTCTTACCAAACTCCGTGCTAAAAGAAGTCCCAACAAAACTCCAAAGCTACCAAAACTGAGCCCCATACAAGCAACTTCTTGAGACTCAAGATGGTCTAGAAGTGACTTTCCAAAATGAAAGGGCAAGACAACTCAACAAAAACTTTATCTCATTCTTCTACTATAGCTGCAAGATTTTGCTACAACCGATCACGATCGTGTGGTGGTCGAGTGCAACCAAAACATCATGATCAACACCCACGGCTCCTAGGGATCTCCCCGTGGCAACATTCACACATAACCCTCTCTCGAAATTCATGAGCGGGGAAGGAAGGAACAGCGCCGCCACTGAACAACGTTTAACAACAAAATATTGGCCCCACCCAATCTAACCAGGAAAATGTTGGAAAAAGCAATTGTGCGGCCATGGCAAGGAGAGGAACAACAAAAGGAGAGCTTCTAAAAGCCTCGTAACTCTCTCGAACTAGGGTTCTCATGCCACTCTTACCAAAATCCAATGACAACACTCCTTGTGCACACACGGGCGTAATGAGTCAAAGGGAGCAAAGTTAGCATAGGGCACAAGAAATTTGCGAATCCAAGGAATTAAAGGAGGTGGGGCGGCTGGCAGAGGTAAGGCTAGTGGGGGATGGCCACGTAGCAGGTCTAGAAGGTAGGAAGGGGGGTGAGGGACAGTAGGTCCTCATTGATCAATGAGCATTCATGACATGATATACATATACAAATAAAAGGTGAAAAAAAGGAGTCTTCTTAGCATCGAAGACATGGAAAGGAATTATTCATTGCATCTTCATAGCACATTAGTCGTGTACACACAGAATGGAAATCATTTTGGTGGGTTCCTATGGTAAATATTGATAACTATATAGCCACCGCTCCTGCCATAATTGACACAGATTCGTGGCCTAAAACATTGAGATTAAATGAATGTAATCATGAAAGAGACTCATTACAAAAACTTTATGTCGGAATCTCTAACTTTCTGTTGTAATTATGAACAACAAAAACGGAACAATTCAGTCATGAATCAAAGCATAGTTGATATTCATTTAATGGTAAAGCTTTTTGGTTTGTGTTTTTACACAAGGTGACACATGAGAGATGTGGCTTTTCTCAAGTTAATGAATTACATAATTTTGTATGTAGGTTGCAGAGGAGATGTTTCATCTGGCGGTTTGTCGGGCACACGAGAAAGATAGCTCAAGAAAATGATCAGATATATGTGGATCACATTTGAGAATCTGAAGCGAATCACGTGGACATTCCAAAAATAATGTCAATGAATGCTATCACAATTTTAGTGGGGCAATGGATAACATGCATTTGATCGTAAGTGTGAACAATGAAGATAAGAGTTATGTGGATAGGAAAAAAAATAGAATTATATGAAAGAGGTTTAACTCAAAATAAAAATTATGACTCTTTTAGAGATAGTATGTGTGAAGGTGATTTAAAAGGAAAAAATCTGAAATCAAGACCTAATTTTGACACATGATGTAGCTTTATAGGGGTTGGACTAATGAAACTAACGTTTGAACTCATCAACCCTGTCGATGGGTTAAAGTCCTTGGCTCGACAACGAATAGGAGCAGAATGGAAATGGCTTCAAGGAAGTTACTAGCCCAATCAACCTTCGAAAAGGGTTTACCACCAAACAGGGCATTACATGAACATGATATTCTCATGAAACGTCTCGTTATTATTTCACACATTCATTTTTTTGTGACATATATATTTGTCATAAAAACATTAAATTTAATGTAAGGAGAGGTAACTTTTATCCTCGTAAAAAATGTTAAGATTTATATTTGTTCTATTAATAATAATTATTATTTTTTGTTAATGTGTTTATATTTTTTTGCTCCTATATTCAAATCACTTATAAATACACCACCAATATCAAATGTCCTTAAAATTTTAACATTGAGTTCTCCATTCTCCAATTGATTAGCTTGAAATGATATGGGTTGCTTCTCGGAATTAGATTTAGTTACTATTAGTTGCAGTTCAAACCATAACACACTTGATTAGAATGAATTACATTATAATTAGATAACAAGATAGTAATAATGAGGACAAATTTAAGAATTTATTATTTTTACTCACATGCCAAATTTGTTGTAATTACGTCAATAGGTGTGTTTCAAATAAAAATATGGGGAGAAAATATTGATAATATCCGTATCAGCAATGAATTCGATGACTATTGCATTAGAATATAAATCGGTGATTGGGCATAAAACATCATCCTACCACCATGATCCTGCATGAGCAATCCTAGTTGGTGGGAAGACATCTTTGTAGACCCCCTATTGATTAGATCCCATCATGGAAGCATCTCTCTAAAGGCATGTATTCATCTACAATGCCAAGTTGACCATCTCTTCAAGCAGAATTTATTGTGACGACCTTAATTGGGTAACCTCAATAGCTATCTTTTAAAAGATTTTCTATTTTTATTTGAATTTTATTTTATTTTTAAATAAAATTTAAATTTAATCCTTTATAGCTATTATTTTTGCATTCAAATAAATCAATCAAAGGGAACTTGAGTTTGAATGTATTCGATCTATATTTCATTACTAATATTTGAACTTATAAACCTTCCCAACACCCTTATAATATGTATCAAATTTATTGTTAATATACCATGTTTTTATGTTCATAAGTATTTTTCATTTTCATTATGTTTACAAGTTTTTTGATGTCTTGGTTTTACCCTTATGGTATTAAAATACATATTAATGTGGTTGGAATAATCCCAAAAAGTTACAAATCCATTCAAATGTAAGACATTTTGGTACGATAGTGCAATCTATTTGTTGGGCATCTTTCTAATGAATTGAGTTAGTATAGGGGAATATTATATTACGTTGATGAAAATTATGATAAGTGACTTAACATTATATTATTATTCATGCCCTCCATTAGCTCCTTGATGTCTTTAGATGGCTAGACATTGTTGCTAAAATGAAAAACATGCATGTACGACCATGTTTTCACCGGTATATATGTGAAGGGAAAATTCTATCATTAGTCACCCTCATCCTTTCTATTTTCTATCTGATTTGGAAACACGGTTAAGCTTATATGGTGAAAAATATAATGAGACAAATAATATAACCATTTTTTTACCAAAATGATAAATCCTAATGCTTAATGCCTAACAATGCAAATGCCTAAAAATTCAAAATAAATTTACACACAAGCTATAATATGTTTTATCCTTGATTTAAGGTGATATCGTGGTGGAATGTGTGTGTGTGTGTGTGTGTGTGTGTGTGTGTGTGTGTGTGTGTGTGTGTGTGTGTGTGTGTGTGTGTGTGTGTGTGTGTGTGTGTGTGTGTGTGTGTGTGTTTTGTCTATTGAGCATCACCACAATAGGAAACATGTTGTCAATTATGCTAAATAGTTTCAATCGGAGGGTCTTTGCAAGAAATCAATGTTAGTTGTGACTTGAAAATATGTACATCATAATGGTAGGATTAGACCTGTAGGAGACAATAAATTTTGGAAATGAATTTATATTTATTCCATGCATGGCATAAAGCAATCATGTGAAAAACAATGTCCCGACTACTTCCAAACTACTACATCATTTCAACTAGCTTCACTATTCATATCATCCCATGGATTTGGATAAGGTTCTCCAACTATCATGTGAGATATAATATTTGGTTCATAATTTTCACCTCATAATGGTTCCATTAAGCACTATCCCCTATTTCTCTTGGGGTAGTGAATGTGTACACATGTTTTTCCTTTTATTTCTTTGTAAACATGTCCCCACCTATATTTTATTAATAATATTTAAAGTTGACAAACGTGTTATTACCCTTATAGTATGTGTCTAATACTTTCATAATACTCCATGTTTTTGTATTTTTAGGTTTTGTTTCTCAACTATGTGGCCTAACATGGATTTCTTTCTCTCATATTTTTCTCGATATAAAAACACATAGGCTGATTTCAATGATTAGGAGACCCTCATGTCCCACACAATGTTTTTCCTTTTACAAAATTAAATCATCAATTTTAAATGTTTCATTCATCTATTTGCAAAAATGGATTGGTGGACCACAATATGAAGGAATGTCAAAGTCATTGAATGATCTTGTGGCAAGGTGCAATGTGGAAAATACAAGGTACTAAAAAGCGTCATATATTATTTTGCGTGTGTTCTTAGAGTAAATATGTGGCATTATGTGTAATTGAGAATGTTTTCACATTTACGATTCCATGATGATGTTATGATATCATAGATTTCATTGATCACTTATTGAGTAGTTGATTTACATTGTATTAGACATGTGTGTTTAATGTGTGCAATGAGTGTGTAGGTGACAGGTCACATGATAACGTTGTTTTGTGGTGGCTTCACAAATTGTGCACAAGTGGCCCACGGGGCTAAGCCTAACCATGTTAGCTATATGAGGCCTTAGTATTAGATTTCATTATTTTGGGCACCATGAGTGACCCTCATTTGTAATGTAGTATGTCATGTAAAATTAATCTTGTTTAGGATGTTTTATTTTGTTAAGTAAACTTGTTTTGGGAATTAATGGTCCCCACATGCATTTATTTTTGTGTTTGGGAAATTGTGTATTAATTATAGGGCATTAGGGTCGCATGTGAACCATAGAGTGGGCCCCACATCCTCTACACTTGTGCCCAAACGTGTTAAACCTGAAATTGGGTTATTTATGGCATTCTAAGTGACCCCTTTTAGTTTGGGAGTTCACTTAGCATGAAAACAATCCCTTGGACCCTACCTAATAGGTAGGGGGCTTAATTTCAAGTCATAAAAGGATTTTATCTCCATTTTTCCTTTCTCTGGTCACCATCCATGTAAGATGGATTTGTAACGCCCGCTAAAACAACCCACTTGAGACCCAAAAAAACCTAGGATTATTTAGGAAAATTTTGGAATAATTTTTTTGTTTAAAAAAATCTATAACCGAGGTGTTTTAAGACAACAGTTGTCACTAACATGTTCCAAAAAAATTCCAATCCACTATAATATGCTTTTCTCATATTAAAAAGTATTAGAAGTCACAAGGTCCCAAAAATTAGGGTTAGAAAGTTGAATTAGGTTTAGAAGGTAATTCCTCACCATACCCTTTCTCTAACAGGATTAAATATTCAACTTGATTTTTCTCATACTTAACACATTCAAATATTTCCTAAATCATTTCCATTGGATAGGTAATTTCCTAACCTTTCCAATGATATAAATAATTCCTCCTAACTCCTCATATTTCTCAAGCTATGGGTGGCGAGTCTTGGGGTGAACATTTTCCCCAAGAGCGGGCTCTTGGGCCTAGGGGTGAAAATTTTCCCCAATGACACTCTGCGAGGTTACGGGAGAAAAAATTCTCGAAGGAGTAGGTGGGTCGTGGGAGCCACGACATAGTTTTAGAAAATTTTCCGCACGGTGTGAAAAACCACCTTTACGCCCACAATGCCGCGAGTCCACAAGTACACAAGGGACACGTGGCTCCTTCTAAGCCAAACATGGGGGAAAGCGGGGTGGAAGGAACATTTTGGAAAAATTTCACACATAGGGCGAGAATCCCACTTTGAACCCGCACTCTCCTGAGTCTGCAAGGGACATGTGGCATCACCTAAGCAAATGTGGGGAAAGCAAGGTGGCGGGGAGAAAATTTGTTTAACGCCCCAAAGGGTAAAGAGGGTAACACCCACTTGTGCCTCCGCCAGCACCTCACGATGTGACGTGGAAAATCTGATTGGCTATTGAAAGATGGGAAGACTTGAGAAAAATTTCCAAAAATTTTTCGAAAAGCCAAAGGAAAAAGGGACCCATGCTCCGTTGACACCTTGTTGTGCCACGTGGTGGCATCCGATTGGCTATGGGTTGGCGGGGAAAATTAGGAAAAATTTTCCAAAATTTTTGGAAGCACTAAGTGAAAAAGGGATCCATTCCTCCATTGACACCTCATGGTGCCACGTCACTGACCTCCGATTAGCTACGGGGTGGTGAGGTAGAGGAAAAATTGGAAAATTTTCCTAAAAATTTTCAGAAGCTCTAAGGAAAAATTCAGACTGCGGGCTTACAAGGAAATGTTCCCCAATGTTTTTTTATTCCAAGTGAAGAAAAACCTTAGAAGGCCATAACTTTTGATAGAAATCTCGAGTTTTGGGAAAACGAGAACTTTATGGAAATCTCTCGACATCCTCTTTACTTAGGGATCATTAATTTTTTATTTTGATAAATTTTAAGAGGTAAATTTCATGAATACATTATGTAGGATTTTATATGCAACCTGGTAAAAACAAACTTGTTAAATTTGTTCAATTTGTTCTTGTTCCTCTCTCAACATGTCAAATATACATGGAGAATTATTCTTAGGTGGATTTAGGATAAGTTTGTGAGGTATATCTATTTTATTGAATTCCAATTTGAAATTTTGCAATTTTGACAGGTAAAACGATTATGAAAGCTTTGAAATCAGTTTTCCAGGTTTTGAAAGATTACCTTTAAGTAATTTTTTCTAGTTGGATTCCTTTATGGAAAAATACTTCAATTTAATCATTTGGTTTGATATTTCATTGTGGAAGAGTTTGATCTCAGTGCATTTTGGATTAAATAATTTCCATTTTCTTCTTCCAAGTATTATAATGTGTTCCAATCCTAATCTAATACATTTAGTTAATTCAATTCAACTATTCAAAACTAAAATAAATATCGATTTCCAATTTTTACATATTTCAAAAGACAAAGTATTACACTTCCTTTATATGCATTTCTTCCTTTCAAACAAAGATTACAACTCACATCTAAATGATTAAATTAAATATAACGATACAATTTGAGGAAGGTTATGCAATCCTTTATTTATTCTCAAAGACAATTTTACAAGTTCCTTCTTTTATTCTTTCCAAAAATCATATATTATATACAAGAAAAAATAGTACATTTTCTTCTCATGTATTTCATTTTTCCACCTTCAAACCGGGATTTCATAGTGCATGCTAAACATAGATTTCCAATGGAATAATATCATATGGATAGGAAAAACCACTTCCATTACAATTAATACATAGGTTCATCCAAATCAAGTGGGAAAAGGGCTACAATAAAATTTCATATCATGAGGGGTTGTCAAACTATCTTTATCTCAACTCCGAACATTAACATGCAGATTTCTCATTCTTCCAATTTGATCACAAAGCAAGAGTAGGGAAGGAAATGCTCTCCACCCAACCAAGACATCCAATGAATAGGGAAGCCATCCTTCTTCATTGGCCCCGAGCCCTAACAATAATGCAGTAAAAGATGTGATCCAACACATGGCAACAATAGGCTTCAACAAAAACACAAACAACACTTTCACAATTAAAAAACACAATTTAAAACCGAATGTAGTTTACAACTACATTAAAGCATGACAAACATTATCGAGGCTTCATCAAGCAAGCCAAAGGATCAAGAAACTATGGGGATGCTACTTATGCCTCCCGAAGGGAAATGGGTATCACCACGAGGACAAACCACCGAATATATATATATATATATATATGTATATTATTTTAAATCACCGACATGCCCTTATATCTCCCGTAGTACCCCTTATTCCTCACATTCTCTTATGCCTCCCAAACCTCTTATGGCACCCCATAATGAGTAAAGAAATGCAAGCTATTTATTCGTAAGGTGGAACCCAAATCCCAACTCCCTCCACCCTTATACCTCCCTAAAAACAATTTTGCCTCCTACAAAATAACCCCATAATCTTCTCCTACACCATTCCTAGGCCATCTACCCAACAACCCACAAACATGCCAAAACATTCAAACATTAAAATTTACATTTATAAAAGAAGAGCATTTCAAGAGCCAAGATCCTACCTCTCCGGGATGGAGTTGTTCCAAGTTCTAAAACAACAAGATTTATCCCAATGCAAGAAATCTAAAATAGCAAAGCACAAGCGGGTAACAATCTTCCAAAAAAAACTTCTTCCAAGAAAGATCTCCCAAAATAGCAAGGAATTCGTGAAAGAATCAAGTCTCCAAAAATGAAGCAACCCCAAAACAAGGCAAGACATTTGAATTTTATAGAAGAGGGAAGGGAAGAGGATGAGGCGGATCCACGTAGGATGCCATATAGACATCTTCAATGCCAACTTAAAAGTTAACTTCATTCTCCAATGCATAATAAATAGTGGGTGAAAAAATATGACAGTTTACTTACACACTCAAACCCAACCCACACCCCAAAGGACTGAAATTAAGTCATGCAACAAAATGCACTTAAAATCTACAATTTTCATTCTCAAAAGTATTATAAAAGTCTAATCTCAACTCTCTAACCACAGTATGGTTGGTAATTAAATTTAAGAGGTATGGGACAAGTTTAACTTGTCTCACAAGCCTCCAAAATACACCTCCAAGGAAAATTTAAATTTCCAGAAGGTGGAGTGTTTCACACTCAAAAGCTAACTTAGACATCTCGTCTACAACACTTTAATTCAAGGCCAACAACTTTATTATTTTTTTCTTATGATATATTTTAAATAATTAACTTAACAACATGATTACGATAATATTACAAACCATTTCATGAATAATGAAAGGGGTAAAAGCACCACAAAATAAACACATGCAAATATAAACAAAGGGATGAAAATAAAAGAAATACATAAAACCCCTCGGTCATAATTAAAGGTGATCCCCCATGGGACTCCCTAACACACACAAACACGCACAAACAAATACTAGTTGCCATGGTGACCTTGTTGAATTCATCTAGAATTCCAATGTGGTTGGTCTCTAATCCCCCGGTTTTTGTTGTGATATTTTAACCTACAAAACACAAATACCTCCTTCAACCTTGTGGCCATATCAGAACATCCAAAATAATATAAATGTAATTCCCAAAACCATCTAGATTTATGAATCACAGCAACATCTAAGCAATATAGCAATATCATTTTTAGTTTTATCAACAACTACACCATCATCTAAGAATTTTCATTTCTAGGTCTACTCACAATATCCAAATATCACAAGTCTGAAGAACATCCATCATATAAACATGTCAAATAGTATATCATCATCAACATATAAAATTTCTCTAACAATCATCACGCATCATAACTAAATCAAGTTAACAATAATCCATGATCTAGCATCTAACATCATACTATAATAAAGTCCATAATCATGTCGATAATATAATCAACGATTATCATGATTAGTATACAAAGGTGTCAAAGGGATGTGGGCACTACAAGATTGGTATGTGTGTTTTGTAGAAAGTTGCACAATCTTGTTTTATTTTCATTTTGGGCATTTTGGGAAGGGAGTGTTAAAAGTGAATTTATCTTTTCTTCTTTTTATTTTGGAATATTTGACTTGGAGGGAAGAGAGGGGTGACACATGTCACCCCCTCATTGGTGAGGAAATTTATTGTCTTCTCTTCAAATTCTCCCTCATGGGGGAGAAAGAGAATTTTTTTTTGGAGCTTTTGCTTGGTGCTTGGAGACTTTTGGAGCTAGAGCTTGCTTGGATAAGGAAGTGGAAAATCTTAGAGTGTTGGAGAGATTTTGGAGGTAGGCTCTTTGAGCTCATTTTATGTTTTATGTTATGCTAGATCTTAGCCTTGTTTTGTTTGAAATGGGTGTTTTTTTCATGTGTGTTTGTTGTTGAGTATGCTTTTATGTTTTATTTTTCTCCATCCATCATATGGCTTGATGGATTTTAGATTTTATGGGGAAGAGAGGGATTTTCCTCTCAAACCTCATGGCTTGATGGGCAAGCCATGTAGGTACTTTTCACTCCCCTCATATGGTTTGAGGTGGGGAAGGTGGTTCATATGGTTTGAACCCCTTTCCCATTCTTGGAGAGGAAACCCAATGGGTTTGAAAATCCTCCCAAGAAGGATTTTGGTGAATGGGTGGAGAAATAAGGAGGGTTTGATGATTTGGAGGAATAAGGAGGTTGTGAAGATTCTTGTTGTGTGCATCCTATGGTTGGACCACACTTTTGACACCTTGGATATCTCATCTTCTCTTCCCCATTTTGGAGGGAGAATATGGTTTTCTCCTCCTTTCCTTGTTTGTAAAATTTGGTGTTTTTCTTAGTGTTTGGATTGTCTTGGATGTGAAAATATAATGTTGTTATGTCTCCCTATATCTTGTGCACAATTTGTGGAAGCTAGCTCTCTCTCCCATGGGCTTGGGGGAGGCTAGCATGTCTTCTAACCTTGGAAAGGCATGTAATGATGCCTAAAGGTTGGGTGGTTAAACAAGATTTTTCTCCTTGTGTTGGTTCTTTGAAAGAATCTCAAAGTTGGAAGTTGGTTGGAGTTCTTGATATCTTGGCTTCTCCCTTTTGTCTCCAAATCGTGTGGACATCACTCTCATTGTAAATTTATGAATGTGACTATTTGAAAATTTTCTTGTCTTGTAAAGTATCATCTTTGTGATTTGGAATCACTTGTAAATTGGTGTCACTTTTGTTGAGTAATCTACTTCAATCTTGTAAAGAATATTTTTAATGTGTTTTCTTGAATATTTTATATATGTTGGGAAAATGGTATTGGGAGCTTAAGTTCATTGGAAAAGAAAAGTTGTAAAATTAATGATTCCTTTAATATAAAATTGTTGTAACTCCATGTTGAAATGAAATTTGGTTCATTGGATATATATATTTATGTTAGATAATATATATATGGTGAAGTGTTTTAGTACTAAAAAAGGTGTGACTTCTTCCTTGTTGGATCCCCCTCTTATAGAAACCTGTAATATTTAGTTAGTTATCAGTGTCACATGGAGATTGAGGATTTATTTTAAATGGAAAAAATTATCATTTTATAGTAGTTATCTTCTTGCAAATTTTGGTAGTACTATATAATGAAAAGAAATTAGTCTTTTTTTTTTAATTTTCTTTCCATGTGATACTAAATGATTTGTTCTTATTAAAAAAATTAGATTTGGGTATGTGTTCTCTCTTACAAATTTCAAATATATTCTAAATCGCTCTTCCCATTGTACCAACTTTCACAAGTCTTCCTATAAACACTTAATCAAGAAATTCATTTTAATATGCATATATTGAAAGGAAGTAGTGAGTTCATACTTCACTACAATGATCAAACATGGTTCATTGAATTGGGTTAGTTCTCTTAAACATTGTATGTGGAGTAATTATTTATATTAAAGATAATCATAATAATAATTAAATGGACATATATTTACATTTGTAAAATAGGGTTGTCTTTCATTATCAAACTATGTTAAAATTTAACATATTTACGTATCAAATCCATGTATTGAATTTGTTATATTTCATACAATGATGTAATAGTAATTATATTACAATTTATATTAAATGCTTTATTTATTTTGATATAAATGTGTTGTAATTGATAGATATTATAATATAAATATATATTACAATTTATAAATAAGTAATAATTTATATTTTGTAATACAAATATATTTATTTACTTTAATATAAAACAAATTTTACTTAATAAAAAAAATTATTGGGGAGGGCCGAAAATCTCCCGACTTCGTGCACACCCACCACCAGAGGCTCCACTGCCCACCTCCTTCCCACGCATCCCCACACCCCCTTCAACACTTTCCAATCCCTCCACACTCCCACGCCCTCTCCACACCCATCCCCACACACCCCTTCTCTCAACACCCCCTCTCCATGCGAGACCTTTCCCCTGACTTCCTCCACGTAACCCCTTCACCACTCCAAATCCCCACGCAAGCCCACACCCCCATAACCCCAAAACTCTATAACCCTACTGCCATCCTCACTCCTTAGCCATGAATCCCCATAGACTACTCGCCTTGGGAAACCATACTCTAGGGTTTTTGCATATTTTAGGATGTTAAATAATTTTTTTAATATATAATTCTATGTATGTGTTCGGGAAGTTTTGCATTATTCAACACAAGAACATTTTTGGGTATTTCATATACCCAACAACCCAAAATTCATGAGTAAGAAAATAATTACAACAATAAATAAATAAATTAATTAATAAGGAAACAATACGAGACTTCTTCTCAAAAGAAAACTCCATGAAACCAAACTCCCATAGCTCTTCAACGTGCACAACAACAAGAAAACAAAATGAAACCAAAATGGAGAGAAAGAGGAGATAAAGATGTGCTAGGGAAAATTTAAGGAAATATAAGATCTAGGGTCAAGATTAGTTTAATCCTAGGGCCCATGTTTAATCCTACAAACTTTTTAAGTCATGGGACTTTAATGGGAATGGAAGATAAAATTAAAGGTTGAGGTTTGTGGGCAACCAAATTAATTAAAAAGGAGGTGATTATAACAAGTAGTGTGTAGAATTATTAGGGTGACCCTAGTAAAATTAATAGAAATTAATAAATAAGTTGCTTTGGGCTAATGATTTATTTAATTCGGGAAAATATGTAAATTGATATAAAATATTTATTAAGGGGAAACGGTTAAGCAAACACATTAGTATTATTTTAGTTACTTGAAAAAAAAATTACCCAAATTTTAGTAACACGTTGGTATGGTTTCTAGTGTCCCGAGGTGGGGCACTACAACTTCATATTATACCCATTCATAAGAGTTCATATAAAAGGTTATTTAGTTATTTTTTTATTGATTGCATGTAAAAAGTAAGTTTCCCCTTTTTTATCTACATGACATTTACTTTTTAAAGATAATTAAAGTTTGAAAAATGACATATCATTCACATGTGGCATTTGAGGGAAAATGACATTATCATCATAATATTATTTTAATAGCCACCTAGCCAAATAATATAAGATTTGCATTAAATTATATTGTATTCCTTTCCTTAATCGTAGTAAGCTGCTCTCTTAATATGGCATCATAGCTAACTCAATCTCAACCATTAATAGTGCCTCCAAATTGTAATCCCATGAGGTCTAATCAAATATTTTATTCAGCTCCCTCTCCCATACATAGATGGCCTCCTAATACTTTTAGAATCCTAGATGCTATTTCCATAGTGGAAAACATTTTGTTGTTTTGTTAAAAACTTTTTGTTTTTTTTTTTTTGCATAAGCTTTTTGTGTCGATTGAAGAATTTTGGATCTTGTAATAGGAAGTTTTAAGGTAATCTACTTTCAATCATTAAATACATAATCATGGGTTGATAATAGATTAAGATTCCCACCATGATAATGGAAGTAAAGGGAATAAGATGGCAAGATAGATTCCTCCCTCGGCGGTTGGATAAAATTCAATTTTGATGGAGCTACAAAAGGAAATAAAGGTAATGCTTGGTGTGGATGTATCTTTAGGAACTCGATGTCCACCCCATGGTGGCCATAGCCTTTGATTGTGGCTTTTCTTTTAAAAACTATGTAGAAGGTATGGGTCTTTTATTCGTCTTTGGGGGGCTAAGAAAAGGAACTGGAATTGCATATGGATTGAAGGTGATTCCAAGGATATCATTGATATGGCCAAAGTAAGTCCTCCAAATGCACAACATTTGAAGACCATATGGTCAAATATTAAGGATATTTTGACTTCTTTTTTAGAGGTTAAATTTTCAAACACATATAGGGAAGGTAATAAGGTGGCTGATGGTTTAGGAAATAAAGGGTTGGTTTATATGATAATCTACATGTAAGTTACCAATCTTGGGAGTCGAGCTTCCCAAATGATATTTAGGCTCTTTTGGCAATGCATGCATGTATGGCATTTGTGGAAGGAAGTTGAATATTAGGAAAGTTGCCTTCTGATTATTTCCTCTTCTCTTGGTATTCTATCAGTTGAGGTGACATATTGTGGTAGAGATTTAGGGCTTTGGCATGCATGAATATTTTATTGTGTTTGGTGGAGGATTGCATATTAAAGGTAGGCCGGTGGGAGGATGTTTATCCCTCGTATCCATTTCTTGCCCTTCCTTCTTTTTTTTCCTTCTCCTCTAGTTCGGAAAATCTTCCTATTATTTCTTCATGGCGTTAGAGGATGGTTAAATTTATTTGATGTAGTACGGGGTTTGTCTACGGCTTATTTTATGTCAAACTCGTCATGCTAGTTCATCTTGCACAAATAATAGGGAATTTGGAGGAGAGGTTGATCAGTTTTCAATTCCATATTCATAATATGGTGCACCTTTGGATTCAGGATCTCTCCTTAGAATTTGAGGTCATTGCGGAACACAAGGGTCCTGGAGCTTCTGTGAAGCCCAAAGTGGAGATTTAAGAGTGGTTTTTTTCGAGTTCTCCTCCTCCTTGCCACCCCACAACAACTTCGAGGAGGAAATTATCATTGAGATGTCGTCTTGTCTGATATGGAGTTGTGAGTGTGGTTGAAATGTTTTTCTTGGCCATGGTTTGTTTCTATCTTTGGCACTCTCGGTCTGTTGGCTCCCCAATTTTGTTATTATTTTGGGAAATGATGTATATAGTAGTTAAATAGATATGGATTAATCTGAGTTTTGATATATGGATGCACGATAAAGTGCCTTTCGAGTTTTTAAGAGTCTAGTGATGATTGAAAATATCATGGAGTGGTTTTGAAAGTTTTTTTTACTGAGGCTAGGGCCTTCTCCGTAGGGATCTTAAGAAAAAAATAGATTCAAATTCTTGGTTTGGGATGTTCCCCAACATTTTCCCCAATTTGTGACTCCTCCCTCAATCCCTTTCTTTTCCATTATTGTTCCCCTATGTTTACTCCAAGTTTAAGTTCATCAATACATCCCTATTAGTATCCCTATTGCACAATTATTGTGCTATTGCTAGTAGACAAAGGGATACAAGATATTATTAGGTGTACCATGTTGGTCCCTTAGACTATCAATACTGAATTATTTTTAATTAAATAAAAAGTTGAAGTACAAAATAGACAAAACCAAGACAATTATGAGGCTATGTAAAGGCGAATTATAAAGTTATAACATGTGAATGGAAAATTTAATGTGATATTGTATAAAGGGATTTATTCTGTTAGTGGGTCTCCATTCTATGTAAAAAAAAAAAAACATAAATAAAAAAAAATTAGCTTTGCAAGCCAATTTTTCAATACTATTACTTAAAAAAACAAAAATTTGGATTAACATCATAACCTAAACATATAAACTGTCAACTGAGATCATCTTAAACTAAAGCATTCATTAATAAAACAATTGAACATCCAACATCAATTTTATTTTAAAATGTATCTCGAATTTTATATTAAACAAGCTGTAGAAGCAAAATATATTAAATTTCAACAACACAGTTATGAAATTGGAATGAAAATTTTCTTTCATTTAAAGAGTTCAAAATCTGTATCTCTATGTTCTCTCTAAGAACTTTGATTTGTAGGTGAAATACAGATCCTTGTAAACCTCAGGTTCTTTTTCACTCTATACAATCATGATCTTAAAACTATATGGAGATTTGCCATATCATGCTCTTAAAACTATGTGGAGATTTGATAATATAAATATATTTCCGAACTTCTGTCCAACATGTGTTACAAATTTTTTTAACCAACTCGAACTGTTTAATGTCAATATTTTTTTAGCAGCGTATAACTGTATTCCATTATAATAAATTGCAACATGCCCTCTAACTAAATGATAATATACTTATAATAAGTTGTGCCCACCATAATGAACGAAAATGTTACAAATTTTTGAAATCTGTCCCAACCATAATTTGAAAATACATTATTGATCTGATGAATTATTGTAAGGTGTGGTACAAACCATAGTGCACAGAAATGTTAAGAAATGCTCATAGAAAAATCACAGAAAAATCTGATTGACCGTGACCATTTCTACTCACGATCCTTCTTGCCAGTTCATTAAATGTTATATGACAGCTCGGCTGTTCACTCTAATAAATAATATTTTCTTCATAGTCAAACACGCCAAAATACTGCCGGCAAATTCACTCACACAGACAATGTGCCTATCATTATCATTATTTATTCGATCAATTATGTCATAAACCCTTATAACATGTGAAATTTCTTTTGTATTTTCTTTTATTTTATAGTTTGGATGCTTCTAATTTATATTTCCTTCCCTGTTTGACTACAAAGATGTATAGAATAAGATGAATATAAATTGTTTAAGCGTGAGAATGACATACTTAAGCTCAAACATTTTAAGAAGAAGCCAATCTGGCATAAAGTGCATCATCTTCCACGAATCATGCAGGCCAGCTAGTCGTTCACGTTCATAGCTTAACCTGAAACCAGAGAAGGATAATAAATCATTTAAAATTAGCATCGCTGAGCCTATAAAACCCTAAATCATCTTTTCAAAGCTACAATCAATTCATTTCAGCTCTGCTTTCCTCTTTCTTGTTCCTACTAAATTTGATTGTGATAGTCAAAATTCAAATCAAGATGCCAAAGAATTCAGCATTCTTTGTCATACTGATGCTACTAAGTATTGCAACTAACTTTGCTCCCATGATGGCAGATCATAGTTGCAAGTGTAGCGAGGATAATCCTCCTCCTCCCTCACTGACTCCAAGTCCCCCTCTAAATAGTCCCCCTCCACCAAAAATATATTACAATCCTCCTCCTTCAACAGCTACTCCAACGCCCCCTCCACCAAAAGTTCATTATAATCCCCCTCTCCAATCACCCGCTGCAAGTCCACGAGTGAGAAATGTCCTGTAGATGCGCTGAAATTGGGAGTCTGTGTTAATTTGCTTGGAGGGTTGGTAAAGATAAGCCTTGGAGACCCCCACACGGAGTGCTGCCCACTCTTGAAAGATATTGTAGAGTTAGGTGCAGCAGCATGTCTGTGTACAACAATAAGGGCTAGCGTCCACAAGCTCAACCTTATTCTTCCGGTGGCTCTTGATGTTTTTGCTCAGTGCAGCATGAAACCTCCTCCTGGATTCACATGCCCAGCAAATTCTTAAAGGTATTTTAGAATCCTGAAGCCAGCCATGTTTTAAATTCAAATGTTTCAAAAGAGTCGAGCATAAACAATTGTCCTTGTCTGAGTTCTTGTCTGTGAATGGAATTTCAGGTGGTCTTTATTTAAGGGCAATGATCGACTACACTGTCCGTGATTTGCAAAGTCTCGTCTCTTTGATCCAGCTGCTGATAGTAGTAGAAAGTGTGGAATTCTTTATTCATTAGTTGTTAGAGTAGATATAATAAGACACACTGCAGTTTTTTCGTGTGATCTGCAAGTTATTTATGTAACAGGGGGATTTTTTTCAAAAGTATTTAATTTATTTTAATATTCCAACCGGATCGTTTGTTTCTACTCTTTTCGAATACGATTTAATTTCAGTATTTCTTTAATTATTGTTTTCTTATCTTTTATTTTAGGTTTGCCCTTTCTACATAGAATTTATCACAAATTAAAGTCTGAAATATACTTCGTGTATATGGATTTTGTCATTATTTTGTGGACTAATACGTTTGTGGTGTTATAAAAATTAAAGAAGATAATTGATTTTTAAATAAATTAAATATTAAATTTTATGGAACAATCTCATGGTAAATAAGTAAATGGCATTTATTTGATATAAATAATAGTAAATTTATTTAGAATGGTAATATATATTGGAAGTTGGTTTATTAATAAAGTTGTTAAGTTCATAAAAAATTCACCAATAATTAATTAGCCATCGGAGGTGCATAATGCAATGTGAATGCGAGCGGTGTATGTATGTTATTTGATTTAGAGGGATAGTTATTATTTTTGTAGTTGATGTTGATAAGGGTGTGATTGATTTTGTGAGTGTGGGAATATAGATGAAGCATTACATTTAAATGTTCAATCTCTGCATTTCTAATTCGTACATATACATTTGCAAATCTTATATATTGATTTGTCATCTTGAAAATTTGGAGGGTAGAATATGCTACAAGTATGTTTAGCCGTGAAGTAGTTATATCAGGGTGCATCGTACACACTACCCAAATCATTTTTTTTGCAAAATTTTTAGGAACAAAACATTTTAATGCACCATATTCTTGAGCAATTTGTTTGAAATTAAATTTTCCAAATACAAATCTCTCTTTTGAAAACAGATCAAAGTTTCCATAGTGTGAGGCTTTATCTCAAGATTACTCGATACTTCAATTTTATTGCACACAAAAAGAAACTACCAAACAGCTAGATTTGAGTGAAGTTGCTTATTTCTTCATACTTTGGTAAGACATCCGTTTAGATATCTGTAAACAAAGCCTCCTAAAATATACTGCAATCCATTCCTTTAGATTCTATTGATACTATCATTCGAAAGTAAAAATGTGTCATAAAATATATTGAACTCATTCCTTGATATTTTGAAATTTCTTGAGAACAATTACGAAGCTGAGAGTTATGAATGGACCATACAGTTTTAGTGCTAACATGGGCAGAACTGCCACACTATACAAATTTGTAAATTGTTCCAAAGTAAAATATTTCTTGAGAACAATTATGAAGCTGAGAGTTATGAATGGACCATACATTTTTAGTGCTAACATGGGCAGAACTGCCACACTATACAAATTTGTAAATTGTTCCAGAGTAAAATACAAGCTATTCACACTTCCATGTTTGGTCCCAGTACGAACTTTTCTTACCTTCAAACCAAAGTTCTTAATCTATGGTATTGACAACCTTAGCAACCAAAAATTCAAGACATTCTTTTATCCTTTAAAAGCATCCTGAACTCTTCCAAATATTATGTAGCTAGATTGGAACTAACAGAGACAACTGTTAGCATACGTAGCATAGTTTATATTTTAGGAGTGTTTGTTCTATTTTATCCCTTTATTATCTCTTCTTTGTTGTATTCCATTATTCTCTCACCTTCATCCAAATCTTCCTCCTTCATTTTAGGGGAATATAGTTAATTATTTCTCCTATATAATGTATGTGCTTCTTCATAATAAAATTAATGTGTTGAGTGTAGCGACCCAAAAATACCAACACAAGGACAACACAATGAAATATAGGATAACTTTTTTTTTACTTGCTTTGACACAACACGACACAACATGTCATCACAAGGTTACAACCAACACTAGGAACCACTTGTTACGGGGGAGACCACAAGGTCAACACGGAAACGTTCACACCTATCAAGGACAATACATTTTTTTTTGACAAGACAACATGGAAGTCCAACCACATGACATACTTACATTTAGGGCATCCCATGAGGAAATTCTTGTTAAGTTTTCTTGTTTACTAAAATGTCTCTTAATTCTTAACTTACGTTCTTATAAAATTTCATGTAATGATTCACACAATTCTTTTCACAAGGGAGAACTTCTTTCTTTTCAACTGTTGACTAAATAGCTTAAGGCCAAGCTTTCTAAACTAGGATCATAAATTTTATGTCCAAATCTTTCTTATTCATTTGATTTTAGAACATTTTCCATTTCTTACAAGGTTAATTAATCTTACTCAAGCCACTAATGCCTGTTCCACAACTCTATTGCACAGGTGAAGGCATAAGCTCCGATAGAGTGGAAAGTACCACTTAGGGTTCATAACAATGACCTTCTTGTTTAAGGATCAAACTTTGACCTTGCTTAAGAAATGTCACCATGAATCAAGGCAAGGGTTAACAGAACAGGACAACAGAATTTAGCTTCAGGGTCACATTGTTTACTATCAATCTTTCATTGAGGTTAAGAGTTTATCGAGATTGGTTAAATGTTCCATCTAGACTTTACTTAATTAGGTTTGACAAAGGAGAACATTTCAAACGATATAGAGATATTTAAGGTTTTATTAATCAATTTCCCTCCTACTTATTAAATCCTATCATCTTCTAAAATCTAACCATTGATTTCGCCATGAGATCATTTAAGGTTTCACCATAAAAGGATAATGTTTATTAGTTTAACTTTTATAAGGACTATCCAGCTCACTTCATAGTGTTTACAAACTCATTACTACTATGCCTTAGGAGGATTTACAACTCAACATTTTAACTCAAGAGCAAAGTTTAACAGTACTCGTTTGCGAAAACAAAACAAGGTTACATCAATTCATTCCAACATGATGTACAAACTAAAGGGACATACCATCTCTATTGAACCATGACTAGGGAGCAAGAGAGTAATAACATGGGACATGCCCCGCTACTATTCTAAGGATTAAAATTCACTAGAATATCCCATAACCAAGCGGTAATCAAATTTCATCTTTCACATGATAACCAAACAAACCAAAGTTTGTGATTCAACAACAATACTCTACAATACATTTACTAGGCACTGACCCTTCTTCTAAAATGTCCAAAGGCCCTTTCCAAATTTTATAACATAGTACACATTCGTACAAAGGAACATCATAACCAAGATTGATGCAGTAATCTACAAGTTCTTCCATCATCTAACCACATAAGCCATCTGCAACAATTAATAACCTGAGTCAGTTCGTGAGAACTGAGCAAGATAAGACTATACATAGCAACAATAAGCTACTAGCTAACAAAACCATGAAAGGAAGCATTCTATTTCAAGAAATGGATCAAAGTTCTAACCTCTAACAACCTTTTGAAACAAGATATAATTTTCAACATATCAACTAAGAAGAAATCCATAAGTTTTAGTTATGAAAATACCTCGAAAACTACAAAAGTTTGACAACCAAATACGCAAGACTATGAAATTTAAATGATTAGACACAAGAGTTGAGAGTACTAGGATTTCAATCATGTAATCCCGTAGATTACATGATTGAAATTGAAAGTGTAACCCATCAATCAACATTCTCAAGGTGAAGTCAAAGATAAAAACCAGACCCGATCTTAGTTGCCAAAAAGAATATAGTTTTGGAATCGTTCCATAGGGCCATAGACCTAATAGGCTAGAAACGAACAACGAGGGTAATAACAAAGTTCCATCATGTAATCAAAAGGGTTTAAAGGATGAAAATATTATATTCAAACCCACAACCATTATATCTTAGGTAATAAGTGACTTCATAGCTAATAAGGATGAGTGGAAAGGACGGTAAGAATGCCCGGAATAGGCATCGCCTAACAGCCTACCTACTGAACATAACCAGGGCCGGAATAGCGACAAGCCTCATTAATACCCAAATTGAGTAGGCAATCTAGTATTCTAAACACATCCTTGCAATTTTCATAATACTTTAGATTTATAACCCTCCCGTTCTAGAGGAACATAGCCATGAATCTAGACTTGGTTGAAATTTTCCGACGTCAACTCACTTTCTAATTCCATAAACGACGGATACAAAGAAAAAGGTCTCTCAACTCTCCTTAATTTACATCTCATCACTAAGTTATGGTAACCTATGCAGTGATTAAACACATAATATACCATTGAAGATAGATATCCTCCAATAATGAACTTCTATAACGATGTAATTACAATTATTACGTTCGATACATAAACAAACTATTCCATAGCTTCTTTTCCCTTTTGAGACAACAAAATATATTCACGACCTTCCATCACAATCATTCTAAATTTGTAATGAAAGGTCACTCATCAAGAAGGAAGTACAAAATAAGTTTGACTAAATTAAGGAACTTCATGTTACCTTAAGCAGTTGATGAAAACCTTAACTTTCACGAACCGTGAAAGATATTACCTTACTCCATCAAGGCATTATGTCTAAACATAATTAAATCGATCACACAAGGAATCATCAACATACCGTATCTTAACACTATAAAGGTCATTAATTTTATCAAATTTTACTCATAGAAAGAGTAGAATCAAATGGGGTTCTATCAATAATTTATGCCCTTCTATCAACCCAGGACATATTTTCGGCCCAAAACTTCCTTCTTAACAAGCATATATATTGAACTTCTAATTCCCAAATGCCCTAATAATTTGCACAATACACGAAGTGCATAATCACGCTCATCATAAAAAAATAAAAATTTAACTGTATATTTTCCTCCAGGGCAATAACATAATAGGAGCCCAATACTAGTCAAAGCTGCAACGTTCTAGGGGCGATTACATACCCAGGTTCACAAAAGAAACAGTGACATTTTTGCAGAAGGAAGTAACTTTAAAATTATATATATATATATATATATATATATATATATATATATTTCATATGGTCAATCGAAGCATACACTGAGAACCTTTGTTTGTTTTATAAATAAATGGGTTTGATCACGTCAACAAGAACAACCAACAGAGGCAAAACCAGAAGTAACAAACTGTTAACCATATACTGAACACAAATCCACAAAATCACCGATTTAAACCAATTTCTAGAAGGAAAAAGTTTCATTTCAAGAGGTTTATTAGATACTAGCATATTATGTATATGGTTAGTCTATCTTGCCTGTTTTAACGCATCCACTAGTTGTGAACATCCAACAGTGGACTGCTCACTGACCACATGCCTTCCACTTTATCCTCTGCTTCACTGGTCTTTTCTTGCAATATACCACACCAAGATTCCCTTTTGAAGGCACGACTAGAAGAATGCAATAGGTGGTTGTCCAAACACTAGATTGCTTCAATGCAGCTGATTTGGGGGTGAGAGTCGAACTACTTACCACTCAGTCCGAGAGCACTTGCGCTAGAAAGCTAAACACCGACCATGGTTTGAAGCTCGGACACAAGACATAATGATTACATCACTCCAGGTTCTGAAAGGCATCTACCGTATTGATACACAATCCTTTTCCTTCATCAGATTTGGGGACATCATCAAACTCTCGGTGCAAACATTTCAGCTGCAGTCTGTAAGGCGTGATTATTCCAACACAAACTTTATGCCTGCCAACCTAGTGACTTGTTGAAGCAGCTCATATAATAGCAGAGCAAATTATGTTTCATGAATATTCTGATATGAAACAGATCAGCCTCTATGAGGTTCTCTTCCATGAGTTACATCGAACAACAAGTAGGATCTTTGTAAATAAATTTCATCAGGTCTGCTGGTAACACCCTCACTGTCACATAATTGATTTTGAAGAAACAAAACTCAGTACATGATCTAGATCTGAAAATATCCTGCTACCTTCATCTCCCAAGACATTTTCTCCAACATTGCATAGATCTCCTGTGCCCGTGGGTGTGATCTGTCACCTTGAAGGAGAATCCCGAATTCGAGGGTGTAGTCGATGCTGAACAGATAACAACAAAGTTGGACCACCTACTTGTTGGAGTGCTCAAACAGGCTTCTACTATACTGCAACATGCCTGCTGCCTAGCTAATTACTGTTGCAGGCAGTTGTTGTGGATCCCCAACAAGAACACACCATACAACACCCAATGAAAGTGGAGGTAACACGCCTACTTCCCTAGCTTGCAGCTTCAACTATAACCACCATATCAAACCCAACTTAGAACAACATATCTGTCGCCAATAAGCAATGACATTGGCCTTGACAGCGCAACCGGGAGGACCATAGTCAAATAATCCAGCAACCCCTCTATAAATTTTTAAAGGAGGGTATATAAAAGAGCCTCCTCTCTAGCGTATTGTTGACGGCCTGCCTGAAGGCTTCTTTGCTAAGCGCGGCACCCAAATCTGTGATTTTCATGAAGAAACTGCCCTCATCGGATATCTTGGCCTGCAGCCTGGCTGGAAGTGACTTTCCAAAATGAAAAGGCAAGACGGCTCAACTAAAACTTTATCTCGTTCTTCTACTACAGCTGCAGATTTTACCACACCGATCATGACTTGTGGTCGCGTGTAAGCTAACGAGAATAGCAGGATCAACACCATCATTTCCTTGGGCTCGCCCTGCAGCAGCTGTCACACTTACTCTCTCTGGACTTCACGAGCAGGGAGGGAGGAACAGGCGGCTGCAACCATTGAAAGCATTTAACAACAAAACATTTGGCCCCATTCTAAGCACGACCCGTCAGCAGGAAAATCGTTGCAAAAACAGCCTGTGCGGCCATGGCAAGGAGAGGAGCAACAAAAGAAGAGCTTCTAAAAGCCTGCGACTCCACTGAACTGCCTATACAACACCATTTTTGAGACCCACACCCACCCACGCAACATCATGGCGGTAGACTTTCATTTCACCATCAATGAATCCACTGTCCAGAACACGCTGAAGCAATTCATCTATTGCAGCATTTGATGGAGCGCCAACAAGCATTCGTGGTTTGGGCAGAAAACAACAGGCATCAGCAGGTTGCAAGTCAAAAGAATTAATGACTGGGGCATGTGCGGCCACCAACCAGGAAGAAAAACTGAACACGCCAAGAAAAGGGTGCAGGGCTCTTTAATGCCATGGCGGGAAGGAGACAAACACAAGGAAGATCAAATAAAAATCCGATTCTTTTTGAAAGCTACGCGGCCAGCAGGGCGGAAGACATACGGTGGTGGCAGGAAAACAATTGGTTTCATTACTTCTCACCAACTATATGCCAAACAAGGCGCTACATTGAGAGTATTTCACTCCACATTCTTCTCATCTTACGCTTCCTACATTTTGGTATCAGAGAAAAAAATTCTCTTGCATGTGTATGGAAGATCAGCAGAGAGTGATGTGCATGTAATTGCATGAAAACTTGCATAGTCTAGTGTGTATCTTGCTACTGCGTGGAAGAAGAATTTCACTAGAAGTTGTTGATAGCTACGTAGAGTGACCTGCGTGGAGAATCCTCTGATGTGTGAAGTGTGCGTGGAATAATACACCAAGTGATTCTAAGTGGAGTGTTGTCCACTATATTTCCTCCTTATTGGAACACCTGTGTGGAATGAAAAAAAAAAGAAACCTGCAAAAAGATAAAGTTTTCTATTTTTAAAACGTGGACATCAAATAGTGTTGTTTTGTTTAGTTTTTACCTATGCATGGAGGTATTTTTTTTTCTACAAAGAAAATGACAGAAGCTACGTGGAGTAGAGTGAAATCTTTGTAGAGTCTTTCTACCTACATGAAGATCTTGGAATTTGCTGGATATTTCGAAAAACCTACGTGTAGAAAAAAAAACATGAAGGAAAAAATGTGGAAGAATCTTTTCACCTACTTTGACACCTACATGGAGAGTAGATTTGTTGTTCCTGTGTGAAAGTAGCTTAAAATATTCTGTTGTGTGACTAATTTTCTTACCTGTGTGGAGGAGAAACAGACCAGAAGCTGCATACTTATGCGTGGAAGATTGAATCCAATTCTATTGTTATGATTTTTGTTTTATTTGCTGTAGAAAATTCAAAACAAAAGCTACATGGAAGTATAATACTGGTGCATGAAGCTTTTATACCTACGTGAAGACAAAGAAGTCTTCTACATCTGCATGAAAAAGAAACTTCTACTTGACTATTGCATGGAGGAAACAACGACCTGCAAGGAGACTGGCTGGTGTAGGAGAAAACTCTCATTAATCAAATGAAATACATCTTCACCAAGACAACGAGGAAGTAGCCACTACAAAAACTACACCAAATGTCAAGCGTAGATAACTCGATTGAGAGTGTCAATAACACTGATTACCACTACTAAAAGCCGAGCATCAACTTTTCTAGTCGAGAGAACACCGTAAAGAAGATCTTGAGAGATCTGGGTTCTACTTTGCTTTGCTGAACGAGCTTCAGAATACCGGCAATCTAGCCTTTGACAAACTAGTTCAAGAAGGACTTCTTGAATGCTTCCTTTTCGATGTCTGCTACCAAGCAAGCAAAGTGAGTATAGGAAGAATTAGAAAGTTGGGAATGACGCCGAATGTGACGACGAAGAAAAACGACCCACACAAAGCATCATCATCTCACAACATGTGAATATCGCGAGCATACGTGAGCAAGTAATTCTCATCATCGGTGAGTCAAAGTTGTAATAACTCTTGAAATAAATAATTTTTTAAATTTTATTACAATGTCTACTCGAAGTTGCTTCTCTCTTATGCTCGATTGCTCAAAGGGCCCAATTTTGTTGCCTCTGGAAAACAAAATGAGGAAAATCCTTCAGTTTGAAGGATTATGGGCCATTTTCACAGTGCGTGCCCACTCCCACAACCCCTAATGAATTAATAAAGTATGAGATGACTAGTGCGAAATCCTTGATGCTTTGATAATTCTTAGTATGAGTGACGATGTGCAACCACATGTTTTAATGTGGACAAACCAAAGGAAGCTCCTGGGACAAGTGGCAACAATTTATGAAGTGAAAAATTAGATGAATATTCTTCATCTTTAGTCAAAATTATACACCCTCTCTGGGATCAGATCGGGAAGTGGAGGAGTTCTTATGTCACATGGCTGATATGAGATAAGAGTTATTGGCACTTGGTGAAATGGTATATTCTCATGGCGATCACCTTAAGAGCACTCCTTTCATAATTGCGAGTATTTTTACGACACAGAATGTGTCTAAACAAATAGTAGCATTCGAATAAATTTCAAATTTTACTGTAGTAGGAGGATGCCATCACTTCATCCCATGAAGAGTCTCAGGATAAAGCCTTGTTCTCAAAGCCATACTGTGGCTAGAAGAATCGAAGGGTCCCCAGAGAAGTAAAATCAAGCGCAACCAAAACAACAAGCGGAAATATTAAAACTCAAAGAGGTGGTGTCACATTTGTAGAACAACACTCATTATATCGATCAATTACGGTACAATATCTTGAAACAAGGATCTTCAAGTCAAATAGGCACATCAAGTGCAAATATTTTCAAAAATATAAATGACGCGTCCGCTAGAGAAAGCAAAAGGACATCTCACAGCCCAAGAAGATGATGAATTGATGAGGAGACATAAAAAGGAGCCCATTGTGGTAAGAACCTTATACTTGTCTCTCAAAATTCTTAGCCCACGAAGAAATTCTGGTTCATAGACTCTAGAATAAGCAAACATATGTCGAGTGAAAAAAGTTGTTTGATTCACTACATGAAGAACCAACTGGAGATTGGGTTCGGATAGCCGATGACAAAGGATATGTTACAGAAGGAATTAGAAATGTCACCATTCCTCTGGGACCATGAAAATGTACACTAACAAAGGTACTATATGTTCCTGGCTTGAATAGCAACCTCTTGTCAGTTACTTAGCTCTTGAATCATCACCTTAAGGTAGAATTTCTTTTCAAAATGGAATTAAATCATGCTTAATCTCTTGACAAGGTACGATTCTTGCTAAAGCATTTGTAAAAGATAATTTATTTGCTTTAGATATTGTTTCATCTTCTGCAGTAGCTTTATCTACTTCTATAATAGAATCAACTACCTTATGGTATTTTAGATATGGAGACTTGTTGGTTAGTTCACTGCACCAAATGAGTTTAAAAGAAATGGTCCATGGACTACCCAAATTGTCCATTTCCTTTCCTATTTTCCCTGGATGTCTTGTAGGAAAACAACACAGAGATCCATTTCAAGTGAGCACCTTCCATGCCAAGAAGCGTCTGGAGGTAGTTCATACCGATCTGAATGGCCCGCTACCTACTTCATTTTCAAGATACAAGTACTTCCAACTATTCATGGATGACCACTCTTGTAAGATGTGGGTATATTTCCTAAAGAATAAAAGTGAGGTTCTTCAACATTTTCAAAATTTCTATCATCGTGTTGTGAAAGAGACCGGACAACCACTTCTTCTACTTCACTCAGATCGAGGGGGAACTCACATCAAATACTTTCTTGGCCTTCCGAACCAACATGGCATTAATCAGCACGTGACTACTCCCCTACACCCCAACATAATGGCATTGTTGAGCATCGCAATCACAAAGTGATGGAGATGGTTTCTTTGCATGCTATCAATGTAAAGCTAGAATAATGCTATTGGGATGAAGCACTACAAATAGCTATATATCTTCTCAATAGGGCACCAAAAAATATTCTACAAAATAAAACTTCAGAAGAGGTATGAAGTGGTAGAAAGCCATCAATTTCTCATTTATGAGTATTTGGTTGCATAGCATACATGTATGTCCCAGATTAGAAGAGAAAGAAGGTTGAGCCAAAGTCACTCCCATGCATCCTACTTGGTTATAACACTACCTCGAAGGTGTACCATCTCATGGATCGACACAAAGAACATATATGAGAGTCGGGACGCGGGACGCGGTCATTGTGACGAGCCATCCTTTGACTCAATAGTGACAACTGGAGAATGTTACTCCACATCAATCAATATGAAAAGATCCATTACCAACCACCTCTCATTGACTCAGTCCAACCTCGGTGGAAGGAAGTCTGCAAAAATCGAGAGATGATGATTGCTAAGAAGAGACTACTCAAAGAAAAGAAATGCTGCCTAAGAGAGATATTTGTTGATCTTGGAGAACTGGAGAATGTTACTCCACATCAATCAATATCAAGAAAAAAAAAGTTCTTCTCAAAAGTAGCCAAGTTCTCGTCTTGGAGAAGTGGAGTATCAAAGCACCATCAAAGGACTCACATTTACAACAACTCTGGAAAAAGGCTTGCAACTTTCAAGATTCTAGAGATACATCATCCGGAGGTCATCTATTTCAAGGAGTTAAACAAGAAATGAGGTAAAATTTTCACTCATGAGTTCTCCTTGAATAATCAACACTTCCCACTAATCCAGATCAACATCCACAAATGTTCGTGAAGCACTCAGAACCTCAATCTCTCGATCTGGAAGGAAGCCATGGATATATATAAAAATTGACTCACTCAACAAAAAATGTAGAGACATGGGAACTTGTTGATCTACCTATAGGAAAGAAACCCATAGGCTGCGAAATGGGTTTTCAAGACAAAATATAAGGTAGATGGATCTATCGACAAGCATAAAGCATGACTTGTAGCAAAAGGATATGCTCAAAAAGAGGGCATCAACTATGAAGACACCTTTGCACCCACTGTGAAGATGAAGATCATCGAGTAAAGTTTACGCACTTGCGATACCTCTGCCTCCACAGAAAGGATGGAGAATTTAGTAGATGGACGTCAAGAGTGCTTTCTAAATGGTGATACGAAAGAAGAAGAATGCATGACCCAAAACAACTTTTGAAGGATTTTTGACAAAGAGCATCTTATAAAGGTATGTCGTCTCATCAAATCATTGTATGGACTAAAATAAGCTCCAAGGGCATGGTATATCAAGATCAACAATCACCTTTTGTAGCATGGGTTGACTCTTATCCCCTTAGATTTGAATTTGTATATAAAAGAAGGTAGGACAAGAACTTTTCATTCTTGTTGTATATGTAGATGATCTTGTGATCATTGGAAGTTCTAGAATATTAGGTTGATAATGTAAATAATGATCTTAAAATAACCTTGAACATGAAAGACTATTTGGGGCTACTACATTATTTATCTTGGCTTGGAGATATGGTGAAAAGAGTATCACATTTTTGTCTCCCAAACAAAGTACACCAAGACACTCTGTAAAAGTATATAATGTCTAACTATAAACCTATATCCACTCCCATGGAAAAAGGCTTGCAACTTTCAAGATTCTAGGACTCACCTCAAGTAGATGCTTATCTCTCTACGATGTAGGAAACCTCCGGTATCTCTAGGATGAACTTAACGCTCTGACGCAAAATGATATAATTTTTTTTTGGAGGACTCATCTATTTGAATTCACATATACATAAACAAGATAGTTTGATCTCCTTGATTCTCACAAAAGTGACACTCATCCTACTAATCACTCGGCATCCCACAAATATCACTATTCTCATCCAAAACTAAGCCTATCTTTCTAAGTTCATAATAATAATGGAGCCGAAGAAATGTCACTAGAATGCAACAAAGCATGTTTTGAGATATGTCCAAGGAATAAGCTGATTAAGATCTAGAATATAAGAAGAATGATCAATTCTACTTACGGGGATATGTCGACTCGAACCATGTCGAGATCAGTAGAGGTTGATGACGGGAAGCCAACTACGAGGATAGTATATTTCATCTCGGATCTTGACCTATCTCATGGATAAGCAAGAAGAATAACGTTGTTTCTATCTCATCCACAGACGTAAAATATCACACCGCATGAGGAAGTGTGTGTGAAGTGATATGGTTACATGACATTTTGGATGACTCCGGGAATTCACACAGGAAAAATAGTCACCTATTCTCTATTGTGACAATTAGAGTGTGTTGAAGCTCGTGCATGAATCTAGTATTTCATGAATGAATAAAGCATATTGAAATTGACTACCATTTCATTTGAGAACACATCTTGAACCATCAAATTCACCTCCGGTGTTGTCCTGCTGAAGCACAAGCTATCGAGATTCTCACTAAATCTCTTGAAAAGTGAAATTTGAGATTTTTAGGGTCACATTTGCAAGAATAATGTAATAAGGGGGAATGTTAGCATATGTAGCATAGTTTATATTTTAGGAGTGTTTGTTCTATGTTTTCCCTTTATTATCTCTTCCTTGTTTTATTCCATTATCTCTCACCTTCATCCAAATCTTCCTCCTTCAGTTTAGGGCAATATAGTTCATTATTTCTCCTATATAATGTATGTGCTTCTTCATAATAAAATAAATGTGTTGAGATTATTTCACTCCACATTCTTCTCATCTATCTGCTTCCTACAACAATAAACATTAATGAAATGAAAACATTAATCAAAGCACCAAATTGATACCGATGCCTCAGCTTGCCGAATTCTTCATTATCACCCAAGTCAAAGGTGTCCCTACTGGTTAGAGTGTCATGGGGAAGATGATTTGGAAAGAAGGTGTATCACTCAATAATTTCTCCATGCCCAAACAAACATTTCAAACAATGCAAGGAAAACCCAAACTATGCCTGGTGAAAAGAAAGATTGATGAACTTACATTAGCAGCATCTCCATAATTATAAATTACTGCTTCTGGACAGGACATTACTATCTGAGCAGAATCAACCCAAATATTTTTTATTCAGTTGACATCTCCCAACAAAGATAAAAAAAGGTCTAGGCCAATACACAGAATAAGTTGTGTGGTTTTACAGAGTAAGTATTATCTTGAAAACAATTTAAGGGAAGCATTGCCCATAAGTTTCCACATTTACAAAGAAGTTCGTCACACTAAAGACTTAACCCAACTGCCAAATGTGATCCATGGTCTTCAACTTCTGCCCAGAGCCTTGAGAAGTTCACAACCCATGTATTGAAACTATACATGTTGGAAACTGATAAAGAAGAAAACCAATGTTGTTGTATTATGTCTATTAAACATTGGCACCATTACCTAGTTGGCTTTCATTGCAGATAATAGTCTTGCCATTGAGGCTTTCTACAGGAGTGATTTTTGCCTAAATGCCCAAATCTGAACACGGAGAAAACAAACTCATTTTTTGTGTAATGTGCACTAAACACTGTCACCATCTCTTGCCTAGCTTTCCATGCAGATAATGGGGCTTTCTACAAGACCAATGTATGCCTAACCCTTGAAGGGCATTATTTTTGTCATATTATATCCCATCTAACCCTTTGAAATGATAAAGCACAAAAAAATGCCTTCTGAATGCATTATTTCAACTAAAATTGCCTTAAAATCAATCACTTTTCTAAAAAATTCAAAAGAGGTTGACTGTGAGCCCTCAAACATTCAAAGCACACCAAAATGAAAATAGCTTTCTTTATGCACACTTTTTGTTATTTTGTCAATGTAATGTGAATGTCGAATGGTATATGCTATTTCATTTAGACGAATGGTTATTAATTTTGTAGTTGATGTTGATTAAGGAGCGTGATTGATTTTAGTTGATGTTGATAAGGGGTGTGATTGATTTTGTAAGTGTAAGAATATAGATCAAGCATAAATGGAAAAAGCTTATGGTAAATAAGTAATCGGCATTAATTTAATATAAATAATAGTAAATTTATTTAGAATTGTAATGTATATTGCAAGTTGATTTATTAATAAAGTTGTTAAGTTCATAAAGAATCCACAAATAATTAATTATAGTTTTGTGCAATGACTAATAGATCTTAAAAGACATGTAGTTAGAATTGTGCTTTGGAACCATAAAGAAAATATAATCCAAACATTCAAAATACTAATAACAATTTATTGAAAATAATCGATTTTTCTCTAAACTACCAATCATAAACACTACACATTCAAATGAAAAATGTACATTTAAATGAGAGAGAATCAAATGCAACTAACCTAGAAGAAATATGATGAAGTCATATTTTATAAGGACAATGCAATAAAATTGCGTCAACATTCTCCTTACTATTGAAACTTTAGGTTTCAACCCATTCATATGTGATGAGGCCAGAGAGAGGAATGTGTGTGCATATAATAAAAATAATATAATCTCCAAACCTAAATCATGTGTTCTGCAAGGTTTTCCATTTTTTTAATTGCATTCTTCAATTCTTAAAGTCAAGCAAAGAAAAATATTTTGAATTGTATTCTTTAATTCTTGAGCCATGATCTTATTTTATTTGTTATATAAAATTTTACTCTCTTCCAATATGTTAACACAAAAAAACACATTCCAAACATAAATATTATATTTTTCTATGCTAAAAAACCCCTCTATGTCAACGGTTGTTTGTTTGGACTGTAATGTTGATGAGCTATTTAAGGAGAGTATATTTAAAAGGAGGATAATACTTGATTCAATTAATTACATTTATATAGAAAATTAAATTATTTATATAACGAGTATACATTACTAAAATTAGTTATGATATATATTATTTTGATTAGGTAAATGTGGGTTGAGTTGTCCCATACCCGCTAAAAAAAGTTACAGCTGCAGAGAGAAAAATAAAACCACAAGGATCAAGTTAGGCTTCCACTACTGGGGCATAGAAAAAAATTATACAAGGGTCAACAACAAAGCATAAACATAAAAACAATGATATTCGATCTTATCCCCGAGGCTCCTTTCCATGAGATTTTAAATTCATTTTAAGGGTATCTACCGCAATTTTCACTTTCTTCTTATTCCCATAGTAGTCCACCTTGTTTCATTATTTGGATTGATGATTATCAATATTCTCATTGTTCTCATGAGATTGAGACAAGGGAGGAAGGGAAATGATATCTTCTACAAAAGCATGAGGTGCAATCTAACCAATATGAGTAGGTGAAGGAATGACCTCGACAAATCAACGTATCAAGATCATATTTGTTCTCAAAATCTACCTCGGAATCATTTCAAAACATTATATATAACTAATTGTGTAGGCTTTCTTTTATTTAAATATAAATCATTTGAATAATATTGAGATATGTAGTCTTTGATAAATTGAAAAAAATTATTTGAATAATATTGAGTTATGTTTAGTTTTCTATATGAAATAAATAATTTGACTTGGGGTGGACAATTAAGAAAATATTTTCCTTGAAAATAAATATAGAAAAATACTTATTTCTATTTACAAAATAAATGACAAATGGGAAGTTATATTTAATACCATAGAAAAGTTTTAGATGATAAAGATTATTTGAAATTTTATATGATAAATATTTTTATTTATTAAATACTATGTGGGAAATGATAGAGAAGAGATCAAAGATAATAGACACAAGAAATATAACATGTTTGTATTAACCTTAAATAAGAAAGGTCACGATCTTTGCAAAAAAATTGATCGCGCTTTGTGTGAGCATTACACTTGAATGAATATATTACAGTTTTAACTTAGAGTTAATAATAAAATGAATTAGTTCCAATGTATATAGGTATTTCACAACCCTATTCATCCAAAAAATTATAGTAGTACAACAATGTAACGCACACAAATTTCTACACTAGAAACAAAAAAGCTAATACATTAATAGTCATATTTAAGGTAATAATTCTTTTTTAAAAGGGTTTGGTAAGGTTATACATTTCCATAATTAATAAATTTTATGGTTGAGTCTTTCTAAACAAGCTTTTGAATGTTGGAGTTAAATTAATAATTAAATATTATTACTTTACTTCCTAGAATAAATTTACGGTTTAAAGAATGTACTAAGCTCCATTAGTTTAATTAGTTATCATGCACCAAGATTACTTTATTTTCTAGAATGAAGGTTTAATTGTGTTTCCTAGCCACTAAGTGGCCCCATTCACCCTATTACCCATGTTATTATTCTTATTATTTTTATAAATTACATTCCCACAAAATACGTCCCACTTAAGTGAGGTAGGGTTTAATATCGATCATTTTATTGAATCTATCCTAGCCCTTAGATTTGGGTTTCCCTAAATATCCTTATGGTTCTCTTTTTATTTTTATTTTCCCAAAAAACCTCATTTTTCTTTTCTTTTTGCATGATTTGGAAGAGGAGAAGGTGGCGAATTCATGAGAGCAAGAAGTCCATCCATGGAAAACTTTTCTTGGTTTTAGTTATAAAGGTTTTTACAATTGCAAGATTATCATTTGTTTAATGTAGAGATCCCACCATGGATGTGTTTTTTTATTTTATTGTAAACATCTTTTGAGTTCAACAATTGGGGAAAAACCCCATTTTATTAAATCTATGAGTTTTACACATTTGGGTGCCATAAAAGAGATTGAAAGGCTTAAAAAATTAAATTCAATTAATTAATACTTGTTGGTAACTTCCTTTCGATGGTTTAAATCATAGATTTAGTTAAGTTTAAATTTGGGTTTTGCATAGTTGGATTTTATTTTTTCCGTCAAAATTGATGAAACCGCTTACCTACACAGAACAACGAAAATGTGATCGCAGCCCTACCGGGGTGGTTCATCAACTGCCACTTTGAGCTTGGGGGTGGTTCTAAAACCTCTACTCTATACAGAGTGACCGTTATGTTCCCTAAAAACATAACCTTCAAAATATGCATATTTCAATAGTTTTTCTACTTTGAGTTGTTTAATGCAACATTATTTTTAATTAAAGTGTCTTCTATCCATTGGATGCTAGATTGCTAATATATCTAGTTTAATAACTCAAATTACATAAACATCAGCTCATTCTCTATTCTTTCCTTTGCAATAAAATTTAAAATTGAGTATAACATCAACTACAATTCATTCTCTTCCACATATTCAATTTTTCCAACAAAAACAAGAAGGAACTCAACAACGCTTCCTTGCAATTAATTTTTATTTTCCAAATACACACACACACACGCACACACACACGCACGAGCATGAGTGCGCGCGTGCACACGTGCACACACACACATTGTAACTTTTAAGAACATACAAATTTAGGAGACTTTCATTTCAATAAAATTATAAAACTTAAGTTTCTACTTTCACTACAACCTTACAAATTTTATTAATGAAATATACAAATCTTTCTTCATTCACTCAATCACTACAACTTGGAATAAGTGAAATATTACAGAAATTTCTTTCAAGCATACAAAAGATACAATATTCCATTCTAAGTGGGAATAAAAATGTAATAAAATTACTACATAGAGGTTCTTGAACAAGGTTAAAACACAAGTCTTCATTTCAATGTCTTCTCCCAACTTTTAGCTTTCAACTTGCATCCATCAACTCTTTATAAACATAGATCACATTACAAAGAAAGGGGGATAGGAGATGCTCTCTACCTAACCTTTAATCCAATAAGAGGATAATCCATCCCCTTATTGGCACCTGAGCCCCAAGAAAATAATAATGAGGGATCTTGAGAAACATTTGATTTTTTTACAAGACATGGCTTCCACAAAAACATACAATCCAAAACATACAACACATTTAAATGGACATACTCAAAAAAATTTACAACTTTCTTAAAATAACATAGGCTTGATGTCAAACCAAAAGGATAAAGGAATAAGGGAACCACATCATTTTTTCTCCCATTTGAAGTAGGATTTTCACCCAAAGCCTCCATGTGTACAATACAAACAACAAATACATCCTCATATCTCTCCCCTTGCAAATATGCAAAAATATGTCAATGTTTTTCTTTTCACTCCCCATAGGTGAAACTCCCAATCACACTCCATCCAAAATTTATGTCTCACATCTCCCTTTTACCTCCCCAATGGTCTCATACTTCCATCTCCCACACCATTCTTAAGGAAAACTATTGAACCACAAAAACTAAATTCATAACACTCATACAATATTCAAAAAGCACAATTTTACATCCAAAGCATAAATAAAAGATGAAAAGTAGGTATCCTACCTTTCCATACAGATTCCAAGATTCTTCACTCCAACAATATTTTCACACCTTCAAGCACAACACAATCTAAATTGCAATCTCTAACAAGCTCCTAATTCCAAAAGTGAAAGAGAGAAATTAAAACAAGTAACCCAAAATCCTTAAAATTCCATCAATAAATAGAAATGGGATGTGAGGATGATGAGATGGCTCCATGTAGAATGCCACTTCATCATTCCTCCATTTCAAAACACAAGTCAAACACCAAGCCTCTAAACAATAAATGATAATGTATGACTTATGACATGCCCACATGACACTCCAACTTGTAAACCATGCCTATCAAGGACAAATTAATTGTGGTAACTAGGAAAATGTAAGTATTTTAACTTTTTACACTCCAACATGCATAAATAATCCTATACATAACTCCTTGTTGGTACAAAATTGATTCTCCATGAGGGTTGTGTAACATCATGAAATAGGCAAGATTCTTAGAGAGACAGGAGACAAATCATGATATAATTCATTTTTAGTTGGGGAGGATTAAGCTTACTCTTTGTCACTCATGCATTGGAGAAATGGATAGCACCTCACTAAGGGTTTGATTTACCCTTGCTAATTTAGGTTGTGCCTTCAACCAGGTGAGAGGACCCGTTCGTAACCCGTGTTGGTGAAGGATATCAAGAGATCCTTTTTGCACAATTTTCATGAAATAATTGAGGAAATATGATCAATAAAACACAATATAACTCTCACGAATTGTCACACTAGAGAGTGGGGATGTTTCCTAGATAAGGTTTGGGTTACTAAAGATAAAAATTGAAACCTTATTATCTCTACATATTTTAGCATTAAAATTTTTAAATCTTTGTTGATACACAATACAAATAGGGGTAGTTCATGTAGGATTCATCATTTGAAAAGTGTTTGGTGGGAAGTTAAGGAAGATAACGTTGATTATACAAGATATTTGAGAGTCTTTACAAATATTGGAACACTCACAGACAAAATGCTTCAAAATAGCCAAGATATTACTTCAACTAGAAGGTGTGTATCAATGGAGGCCCGAGAGATGCATGGTTTCACACATTCTTCAAGATTTCAACAAAAATGATTGTGCTAAAGAGTCAATTAAATGTTGGAAATCATTGATTAGTCACACCTAAGATACACTCATAGGCTAACAAAAATATTTGTCAACCAAGTGAAAGTAAACTAATTTTAAATTGTTTATTTCATAATAAGATGAAAGATCTCCTCACAATGAAATTGAAAATGCCACAATACTACCATGTGGATAAGATCTTGTGTGATTAATAGGATTTTAACATAGGACTGCAATAGGAACATGAAAAACTATTTGAAAACATTATGATATAAAAGAAAACACAATTACGCTCATGATCAAAACAAATTCATTCAAGGTTCACTAGATTCATCAATGGGGAGAGTTTCTTCAACAATCTCATAGCTTGTCAATGGTTGTACACTTGCAACCATCTTAACATGATTAAATCCAAAAACAAAGGAAAATAAACTTGTTTTGCATACTGAGTCTCTCAGGAAAATGATTTTTCTCAAACTTTCTTAGAAAAATCAACCTGACCTTTATGCAGGAGTATTCTCATTGCATTTATACAATTTCACTCACTCACTCATCCCAAATTTTCCCACCAAAATAAGAATATTTGATGAATACTTTTTTGTTACTGATTTGTCCATAAATTGATATTTAAATAATTTACACCCAAAATCTTCAGTGTACAAAAGATAAGATTTTTCGATTATTTCCACCGGTTGTTTTAACTAGGGCATGCGGTCATCTCATATGGTAGCATGTCCATCATATTTCAAGCCTTTAGATTCCTTCTCTCGTATCCTTTTCATCCGCATCTTTTCTCTACTGATAATTACTTTTCTACAAGTGCCCGAGAAAATCTGTTTCAAAACTTCAACTTTTACACTTCTCAGATTTACAAATCAATCTCCACAATCAATTCGATTACACTTCATTGACAAAAATGATGAGAGACCATGGAATTAACCAAAAAGGATGAAAGAAATCGAATCCCTTAAGGTCCCTGGTTTGCATAGGAGAAATAATGGTGGAAAAACTAGATGCATTGTATCATGTCATTAACTCTGTCTTTCACAACTTCAAATTTGAGCCGTCCATGTGGAAAAGATTTGAGTTAAAGCGGGTCTGGGGTGTTTTTCACATTTTGCATCACTTAAAGAAAATGAGTACTTTTAGACAATTTGGCCCACCCACCCATTTTTAATATAGGCCCTACACATGGCTTTCCTGGGCATCAACGGGGTTGTAGCTTACTTTATGACTTTTATTCTTTTTCAAAACAAATCTGAGAATCTTAAAATGCCCCAACGACCTACCTCTCCAGTTTTGATGTATACTCAACACTTGGCTTTACTTGGGCATTAGTGGGGCCACACTTCACTTTTATACTTTATTCCTTTTCCATAATAAAGCTAAAATCTGCAAAAACCTCCAACAACCTGCCTACCTACTTTGAATTTTCAATGCTGAATCAAACATGTTACATTAATCGGTCCCTTGCAGAGTCACGGATCATTTTATAACTTTACTCTTTTTCACAAAACAAAGCCAAAAAACTTCAAAGTTCTATGATAGCCCACCTTCCCACTTTTGACTTAAAAGTGGCCATGTGTCATCATGTGGGCCTTAGGAATTTATTTTAGCTTTTTACTCTTTTTTCCATAACATCTTAATAAACAAAAAGACCTACTTTCTTGCAACTTCTCAACTTACGACATGTGTACACCTTCGGGGCAAAAATAAGAAATTTTCCCTGCCACTTCATAATTTTGACTAGCCAATCGAAATCAATGGAGCCACAGGCCAATTTTACATTTTTTACACAAGTGAAAAAGTTATAAGTTCACCTAATAAACCTGCCATGCCTTGTCTAATTAGAGTTGAACATGTATTTGCAAACGTTGAGATAAAATTTGACAAGTAAAACATGACCATGGAAAAAAAAAAACGCAAGGGAAACTTCACCGTTCATAACAAGAATTCAAAATGTTCCTCATGGATAGAGAAACTACAAATAATACATGGCTAAACATGATCCATGACCATAGAGAAGGATTAATAACGACATACAAATGAAGGAGAAATTTTTCACGCATCCATACAGGGAGAAAGAAAATACTTCAAACCAAGCAGACAGAGAATTTTTTTGAACAAACAGGGTGAGATTAAATCAAGCACAAACACTCCCCATACCATAGGTATGGTTGTTGGATGAATTGAACAAGCATGGGACAAGATTTTCTTGTCCCAAAAGCCTCCAATAAATCCTCCCAAGTCAAAATCCAAATTTTGAAGTTGGGAAAGAGTACACAATACAAAATCTAACAAAAATCTAACTTACATTCCCAAGATTTCAAGGACCGTCTCCCTCATAATTATCCAATGTGCACATCCTTATTTTAGTTATCAAATTAAGTTGGATTAGTTAATTAAAAACATTAATAATTGTTGATAAAGTAACCAAAATTTCCCAATATTAAATAAATATAACACAAAAATTAAACAAAGACAAAATTAAAATAAGGTAAAAATATTACACCCCATGGCCACACAAGTGAGTTCAACCCCATGGGAAACCTCCTAACTAGGCATGCAATAACACCACATAAACATAATACACAAGTTGTCAAATTTGGCTAAGTTGCAAAACACCCAACATTCTTCTCGTGGTTAGTCCTCTATCACCTTTCGATGTATGATATAATGTCCCAACAAACACAAAAAAATACCTCCCTAGCCTAATAGTTGCATCATTAATATAGATAAATAATATATACATATAAATTAATAATCGTCATCTAAAATTAATTAATTCTATGATATATCAACATACCAAATAATTTGATTCTAACATACATGAGATTATAATTCTACTCAGAACATCCAGAGTATAATGTGTTAGTATAAAATCCAAATAATTCAAATCAACATATATCAAATCAGTGTCTACTAGTGTCATCTAGTGTATCATAATCAAAATGTGAATAATAACATATCAATATTTCATATATCTACATAGTCTATCATCTACTTCTCAAAATATAATATTGAAAATGTGTAAGCATCAATCCAATAGTAATATCATCATAATAAACACAAGTGTCAAAGAGGAGTGGGCACTCCATCCCCTCCCCTTAGATTAGAATTCCTCCGGAAGTCACTTAAATTTGTATGGAAATTGGGCCCATAACAAGGTAGCATCCTCCCAAGTGGTAGTAGTATCATCATACCTAACCCACTGGAATTACAACTTGTCAATCTCACATCCTTAAAGGCCAAGGATCTTGTGCTTAATGATGCGCAGGGGCTCCAAAGTTACCTTCCCCTACTCCCGAACATGCAATGTGGTCAATCCAATATATGAGAGGGATCTTGAATGTATCGCCAAAGAACATAAACATGAAATACATCGTGGAAAAAAAAATATGGGTGACAAGGCTAGATAATAAGCTATAGGACTGATTCTCTCAAATATATCGAAGATGAATATTGAGATAACTTATAGAATTTTATGTAATGAGATAGGGATATTATGAGGTATGACATGATGAAACACCTTCATGCTCACCTCCTAGCTATGGTCAACTCTCCCATGACCTACCTATTTATTTGATCTATCCTATGCCTCTTGAAGTATCTTTCGATCAAATCAACTCTGCTACTCTCCTTCCCGTAACATATCTATCACAAGAGATACTTTTTCCTCCAATCTATCCCAACTCAGTGGTGTCCTGCACTCCCTACCATAAAGTTCCTAAAATGGAGCCATACCAATAGAACTTTGAAAGTTGTTATTATAAGAAAACTCCACCAAGTACAAATACTCCTCCCACCTCGATTGATGGTCCATGACGTACATCTAAAGCATGTCCTCTAAAATCTAGTTCACCCGCTCCATCTATCCATCTATCTTTGGATGATATTTTATAATAAATTTTATACTCATACCAAGGGAATGGTGCATGGTAGTCAAAAATGAGATATTTATAAGGGATCGCAATCAAAAATAGTCTTTCGTGGTATTCTCGTGTGGTCTAAAATATCATCTAAGTATACTCGCAACATTGCACTAACTATATAACTGGTCTTGACCAGAGAAAAATAATTCATTTTTATCAATCTATTCACCATGACCATGATGGCATCATGGTGGTATCTCGAATTCTAAAGCCCTACTATGAAATCCATTGAAATGGTGTTCCATTTCAACTCGTATAGCATGTGGGTAGAGAAGGCCAGTTGGATGTTGATACTTGGCCTTCACGCTCCGACACTCCAAACAACATGACACAAATTGAGTAGTATGTCTTTGAAGACCTCTCCAATGGTACAACTATCTCAAGCCGAGTGCATCTTCTTCACCTTTAAATGGGCTAAATAAGGTGTATGATGAGCCTCTCGCCAAGATATCTTATGTCAAGACTTCATCCCTAAGTACATAGATCCAAAATAAAATTTCGAGAAGTCTCTCGACCCTAATGAAAATCCATAAAACTTCCCCTCGAAGGGGTCTCGAGACTCAATATGTCATCTAGATGTAAGGTAGAAGTTGTCATGAGGAAATTGTCTTAAAATCCTACTTTGTAAGTCTCTGTACCCACCGAAGTATCCATAAAAAATATCTCCATCGAATCAAAGCATCTATAACCATAGTATCCTTCCCATTCACATGCTCTATCTCCATTTTTTACTCGCATAACAACTCTATCCAACACCATTGATGATCATTCAGATTGGGTTGCCTGAAGAGGTGACATAAGCTTAAATGGTCTTTCCTATGAATGATTCCAACCCACAAAATCATGTACTACTACCACAAGCTCAAGGTCATGAGAAAGATAATTGAGCTCATAATCCTTGAGTTTGCAAGACTGAAAGGCTACTACAAGGCCCTCCCGCATCAAAACACCTCATAATCCTACCAAATAAGCATCGTATAGGAAAATAAATGCCACGAATGCTCTAAAATTACAAGAATCAGTTGTTGTCCTAATGCTTTCCTTTAGTGTTCTAAAGGCCTTCTCACACCCATCGACTAAATTTTTTTCCCTTTCTGCTGAAGGGAAGTGATGGGTTGTCCAATCTCGAGGGAATTCCTAAATAAATCTCATGTGATACCCTATCAACCCCATGAAATTGTGCACCTTAGTCACATTGATTGGCATGGGCTAATCCATAATAGATTTAATCTTGGAAGGATCGACTATGATAAATTCTACATAAATGATGTGACATAAGTATTGAACCTCTTAATGGAAAAAGGCACACTTATTAAGGTTCCCGATATAGCCGCTGCTCACGAAGACACAACGTAGAACCTATCGAAGGTGCTCCTCACATGTACATGAGTATATAATAATATCATCAATAAAAATGAGAAAGAAGTGATCCAAATATTTATTGAACACCCTCTCTTAAGACTCGAGAATACTGGAGGGGCATTTATCGACCAAATGGTACTACTTTGTGAATGCATAGTGGCCATATCTCATGAGGAAAGTTTTCTTGCAGATATTTCCCTCTTGGTCCTTAGCTGATGGTATCTTGAATTAAGATCTATCTTTGAAAATAGAGTGGTCCACTTCATCTAATCAATTAAATCATCTATCCATGGAAAGGGGTAACCATTCTTGATCATTAATTTATTCAAGTTTCTGTAATCTACACACAAACATAGAGATCCATCATTTATATTCACAAAGATCACTGATGAACCCCAAGGAGATAAAATAGGATGGATTATTCCTTTCTCAAGAAGGCCCTCAAATCATAAATTGAGCTCACATAGCTCAGTGTGTATTCATCCTATTTGGTTCATGTGAGATAGGATCCACTCTGGAATGAAATCAATAAGAAAGTCTATCGCACTTAGGGAGGTAACCCTAGAAACTCACTAGGAAAAAAATTGGAAAATTACTACAAAATGGGGTGGTCATCAAGTGATGGTCCATGAATCTCATCCTTTGATCGGTCACTAACAAAGTGATGGAAAATAATCGAAAACCATATCATGCACACTTCTTCAATGTATAGCGAAAATGGTGTAGATAGAGATGGGTCTCCTAACTCCAGAAATCACTGACTCCACTCCCAAATCATATGCACAAGATATAACCTTATTGTAATAATCAACTCTATCTTTGTACATGCACAACAATGCATGCCCAAGATAACTCCACATGAACCCAATGGAAGGATACGAAGATCCAAAGTGTTGGTGAAGGGTCGTAGGTACACTACACACTCCTTAAAAAAGGAGTCCACTGAGATTTTGATCTAGAAGCCATCTCAACATCCCAACTAAGGCCTTGCCTAACTGCCACAAACCTACATCGCTCAACTAATGATGGAGAAATGAAATAATTTGATGAGACTAAATCAAATAAGATAGGGGTAGAAATATCACCAATGCTACCTGTGGTCTCAATTGCCATGCCCTAGTGCTTTTCTTGATAGTTCTCAACCAAAGCATAAATGATGTGGCTCCTGGTCATGTCACCAACCATAGGCTTAGAAATAGATGCCTTACCCTAATTAGCAAGGCCCTAAGTGCACTCTCTCTAATGATGACCATGGACTCGCACCCATAAGAACTACTTGGTCATCTCCATGAAAAAGATAATCCTACAGTGGCCCGATAGTTCCTAGTGTAGAACCTCATGATCATGTCATAGATATTTGTGGGTATTATGGTGGATATACTCCTATTAACTCTATGCAAGGTGAAGCTTGAGTCCTATTGGGCCCCCAACTAGGGTCACAGACTATGCCCTCTCTAAACATCATGGTTCTGTGGAGATCAAAAAGGTGGTTGATTTTTATACTTTGCTTTTGCCGAGGAGGAGTAGGCCTAAAGGAAGATTATGTTGAAGTGTATCTACTATGAGGAGGGTGAGCTGATCCCTTCGACCTACTATCCTTTAATTGATGTATGCATCTCCTCACTCTATCCCGAGCCTCGCTAAGTCTTCCACCTAGTTTCCTCTCGTAGTGTAGGCCTTCTCCACGGCCTTTGATAGTGTCTGTGGATAATGAATGCACATGCAGACCCTCCTAAGTCTAAGTTTAGGCCCCTGATGAGCCTTTGAACCATAAGTTTTTCATCCTTCATGTAGTAAACATTCTAAATTAGACCCAAAAATTGGCCCTCATACTCTATTACCATCATGGACGCCTATCACAGATCATGAAACTCATCGATCCCGTACTTGATAAATTTCTGGTTATGTATCTACTCCTAAAATGCTCATCGAAGAGCTTCCAAGTAACTATCTACGAATCTATATGGAGCTCATTCTCCTCATTACTCCACCAAACTCTTGATTGGTCTCTCATAAGGTGGAAAGCAATGCAAGATTTCATGTTATTAGTATAATGATATAGCTTGAAGCATCCGATCAAGCTAACCAACCATGCCTCGGCCTAAAATACTCCCGTGTCTCTAGAAAAATGTGGTGGGTGTATCTTCAAAGTATCTCTCATATGTGATCTCGCTATCAATTATCAGCCCATGCATCTCTCTGTATGAACATCCCTCATCCTAGGGATCTTATATCTGTCTATTTATTCTCTAGATGGTGACTCATGTCTAACCGAATCTCTATGGGAGTGCTCTACCCTATCCTTAGCACTGTGATGTGATGGTGTACTAGGCTTCATTGATAGCTCTCTATCCTATCTCGTTAGGTCATCCTCCTAAAGATCCTTTACGTAAAGCTGCATTACCATCCTTTAGTGTTTTGACCGATATTGGGGTGTTAGATCTAGGATCACGTTTAAGGACCCCTTTTCTAGTTCATGCCTCCTGTATAGACCAAGATGGGAGTTATTTTATCATAATTTAGGATTTTTTTAGTTTTTTTAAGTTTTCTACATTTTAAAATATAATGTAATGTTGTGTGTTCTACATTTAGAGTTGCGCTAGGTTTTCTTATTATGTTTCATGTTTCCAAGCGTACTTGAGGTCTAAGCATTAAAGCTATGTCTACGATACCAAGTGTAATGCCAAAAATATCTACACTAAAAAAAAATAGAACTAATAAATTAATAGTCAAATTTAAGGTATTAATTTTTTGTTTTAATAGGGTTTGCGTGGTTAGACATTTCCATAATTAGTAAATTTCTTGGTTGAAGTATTTCTCCACAAGCTTGTGAAAGTTGGAGTTAAATTAATAATTAAATATTATTAATTTACTTACTAAGATAAATTTACGGTTTTAAGCATCTACTAAGCTCCATTAGTTTCATTAGTGATCATGCACCAAGAGATTTTTTTTTCTAGTTCAAAGGTTTAATTGTTTTGGCTAGCCACTACATGGCCCCATTCACCCCATTACCCATGTTTTAAAAAGAAAATTACATTCCCGCAAAATACCTTCCACTTAAGTGAGGTAGGGTTTAATTTGGGCCATTAGATTGAATCTATCCTATACCTTAGATTTGGTTTACCCTAAATATCCTTATGGATGTTTTTTTATTTCTATTTTCCCTAAAAACCTCATTTGTTCTTTTTTTTTTTTGCAGGTTTTGGAAGAGGAGAAGGAGGATAAGACACGAGAGAAATAAGTTCATCCATAGCAAAATTTTCTTGGTTTTATTCGTAAAGGTTTTTACTATGGTAATATTCTCATTTGTTTTATGTAGAGATCCCATTATGGATCTATTTTTTTGTTATTTTAATATAAACATCATTTGAGTTCAACAATTGGGAGATACCCAATTTTAATAAATCTTCACGTTTTCCACATTTTGGTGCAATAAAAGAGATTAAAAGTCTTAAACAATAAAATTCAATTAATAATAGTTGCTTGGTAACTTCCTTTTGATGGTTTGAAACTTAGATTTCGGTTAAATTTAAATATGGGTTTTACACAATCAGATTTTAATGTAGACACCTAAAATTGGTTATCTAATTTAGTGTCCCTTGTGCGCGTTTTCTCTCTCAGGCAACCTAGGGCACGTTTATATCACCACTATTCCCTTGGGGTATTATTCAATTTGTGATTTAAACACCTATCCTAAGTTTAATTCACCCCATTATGTTTTACCCGTGAGTAATTAAATATTAACTATTTAATTACACCTTTTTACATGTATCCTAACCACTTATCTACCCCATATCTATTCTATCCATATATCCCCCCTATTTCTCCTCCTCCCAAACCGGGATATTTCCCATATTTGAGGTGGAGGGATCACTCTTATCTTTCCAGAAATCACTCCTTTTGGCCATCTCGGGAGTCTGTTCCATGATCGGCGCCGACCGGTACTCGGTCGATGCCAATTTTTCGGAGTGGCGCTGATTACAAATAGAGGCCCAGAACTCAGTTCTGGGGAGACAGATTGTAAGAGAGAGAACGAGAGAGTTTTGAGCATCAAGTGTGAACATTATCTATCGAATGAGAGTGAATCTTGTCCAAATCAATCCCTGAGAGGAGCACCATTACTCTGCTCTTATCACATCAACATCGCACATCTCCATTGATTTTCTGGTGACTGTTCCTACACCCAAGATGCGGGTGGAGTCTTGCCAAGTATCCTCTTCCTTCGTAGATCCAGACATGATGTTGACGATCTTGCCTTCATTTTCTGATTCCCAAATCTTCTCGCACTTTGTCTCGGATCGACGCCGATCTATATCAGTCGACACCGATCTGAACCAGTCGACGCCGATTCTACATAATCGACGCCGATCATCCTGCAAACAGGTAAAAGGACACAGGTAACACAAATCCATCTTTTTTTTCATAGTTCCCTGTTTTCTGTTGCTTTCTGTCTACTATTTAGATTTTGTTTATTACTTTGATAAGAAAATCTAGTCCTTTACGTACATATTTTATCATGTATGCTTCTTTACTTAATTGAAAACGTGGACTGACATCCGCCGAGGGATCTTATCGCTTCCCGGACCCACTTTGGGTAGTCCACCTAAATATCTTTTAACGTGGTTTTTCTCGCCAAGCATCGGTGTCTCGCAGTTACTTGGATCTCTTGTGCGTAAATTATTCACGTGCAACCGTCTTATCTACATCAGCTTCCTTATCCATCTACATCTTCGGATCTTGTCCATCAGGTATCAATTTCATTTGAGTTTTTCAAGGTTTTTGTGTTTAGTTTGGTACATTAACTTGGACAGGTAACAAGCGCAAAATTCTTGATCAACATTCTGGCACGCCCGGTGGGACCCAACCAAAGTCCCTTATTGGTAAGTTCATCTCTTTTTTTAGTTTTGAGCTTTGTTCTTTTTCTTCACTGATTTTTATCAGTTCTGCTTGAGCATTTCCTTTCATCATTTCAATCTTGCTCTTTATGTGAAATTGTTATTTCCTTGAAATTTTTCTAGTTCCTTAAAATAGAAATTTTTGTTTCACCATTATCTGGATATATCTTTTTGGATTTTGTTTGGTGTTTGCTTAACCTTTTCTTACGGAGCACTTTTCTTGTTCGTGGGATTGTTCGAGGGGAAGAGCTCAACAACACACTTTTGAAGTCCACACACCTTGGAGAGCTAAATCTATAGGTATTTCTCTTTTACGGTGTTTTCTCCTTTTAGGAACTAAAAAAACTTTCTTTGTTTGTGGTCTATCACATTCAAACATTTCAATTTTTGGTCCTTAAAAAAATTTAATCGCATTTGGGAAAGAATCTGTTTGACTTGTCTTCATCGAAATCAAACACTTTGTTTTTAAGTGCTTAAAAAGAACTCTTTCTTTGTCATTTTTGTTGTATGTTTTTCATCTAGTTTTAATTAGGCTAGAAAATTGATCAAAATCGGTAGTGACACTATTTGATTTTTATTTTTCACCCTTGCACACAAAGCCAAAATCACTAGGTATAAAGCATTTAAACAAAAATTCTTTCCCCTGCCTTCGCCTACTGGAAGTGACATCCAAGAGGAAGAGCCTACGTAGTACTCGGGTCATGCTATAAATTCATGGAAGTTATGGTATATATTGGCAAAGCAATCGACTCCCTTATCGCAGCAAAGCAGTGTGAAGTGCGGGGTAGGCCCTATATCAAGCCACGCACTAGGTATTTTACTAAAATGCCTTAGGGACTCCTCACCAAAACATCCCCCAAACCATCCTTAGTTTGGCTATCTGAGTAGTTCCTGTTCTAAAAGGCCTTCCCTAATATTTTCTTTCTTAAAAGCATAAAAACTTAAAAGAGATAATCACCTACACTACTTGAATTATCTATGCATTAGTTAGGTCAATCTTCTTTTCTGCTTGTTTATGACGGTCATCACTCGGTTACAATCTAGAAGAATGGCTCAATTAGCCCCTTCTTCCTCCGAGATCACCACTAGTGTGGATGTTTTGGCACCCTCAGTCTTCCTGGGACATTTGTTAGTTGGTTCCCCATCCGGTCATATAATCCTTTCTATCATGCCAAAGCAACCCCATCACGTCCAGCTTCCCCTAGTCCTTCAGAAATATCATCTTGCTTTTGACTCAGAGTATGTTCCTCGTGGGGATCCCGAATTTTAGGCGCTCCTTGATCGCAATCCTCGTAGCCCTCATGGACTACCTAGTACACAAGTCTATTCAAATATCTGATCAGGGACCACCGATCCAGCAAGTGTACGATTATCCTCGTGAACCATCCTAGGCTTTTGTAGAACAGCTTAGCATCATTTTTCTCACCTCGAGCCACGGAGGAGGGTGGCGCACACGTGCCTCATTTTTCTCTTCCATCAACCATATCGACTAGTTGTCAAATAGTTTTACCTATTCCTAACGCCGCAGTTACCTCGACTATTCCACAACCTACTTCTGAGAGGTCCTCTTCTCTGGCTATAATGAGTGTGTCTCGTGCACCCGCATATTGCTGTTAATTCATCTATACCTTCCATTGCGTCCCAGGGGTACCCCTTTATGAGTCAACCCCCTTTGACTAGTCAGTTGGTTCCTACTTCTCGTCCTCTAGTGGGTTTTTCTTCCAATGTTCCAGCAAAAGTGACCTTCACCCATCCTCTAGCATCGACACCCTTAATAACTAATCCGGTAGTAAAAGCCTCTTTCAGGTCTTGTTCCCCAATATGTCCAATCAAATCGGCACCCATGTTCCTCAATCTATTCCGATTCAGTCAACAAGCATAGGAGTCCACCAATCACAGGCTCCATCCGTCATCCAACCTTCATTTTCTCAACCACTTATTATCTCACAGCCTGCCTATACACAGGCTCCTTCACAACAAATACCCCACCAGGTGTCACCCAGAACGCCTGGTTACTCCTCTTATCATCCTATCAATCAACAGATGAATCCCCCGTTGACACCTCAACAACATCCACCATTTGCTTCTTATGTAGGACATGCCAGTGTGCCTCCTCCTCAATCTGACGTGGTTCAAATTCTTTTCAAGAAAATCACAGACTTGGAAGCCTCCACCAAAGGGGCTCGTCCTTCATACTCTTTTGAAGAAGTGTGTAATGAACCCATTCACCCCTCAGTGGCTTTTAAGCCTTATCCTCCCCAATGGGAACTTCCTAAATTTTCAAAATTTCATAGTCGGGAGGACCCTCAACAGCATTTGTGAGCATTCAAACATGCTTGCTACCTCATAGTCCAGGATCAGGAGCTTATGCTCTATACTTTTCCTATGTCTCTAGCAGGTCCTACTTTAGACTGGTACAATAACATTCCTCAACATTCCTTGTTTTCTTTCTCTCAATTGGCTCAGATGTTTGTTGAAAACTTTTCAATAAATATCACGCATAAGATCTCGATTACAGATCTTTATAACATTCATCAATTTGATGATGAGTCTATTGCAAACTTTATCACTCATTGGAGAGGGATAATAAACCAATTATCTTTCTCCCTTCCTCAATCCCAACAGATCGAGTTGTTTACTCGATCTTGTGCTAATCATATTTATTCCACTTTAAGGATCCAGACCTTTCATACATTTGAAGAAGCCTTTATGATGGCACGCAAACTTGAGTCTCACGCCATTGAACAAGGGAAGTTAAAACTTCAGTCTAAATCTAAACCAGATTTTTCTCAGTTTACCAAATCAAATCCTTCCACTTCTAAAGACAAGAATCAGGGATCCAACAATGCTATCGTATTAAAAACATTACGAGCCAATAACACTTATAATCGAACACCACGAAGAGACTCCTCATCTTCTCGAAAATGGTCCTCGTCATCTCGATCTTTCACTTCATTAGGGAATCATATGCTTCTATCTGGAAAAAATGTTGGAAGTCCACATGATCGAACTTCCCCATTAGGAATATTGATGAAAGCAAGAACGTCCATTCTCGGTATAGGGAAAATGACTTGTCATTATCATAGAACAAAGGTCATGACATTCAACGATGTCGACCTTCAAAAATCTTGTCCGAAATTCATTGATAAAGGCGAGCTCATTCGGATAACCCAAATGCTCCCCAAATCAAGCACTTTGGATGTCTTTAAACAACCTTTTTCCAATCATTCCCCGAACCATGATGCTTCGAGTCTCAAAACCAAACACTCATACTATCGCCTTCATCTCTCTTGAAGAATGTTCTTCTAAAACTAAGCCATCTCGTGAACACATCGATCGAATCGAACCTCCTTCCACTTCGTTAATCACTGGGATTCCACCATCTTCAGATAGCCCATCTTTGAATATTCCAACATTGTTAGATACGGATTCACCTCTCTCTGCTTCTTTGTCTGATCTCCCATCCATACCCGAGACAGTATCATCCTCATCTATCTCATCATCAGACATTCTTTCAATGCTCGAGGCAATTACATCCCTTCAAGTTTCCACCGTGGATACATCTACTTCTGTTTCTCCCATTTTTTTGCTGTGACTATGCCATTGGTGAACGTACCTATAGTTGTGCCGACTTTGATGGAAGCATCTTTGATTTTGACTCTTCCTGTTTCCTTTCCTACAGTAGTTTCACCCACAATTACTGTACCAGAAGTAGTTCCCTCGCAAGGAACTGCTTCTTCATCACTCACTTCTTCCATCACCAATGCTACTTTGCCTATTAAGGGGAAATCTAAAGAAGTAGCACCAACACCTATACACTCGGTTCCTGAACTTAGACCGAGACAACCGAAATCTAACATTGCACCATCAGTACCTCCCCATTTTCTTCCCCGAAAAGGTTACAATCACCTTATGCGGTTGAAATTGTCACCATCCCTGAAAAAGGAAAGCCCATATTTCGAACCATCAAGACTCTTGGTGCTTTCCCACAAAAATCTCTCTCTGCGCCTCATAAAAGATTGGATTTGTCTGCTGAGAAGGCATCTTCTTCTACAAACTTATCAAAACCATCATCTTCTTCTACAACACATTCTTCACCAGCACCTCGAAAAGTGGACTTACCTACTAAAAAGATGTCACCTCTTTTATCAGAATCATCATCTTCGTTACCAAAAACTAGGGCACCCTCTGTTCCTCCGATTATACCTACTTTGGAAGCTTCTCCCTCATCTAAATCAACATTATCTAAATCATCATTAGTTTCAACCAAGCAACCTCCCTTATCTCTAAAGACCACAACACTTGTCACATCTCCATCATCTTCAAAATCTATTTTAGGGGCTCCTCCTCCATCAAAATCAATCATGTCTCACTTACTTCCATCTCAAGTGCCCAAGGCTACTCCTCCAGATGTCCAAAAAAATAAGATGATCCCTAAAAAGACTGTCAAACCTAACATGCAGGTTCTTTTACCTCGGCAGTCTGTTAAAGTAAAAGAGGCACCTTCATCATCTCTGTCCTCATCTTTGTCTACCGGGTTCTATACTGAAATCCTTTGCCAACTTATCCAATCTTCATCCATATCTCTTCCTCCGATTAAACCCTATAACCCTAAAGGAGTTAAACCTACTTGGTTTAACTCTGATTTGATTTGTGCTTACCACCGTACCCCGGGTCATGATACCGAGGGATGTAAAGCTCTTCAATCTGTCATCAACAGCCTTTTGGAAGAAAGTGATCTTTTGCTAGAAGTGGAGGAGGAACAAGTATCTCCTTTCATCTTAGCTCCATCTCGAGCCCCAACGATCTACTCGGACTCTACTTCTAGTGATTCCACTCCAAATAATCTTCCACCTTCTCAAATCGACACAATTCATATCACCACTAGAACCCAACAAAGATGATAATCCATCCTCATCTACATCTCGACCATAGGTTGTCATTTGACCACCCCCGAAGGAGTTCCTCCTTGTCATTAGCCCTAAGACGCACCTCGGAGTTCCTCCTTCCTCATGAAATAACTCACCCAGCTCCAAAATGTCTCCTCGGGTCTCATTCAATCTCCGCAACATCGCTGTGCCTCGGATTGATCAAATTCACAAGTGTCTGGGATGAGCAGCCCTTGAAGATGAGTGTTGGATTGAATGAAATCAACTCACCCTTTTTAAGATTTTGAAATTCCTTCCTTCGGTCAAAATGCTCTCTTTATTTGATCTCATTGACAATCTAAATTCCGCATTATGATCAACGGTGGTGCTGCTCTAATGATCATCTCCTCACACACATTCGAAAGCATCACAAAGAACGTAGTGTCACCCCCGAATTCGATCATTTGAGCCCCATAGCTCCGAGATGGTCCTACCCATTGGAGGTTGAATAGACCATCAACGAACCATTTCATTTTGAAGATTTTAAATGATCCTTGCCCTTTCTGCGAGGATTTGGTCCCATCCACCCTCCATCGATGCTTAAAATTTCAATATGAGGGCAAAATATACACTCATCCAGAGATCCTTTTCCTTCCGTGCAATGTGACATGACCACAGTGGTCCCCTCTAAAGGAAAAATCGGGGCCTCATTTTATTCCATAACAACCAAACACCGGATTTACAAAATTTAGAAGAGACATTGCAGCATTTTACCGGGAGAGCTTCCTCTCCTTTCTTTCGACACCCATCTCAAACCTAGTGAGTATGGTAAACCGTAAAAACAACCTAAATATCAGTCTTGTCATCTCACCTCAGCCAATCAATGAAATCATTTACGGTGGTCTGATACACCTATATGATTAAAAGGACCAAACCTTATTTAACGTTTGAATCCCAAAAATTTATTTATATCGATGTGCGTGGAAGGGCTTTGGCCTAGGTAAATATGAACAAGGTGTGCATGACCTCGTGTCCATTCCAACTCTCAAGTCACATCAAAAATTTGGTTTAGGATTTAAACCTCTTTCAAAAGCCACCGTCATTATTCTCGATGAGCCTCTTCCTATTGAGGAACCATCTTCTCCCGCCAAGTCGAAGCATCACTCGATGTGGAGGACGCCATTTCCATCCCGTCTATCTTTTTTTTTTTTAGTCAATACCATTTCCTTAGGCCCACTAGCCTATAAGACTAATGACAGGTCCACTTTCATACCGTTAATTTTTCCCGAAATAGTTGGAGATGACTCTCCTACCATCAACACTATCCACCGTGCGCAGATGATGATTCCATTCTCAACTATCGGGGGGGAGGATTCTTATCTTCCTAAAACCATTCTTTTCGACATGTCTACGCTTCTCAACGAAGCCACTATCGACCTTAATATGGGGACTTCTAAAGACCCTTGCATCATTAAGGTCGGCCGATCCCTTAATCCACAGGAGTTAGGAGACTTTACCACTTTTCTTTCCAACCATCGTCAAGCCTTTTCCGGGCATATGAGGATATGCCAAGACTCGATCCCGATATCATGGTCCACAATATCGTTACTCTTCTTGACATCAAACCCGTTAAACAAAAATTGCGTAAAATGCACCCTAGAGTAGCCCTTCTTGTTAAAGAAGAATTACAGCGCTTGATCTCGCTAACTTCATCCAACCCATCGATTATCCACAATAATTTTCCAATGTAGTACCAAGAACTAAAGCTACTTTGGGAAAATTTGAATTTGTACCGACTTAGGGATCTTAATCTTGCTTGTCCAAAAGATGATTTTCCTCTACCTAATATCGACCAACTCATGGATTTATGGACAGGTCATGAGATGCTTTCTCTTATGGATGGTTTCTCTAGGTATAATCAAATTCTCATCGCACCAGAAGACCAACATAAGACTTCTTTCATAACTCCTTGGGGGACCTTTTGTTATCGTGTCATGCCTTTCGGTCTTAAGAACGCAGGAGCAACCTATCAGCGAGCAATGACCTACATCTTCCATGATCTCTTACACAAAACTATGGAAGATTACGTCGACGATCTCCTCGGTAAATCCAAATGTTGTCAGGATCATCTTTTCATTCTTGCACCTCTCTTTGAGAGGCTTATTCACTTTTTTCTTCATCTAAATCCATCTAAGTGTGTGTTTGGCGTTCTCACTGGTAAACTTTTAGGTTTTATCATTTCCATTAGGGGTATTGAAGTAGACCCCACAAAAATAAAAGCTATCCTTGAGATGCCTCCCCCTTCTAACTTAAAGCAACTCTCGCAGTCTCCAAGGACGTCTTCAATCAGTGCATTGTTTTATCTCACAACTTTTGGACCGTTGTTAACCTTTTCATCATCTCCTCCGTAAGAATGTTCATTTTGAATGGGATGAGCATTGCCAAAAGGCCTTTGATGATCTCAAAGCTTATCTTCTTTCTCCACCTGTGCTTACACCTCCATGTGAGGGGGAGCCTTTTTATCTTTATATCTCTATGACTGACCATGCTCTGGGAGCCATGATCTCACATCGGAACGCTTGCGGTAAAGAACAAGCTGTCTATTACATTAGTTGCACCCTCCATGAGTATGAAACACGTTATTCCAAAGCTGAAAATTTGTGTTGTGCTCTCTTCTTCGCAACTTCTAAGCTTCATCATTACCTCCTTAATCACAAAACTTACATTGTCACAAGTTTCAATCCACTCAAGACAATACATGCGAAGCCTTATCACAATGATCGTATCACTCATTGGCTCATGCTTATGATATAATTTGATCTCGAGTTTATCCCGCAAAAGTATATCAAGGGTCAGGTCATTGCAGATCAATTAGCTGATGCTCCTCTTCCGGACACTCAAGTCCCCCTTGCTCAATTCCCGATGAATATATCCAACAAATTGATTTTGGTCTATCTCCATTTAAAGTAAAGCTCTTCTTTGATGGATCCAAATGCCAGCAAGGGGGAGGTGCAGGTTTCGTGATGATTCCTCCTTGGGGTACACCTATCCCAGTCACACACAAACTAAACTTTGAGTGCACCAATAATATGGCTGAATATGAAGCTCTTGTTTTGGGTCTTCAAAATGCCATTAATCTCGCTAAAGGCGCTCGTCATATTGACATCTTTGGTGATTCTGAACTCATCGTTAATCAAGTCATGGGTGTCTATCAATGCAAGAATGATATCCTTCAAAAATATCGTGATATCATTCTCGTTCAACTCCAATATTTCGATAAATTCACTATCCAAGCTATTCCTCGCACTGCAAATCGATTCGCAGATACAATGGCTTCGTTAGCCTCGCTTATCCCACCTTTTACCGAGGACTCACGACTTTATGTGGCTGTGCAACGATTAGATCAACCATCTCATCTTAGGCAACTAACTTCAATCCATTCTATCAAAACCAATACTCAGGATGAGTGGTATCAACAGATCGTTGATTATCTATCTCATTCAGTGCTTCCTCCAGATCTGACTTCCAATGGTAGAAGATCTTTTATCCTATGCGCTAATCGCTATACTATTCTAGGCGGGATCCTCTACAAACGCGGCTTTGATGGTATTTTGCTTCGGTGCCTCAAAACCCTTGAATCATCTAAAGCTATCCAGGAGGTCCATGACGGTATCTATGGTGGACATTTTAGTGGCTTGGCCGTAGCTAAATGCATCTTACGTTTGGGATATTATTGGCCTTCTCTTAATCGAGATTGTTGTGAATACACTAAGAAATGTGTCAAGTGTCAACAACATTCCAATCTCACACATATCCCTAGTCAAGCTTTACAACCTATAGCGGATTTGTGGCCTTTTTCACAATGGGGTCTTGATCTCATTGGTCTCATCAATCCCCGTTCTTCACAGCATCATCATTCTATCATTACTGCCACTGAATACTTTACTAAGCGGGTGGAAGCTATCCCTCTTTCTTCAACAAAAGCTAAACCCATAGTTGATTTTGTCTATCAACACATCATTTTTCGCTTTGGTGTTCCACACAAACTCATCACAGATAACGGTAAGTCTTGCAAGAATGTTGATTTGCAGTAACCTCTCTGCGACACTTTCAATATCAAACTTAGCTTTTCTTCTCCATACTATCCTCAAGCTAATGGCCAGTGAAGCTTCCAATAAAACTTTACGTAATATCCTCGCAAAAGGTAACTAGTTGAGCTGGTAGGGATTGTCATCACCAATCCGGCACTATGATAATTCTTTACTTACCAGAACTCCTCGTGCTATGATTATTTACTAATGCACATGCCTTTAGTTTGGTGGATGTAACTGAAACAAAACAACAACATAACACAAGAATACCATCGACTATGATAAGACAAAATGATGACAAATCTGAAATATCAAAGTAAATTATAATATTAACATGAAATCATTACAATCTCACCCATGAGGTACTTCAAGTGTTATTGACTTCACTTTCCTTTCACCAAGACTATGGGAGAAACTTTACAATTACACCTCTTAATGGCTTCTTCAACACACCTTTAAACTGATGGCTTCCTTCGCACACTTCCTATAATATTTCTCACTACTTCCTTATATGCTAAATGAGGGGGGTGGCCTCTCTATTTATAGAACTTCTAGGCTTATCCATCTTATTATCTCTAAGATAGGATAAGAAATCCCTCTGACGAATCATATTCCATACCTTAACTCTTATCTCGTACATGTAAGCTTATCTTTTGAGATAAGATAAACCTTATCATTTTACATGGGTTCCACATTTTTAGACTTTTTAAAATATACAAAATATTTATGACCTCACTCCTTGTCCTTATTACCAATATAATATTTTTAATTCCTAATCACGTAGACCCTACTTCTCTAATTACCCAAACTTTGACATTTTAACATTACGGACCACTTACGACAAATATTTACTTTTACAACATTCCTATTGTACTTTGATCAATTACCTTACTCCACATTATTCGGCACCATCTTCGACGGCGCCATTATCTTTTATCGACACTACTACTAATTATACTTAAAAACATCACATTCCTAATACATACATTAATGAAATAGAAATTACGAAGGAAAATTTTAGTGTCGACATCTTCCCCTTCCTAGCTTCTACTCCGTCCTCGGAGTAGACTATTCGGTGCTTGGAAAATCTTCAACTTGTCATGGTTTACCCATTTCAGTAATGGGAGTGCCATCCAATTCCTCCATTCAGGTACGTACATACCATTTTCATGCACAATTGCTATTTTGTAGGGCCCCATCCATTTTGGAAGAAATTTTCTCTGCCTTCTTCTTTTTTTTGTATCTACGGAATCATATACTAGAACCAAGTCATTCACATGAAATGGAGACCACCGAATCTTTTGATCAAAGTATTCCTTCTCGCTTCATTTTCTTCTTATGGCTTGTATCCTTTGCTATTTATCTCATTTCCTCTAGTAAATGAAGATGTACCAACCTTTCTTTTCTTGAATCACTTTCATCCATCCTTTCATTTTTCATAACTCTCAAAGTGGGAATATCAAACTCAATAGGAAGAATCGGATCGGTGCCATAGGCCAACCGAAATGGGGAGTATCTGCTGCTGACTTTGATGTTGCCCTATATGCCCACAATCGCATGAATCCTTTTATCCCATTTATGTACGGAAGGTGCATCTTTTGCTAGAATTTGACACAACACAAAATTTGTTCATTCCACCTATCCATTTGTGCTTGGCTTGTATGTTGTTGCCTTTCTGTGCTTAATAGAAAACTTATTGACTAGGGCTTCTACCACCTCATTAATGAAGTGGCTTCCTTGATCATTACAATTTCTAATGGGCAACCAAATCGGTGACAACGCATTCATACATGAACCTTGCCACTTCATCCATGGAAGTTGTTTTCAATGGCCTAGCTTCAACCCACTTGGTTAAATAATCTGTGGCAACTACAATATACTTATTTTGGCATGATGTAGTTGGAAGTGGACCTATAATGTCTATTCCCCACTTTTCAAAGGGACCAAGGGGAAGAATAGGACATAATGGAGCTGATGAAGTCTTACGGTTACCATGTGTTTGACAAATATCACATGTCTTACAATAATTATAACAATCTTTAAAAAGAGTGGGCGCTGATAACTCCGCATCCAAGATCCTTCGCCGTAAGTTGTCCAGAGAAGTGCCCTCCACATGTACCATTGTGGAATTATTCTAGCATTTCTTCCTTGATCACGTCCAATCGCCTCTTGATCGCTCCATCGTGTCCTATTTGAAATAATACTCCATGCAGAATAGCATATGGACAATCGCTTGAGTAATCTTTCTCTTAGTCTTTGCATTGGCACCATCAGGAAACTTGAATTCATTCAGATAATTCCAAATATCTATGTATTCACTAGGGATTGTGTCAAGGGATAACAATGTTGCATCGGGGAAATCATCATCATCACAAGATGATCATAGGCTCGAGAGAGTGCATCTGCATTGACATGCTTCTTTCCTGGCCTATCTATAATATCAAATTCAAATTCTTGTAGCAAAATTATCCATCTTGCTATCCTCCCTGATGGGTTAGGCTTATTTACAATATATTTTAGAGCCTGATGATCTATTACAACTAGAAATTTTTGCCCTAGCAAGTAATTTCTAAACTTCTTTATAGCAAAAATGATAGCCAGAGCCTCTTTTTCAGTTACAGTATAATTTACCTCAGCACTGCTCATTTGTCTGCTCCCAAAGTAAATTGGATGTTCATTCCCATTTTCATCCTTTTGGCTCAAAGTACTTCCTAGTGCTGCATCTGAGGCATCAGTGTACATAATGAATGGCTTGCTCCAATCTGGATTCTTCAAAATAGGTGAAGACACCAGGGCTTCCTTCAGTTGTCCAAAAGCTTCATGCACCTTATTTCCTGGTTCATAAGTAACATCCTTCTTCAAGAACTGGGTTAGTGGCTGTGCAATCTTTGAGAAATTCTTGATGAACCTTCTATAGTAACCCACATGGCCTAAAAATGATCTCAACTTACTTCTATTAATAGGAAATGGTAAATCTTTGATTTTTGAAACTTTATCAGGATCAGTACCAATACCATCTCTAGATACAACATGCCCTAACAAAACGCCTTTAGAACATCCAAAGACACACTTTGTAGGGTTTAGTGAGGCTTGTGCTTCATCTAACCTTTGAAATGCTATCTCCATTTGGTGCAGGTGGTCCAACTTGCTCCCATAGATGTAAAAATCATCCAGAAATACTCTGATGAAGGTCCCAATGTAGGGTTCGAACACCCTATTCATCAAACACTGGAATGTTGCTGGAGCATTACACAACCCAAAAGGCATAACTCTATAAGAAAACATTCCCCAAGGAGTGGTGAACATGGTCTTCAGCTGATCTTTCTCTACTATACGAACTTGGTTATAGCCGCTATATCCATCAGCAAAACTATAGCACTCCTGGCCAGCTACTTCATCCAAGATCTGATCTAAAAATGGAAGAGGGTAATGATCCTTCTTTGTTGCCTTATTGAGCTTCCTGTAATCAACACAAATGCGTAGCTTCCCATTCTTTTTATTGAGATCACAATGGGAGAAACCCATTCTAAATTCTCCACAAAGCAAATATGAATCCCGCATCAACAACTTATCTATTTCTTCTTTTACGGTCTTGGAAAAATTAGGATTCATTCTATATGGCATTTGCTTTATGGGCTTAGATCCATCTACCAGCTCAATAAAATGTTCTACCCAACTTACTTGATGGAGTTTCTTGTAATAAAAATGAATAGGTGTATGTACCTTCGAAAGAGCTAGAGGTAGGATTCCTTCTCACTCTCCATCATAGCATCACCAATCTTTATTTGTTGGAGACGATCATCAACTTCTTCTTCAGATAATTTTATGGGGTCATGAGTTGGTGTGACTGGAAGGATATCCATGACTGAAACATCCACCTCACTTTCTTCATCTTCAGTGTCCACTTCACTAGTACTAGAGTAATCAGAGGATGTCCAATCATCAGTTTCATCACTTGAATCCACAGGTTCTGCTTTATGATGTCGAGGGATCACATTTATCTTCACCCTCTCTCTACCACATCCAAGTGTCATGAAACCTTCATTCCAGTAGTTTCTTGCATGAACTCTCCTTAGCCATGGTCTTCCCAAAGCATTGGGTACGCAACAGTACCATTTTTCATCACCTGAAAGTCTACCACACATACAACACCCATAACAGATATTGCCACATTTGAAACTACACCTTCTGGTTTAGTTTTTCCCTTATTTAATGACCTTAACATAAGTGTTGAAGGGTGATCAATTTTTAAACCCAACATATTCATTACAGACTCGGTCATTACATTAACTGCAGCACCTCCATCAACTAAGACATCATGAATTGAAATACCATTACATAATACCTCAGCTTGTGGAGCATAGGGATCTACCTCTGCCTCCAAAATAGGGACCTCAACCTCCTTCCTTCATCGAGCATTGAGTCCACTTCGCAACTCCCGCCTCTTCTCAGAAGACATAGCCAAGAGTTGACCATATGTAATATTTGCAGGCCTTTTAGACAGATCTTCTAAGATGGAGTATGGTCCTTGCCCCTGTGAAATTAGAAAATCCTGCACACCCAACTTTCTTCTCCTATGTTTCTTACTAGTTTCTCCTTTCATCTTCTTAGGATCATTTCCATCTTGATTATCTTTTCTTTATTTCTTTTGGTTACAAACACATCTACTTCATTATTTCTGCTCTTATCTACTACATCAAAAGAATTCATGTGTGCTTTTCCTTTATCATTATCTCCTTTACGTGATGTAGAAGCTCTATCTCGGACAATTATACTTATAATGACCCTTTTATAACAACCATAGAATACAAATTCAAAAATATTTCTTTTTGGACCTTTATCTCCTCCCCGAGAACTAAATTCCTTTCCTCAAGAAGATTAATAGTTAATCGACCCATCTTTTTGAGAAAATCTTCATACTCGGTAGATGTACTAGGAGAAATATTTGTGCTCACCGGGAGTAGTTGTGGATTCTGAACCAAAGGTGCTAGTGTAGGCTCTACTTTAGCAACAATTTCTTTAGGCTCCTCTTCCATGCTTTCTTCTTGCCTTTCGCAATCTCCTTTTGCTTGTTCAATGGTAGCTGGGTAGTCATACTTCACTCGTTGTCTGATCTCTGGATTCATCCGAAGAATGAAGTGCTTACAGAGGAGATTATCCATGCCATTCATCAACCCATCCGCTAATCCTTCCTTTCGGATCTGGGCATCGAGCTTCCTCCTTAGCTCTAGAACACGAGCATGATAATCCCTTATCTTCTCCTTCTCTCCTTGGGATAGCTTTGTGATCTCAATCATGAGATCTACATATTTCTATTGTTCACCAAATTCTTCAAGAAAACTTTAGTTAATAAATCCCATGAATTTTTCACATTATCACCTAGTGTTTCAAACCACCTAAGTGTTGAACCATCCAAAAAGGTAGGAAAAAATTCAGTCCATTATTCCTTCTTATAAGGCCATTACAAATACAAGATCACTTAAAACTTGAATGAAAGAAGAACATCTTCATTAGATTGAGCTGAAAAAACAGAATCTTTCCCATTTTCAAAAGTAACCACCATGAAATACCAACCCACAAGTACAATCAACAAGACTTATGTGCACAAATAATTGGAATCACTATACTAGAAAGTGACTTTACACCTTTCTACAGTAAAATAGAAATGACCATGGTAAACTATGGTAAAACTTGACTTACTGCAGTAAAAACTGACTTTACTGTGGTAAACACTATTCACGGTAAAAAGTGAAGTTACTGCGGTAAATACTATTCACGGTAAAAAGTGAAGTTACTGCGGTAAATACTATTCATGGTAAAAAGTGACTTTACTGCGGTAAATACTATTCCCAGCAAAAATGACTTTACCATGGTAACTACTATTCATGGCAAAAATGACTTTACCATGGTAACTACTATGCACAGTAAAAACAAGGTTACCCTCCAATTGATTTTTGACTAAGTGGGAATATCTCTCTAGAAAATCCACCAACGAGGAATGGTCCCAAGCAACGGAACCAAAATGTCATCACCAATCGGCACTATGATAATTCTTCACCGAGAACTCCTCGTGCTATGATTATTTACTAATGCACAACCTTTAGTTTGGTGGATGTAACTGAAACAAAACAACAACATAACACAAGAATACCATCGACTATGATAAGACTAATGATGACAAATTTGAAATATCAAAGTAAATTATAATACTAACATGAAACTATTACAATCTCACCCATGAGGTACTTTAAAGTGTTATTGACTTCACTTTCCTTTCACCAAGACTATGGGAGAAACTTTATAATTACACCTCTTAATGGCTTCTTCAACACACCTTTAAACTGATGGCTTCCTTCACACACTTCCTACAATATTTCTCACTACTTCCTTCTATGCTAAATGAGGGGGGTGGCCTCTCTATTTATAGAACTTCTAGGCTTATCCATCTTATCTCTAAGATAGGATAAGAAATCCACTATGACGAAAAATCATATTCCATACCTTAACTCTTATCTCGTATATGTAAAGTTATCTTTTGAGATAAGATAAACCTTATCATTTTACATGGGTTCCACATTTTTAGACTTTTTAAAATATACAAAATATTTATGACCTCACTCCTTGTCCTTATTACCAATATAATATTTCTAGTTCCTAATCACGTAGACCCTACTTCTCTAATTACCCAAACTTTGACATTTTAACTTTACCTGGGACCACTTACGACAAATATTTACTTTTACAACATTCCTATTGTACTTTGAATGTTACCTTACTCCACATTATTGGTGGCACCATACTCGATGGCACCGTTAACTTCTATCGACGCTACTACTAATTATACTTAACAACATCATATTCCTAATACATACATTAATGAAATAGAAATTATGGAGGAAAATTTTAGTGTTGACAAGATTGGCATTTACATATCCCTTTTGCTCTCTGGGCTTATCGGACTAGCATTCGTACTCCTCTACCGGTGCTACTCCCTTCTCTCTCATCTATGGGTGCGAGGTTCTTCCTTTGGAAGTCCAAATCCCATCTCTCCGTGTTTCTCTCAGAGAATTTGTCTCTGATGAGGGCTATCATCAAAATCATCTAGCACAACTTGAATTATTAGATGAGTGGCGTCTCAACGCTCTTGAACATCATCAAGTCTATCTTGAGCATGTCAAACGTGCTTATAACAAGCACTTGCAGCACCGTGACTTCAAAATTGGTGATCTTGTTCTTAAAGAAAACCAAAATGTCACTACACTCGAAAGGAGTTAGCGTGGTAAGTTTTCTCCCAACTAGATGGGTCCGTACGTTATCACTCATAAATATGGGTCTGGGGCTTATCGTCTATCTTCCATGGATGGTATACCTGAAGTGGAACCTCTTAATGCCTTGCATCTATGGCCCTTCTACTATTAAAATCTATCTTACACAAATCTAGTCACAAGACAGATCTTTCATCCCTCTAACAACCAGTCATATACTTTCATGGTGATTCGAAACTATGTGGTTCTCCACCTATTGTCTTTTTTACCTTAAATATGAGTATCGCAGCTCTACTCATAGCATTTTTCTTTTGGATATGTTTCTCCTCATGGTAGGAATACCTTAATCACCGCTTCATTTGTCCCAAGTGCTTATCTTAATCGGATCTACTTGGGGCATGAGTGCGTGATCTTTATACATTTTATTCCCATCTATCTGATCTATCTAGGTCTAAACTCAGCTTCTTCCAAAAAAATTTTCAAAAAAAAGAAAAAAAAAAGATGTTATCCAAAAAAAAAAAACAAGATAGACTGATCCCTTGAAGGACAGCTATCCATACAATCAAATGAATCAAAAGATATAGACCATGCCCTCAAAGGATGGCTATCATTAAAATTCAAAATACGAGACCACTCCTTTAAAGGATGGCTATTTCTCAAAGGAATACTCAAGGCTTCTTACATTGATCATCCTTTCAGTCAGTTTAAACACCTTTTAGCATCACTGAAAGACTTCCCGTATTGATCAGTCTTTCCATATCTAGAAAACTTCCCACATTGATTAGTTTGCTTTTCCACCAAAAATAATGAAGCTGAGATATAAGACCTTTTCGATCATATGGAGAATCCTATTTTCCCAAAGTATGAACATGTATTCTGTCCCTTGTTAATTTCGACAAGATACCTACTTATTGCTCCTTCCATTTCCCTCCTAAATCTAGTTTCGGCTAGTTAGTGTCAGTTTATTTTAACCTCAAGAGGGCCTTGATGCATGATCTTTTGGTTTCCTATCCAAATTCTATTTATGGTCGGGTTAGGAGTCCACTTTATCATTTTTTTTCTTATAAGGGTGTATTTCCTTTATTACTAATCAAGGTCATTTTCATTACATCCTTCGACTCACAGAGTATTTCCAATTATTTCATCCAGTTAAATTAACATTTAATATGTTAATTTAATCAAACTCTATCATTTATCTAATTTCATCTGATCTACTTTGTCCAAAACACATCTCATCGCCTCTATTATAAACACATGTGGGTCTATCTATCTATCTATTTTCATCAAAATTTAATTAAAATCTCAAAAATATCAAATCCATTCCAACTATCAACTCCCACCTATCAATCACATCATCTAAACACTTGTCCATCCAAGTAACATTACATCTATCTATATCTATTTTCTCATCCAAATTAAATCCACATATCAATCACATCAAATCACATCTATTTATATCCTCTACATCTATGTCTATCCCATCACATCTATTCATCATCTATCGGTCTATGTCTATATCCATCATAATTACGCTACATCTATCCATGTATATCAAAATTAAAAGCATGAGAACAATTATATGACAAAGGAAATGATGAATCTATATATATACATGAGTGTCTGTACAACAAAAAATGGGTGGCTCTCAATCAAGCCATCTATAAAATGCCTTCCAATCGAGGCTACATCACTACATTGATACAAAATACATCAATCTCTATATCGTGAAATCTGATACGTGGAAGACACTATCTCCTCCACCCTCCTCTGGACTAGGCTGTCTCTCCTGGCCGCCACCTATCGAGCTAGACGCACCTGCTGCTGGAGGCCTCTGCCCACCTCGGTCTCTCCCGGTGCTCCCTCCCTCTGATGCCCCGCTCGCTGTGGCTGTCGCTGATCTCCTCCTCGCCCCGTACCGAGGCACATCTGGGGCATGCTGTGCTAGGACATCCTCGTAGTATCTCACCTCAGCGAGGAGAGACTGATATGTACTCAGGCTCATGGTACCAGGTGCTCATAGTGGTGTGCTGTTGGTGGTGCCCCTCCTATGGTCGTGCCCTGTGTCCTAGACTCTGACATGGTACCTGTCTCACCATATTTGGCCCTGAGGGCCTCCCTATGTCGATGGTAGTGATCCCTCTGCTGGATCGCTGTATCTCGCTCCTGGCGAGCGGTGTCTCTCTCCAAAATTAGGGCATCCCTCTCCACTGTTAGAGCTCTGATCTCCTCGAGAGCCTCTGGTGTGTATGTGTCAGGGTGGCGTGCTCTCCCTCCAGTCTCTCCAGCACTATAGCCATATCCTCCTCATCGGCATCTATAGATGCCGGAAGGTGTCGTGGTAGCTCTGTCACATACCATGCCGCATAACCATCATCCACTCTAGTGTCATCATCACTGTCTATGGAGGGTGGGGCCTCTCTCAATGGATCTGTCGGGATCAAAATTAGCAGATCAGTCTCTCTGTTGTCTCACCTATAAGGCCTGTAAGTAGTCGGCACTATCTGTACTAGGCCGAACTATCTCAATACCCATATAAATGGGATGCGCTCCCACATATCAGGCCTATGGCCCCTAACCACCCTGCTCCGTCTCAATCCCACCAGGTGAGCATCCTAACCGGCCCATGTCAGAAATACCCGATATGGTCTCCAGATGACCTGCTCTGGTGTCAGCATCCTGAAATGCTCAGCATACCAATCTGCGGATCTCCCTGTATCTCCCGGGGCCATATCGGCCCGCCATCGCTGAATCTATAATCAATAGCCCCCACTGCTGCTAGCATCCAAGGAAGCCCGGATGGCCTGATCACTGCTATGTGCTCATATGCCCAGCAATGGAGCACAAAACTGACATCAATGCCTGTCCTCCGGCTAGTGGTATACATCCATAACTCATAATATATCTAAGCTATCAAGGCATCAGCAAATGCAAACACCTGTCTGAACTGCAGGATGTCACAAACACAATCTAGTAATAACAATGGGAATCTCCCACCTCCCGAATCTGGTAGAGCAAAGTAGGAGATCGCCATCTGAATCAACACTATCCGTCTACTCCTGGGAACATCCTGTCTGTACTGCGAGGCTATCCTCACTGCCCCGGACACTATCTCTGAATCATCTGCCCTGTCTCCATATAATCGACCTAGGGCCCTCTGCTGCTGCTCTCGTGGCGTAATCTCTATCGGGTCCCCAGTGATCGGTAGCCTCAAAATCTTGTATATGTCCTCGTGGGTGATGGTCATCTCACCCGTCCTGAACCAAAAAGTGCAAGTCTGGCTATCCCATCGTCGCACTAGTGCTCGCATCAACTCTACATCTCGCGGCACTCGTCTGTAGTACCGAAAGCCCCGATCCGGCTAACTCTAAGTGGCGCCAATCTGTCAATGAATCGGGAGAATGGTCTCTAGTAGCTCAGAATCACATCCCTCATGTGTAATACCTCTCGTGCCTACATCCACGACATCAAGAGTAATGTTAGCTTCATATTTACCCAAATCCGAACATCCAAAACAATTTTTTTTTATCCACATGCTCTATCCAATCGGTGTCGATTAAATACAATTGAAGTCGTTAATACATAGTCGACGCCGATTCATAATAATCGGCATCACTTACATTACATCGGTGTCGATTCTACCAATCGACGCCGATTGTCAGGCTGGATGTAAAACACACTCTGGCCTCCCACCAAAAAAAAAAAAAACCTAAAAAAAATAAAAATGAAGAATAAATAAGATAATGACGAGTTCAGGAGGAACCACTTACCCTGTGTCATGTCCTCTCTCGCTTCGACCACTTCCAGAGGCTTCCATGGTGCTCAAATCCAATTTTTGACTCTCTTTGAATCAATCGTCACGGTGTAAATAAATCGTTCACGTTTTCCGTTCACATATTTATATGTGCTGTGAACGGTCGGTGCCGATTTGTTTGGTCGGCGCCATTTATTTAGGTCGGCACCGATTAGTGTGATCGCCGCCGATTTTCCATATCTTTTTGCCATAGTGTTGATGCTTGGCTTATTTATCTGGTCATTATTGTGCGCTGAATGTTGCCTTTTGGCACATATTTTTGATATTACCATCCATTTCGAGTTTTTCCTTTGCGTGGGGCACTCGTACTTTTTGGTAGCTTAGAGTTAACGGGTCTGTAGGCACTAACGTCATCTGCTTTGCAGACCATCTAGTTGTCCCTACCAATGTGTCTCTCTTTAGAGGCTGATTATTTTGCAGCCCTCCTTACACTCATGGGTCTATAGGTACTAACGTCGTCTCATGAGGAGACCGTCTAGTCTACCCTACCAATGTGAGTTCCTTAGGTGGTTGCCTCTTTATTTATGTTTGTGCATCATTAATGATCAGATCTACTCCAGACATCCAGCTGGGGCATCCTGCGTTTTCATCTACCTTTTTCAAACTTGGGATCGTTTGTTCTATCACCCATCCCATCCCTAGTTTGAGGGGGATCACATCATCACTTTTTCTTCCTTTCTTCCACCTCCTTGTTTTTGTCTCACAACCTTGCTTATCACAAGTTACTTGACAAAAAGGGGAAAAATGTAGACACCTAAAATTGGTTATCCAATTTAGTGTCCCTCGTGCGCGTTTGCTCTCTCAGGTAACCTAGGGCACGTTTATATCACCACTATCCCCTTGGGGTATTATTCAATTTGTGATTTAAACACCTATCCTAAGTTTAATTCACCCCATTATGTTTTACCCATGAGTAATTAAATATTAACTATTTAATTACACCTTTTTACATGTATCCTAACCACTTATCTACCCCATATCTATTCTATCCATATATCCCCCCTATTTCTCCTCCTCCCAAACTTGGATATTTCCGATATTTGAGGTGGAGGATCACTCTTATCTTTCCAAAATCACTCCTTTTAGCCATCTCTGGGAGTCTGCTCCATGATCGGCGCCGACTTGTACTCTGGTCGATGGTGATTTTTCTGGAGCGGTGCGATTAATAGAGGCCCAAAACTCGAGTTACGGGAGACACAAATGTAAGAGAGAGAATGAGAGAGTTTTGAGCATCAAGTGTGAACATTATCTATCGAATGAGATCGAATCTTGTCCAAATCAATCCCTGAGAGGAGCATCGTTACTTTTCTCTTATCACATCAACATCGCACGTCTCCATTGATTTTCTGGTGACTCTGTTCCTACACCAAGACAGTGGAGTCTTGCCGCATCCTCTCGGCTTCGCAGATCCAGCAGACGTTGACGATCTTGCCTTCATTTTTGATTCCCAAATCTTCTCGCATTTTGTCTGGATCGACGCCGATCTATATCAGTCGACACCGATCTGAACAAGTCGACACCGATTCTACATAATCGACGCCGATCATCCTGCAGACAGGTAAAAGGACACAGGTAACACAAATCCAGCTTTGTTTTCACAGTTCCCTGTTTTCTGTTGCTTTTATCTCGCCGTTTAGATTCTATTTATTACTTTGATCGTAAAATCTAGTCCCGTACGTATATTTTATCATGTATGCTTCTTTACTTAATTGAAAACATGGATTGACATCTACCGAGGGAGCTTATCACTTCGGACTGCTTCTCGAGTAGTCCACCTAAATATCTTTTAACATGGTCTTTTCTATCAAGCATCGGTGTCTCGCAGTTACTTGGATCTATTGTGAATTGTTCGTGTGTGCCCATCTTATCTACATCGGCTTCCTTATCCGTCTACATCTTCGGATCTTGTCCATCAGGTATCAATTTCATTTGAGTTTTTCAAGGTTTTTGTGTTTAGTTTGGTACATTAACTTGGACAGGTAACAAGCGTGAAATTCTTGATCAACATTTAATTTTTTCCATTAAAAGTGACAAAACCACCAACCTATGCATGTCGGGAAGTCCTCTAACCACACCCTTCCTCAAAGTTCATCGACCACCAATCTGAATTGGGAAGCATTTAAAACACCTACTCTACATAGAGCGGTGGTCTGTTCTCGAAAACAAAACTTTAAAACTATTCATTTTTCAACATTTTTCTACTTAAGTTACTTTTTAATGCAAGATTAATTTTAATTAAAGTGTCTTCCATTAATTAGATGCTAGAATAATAATATATCTAGTCTCATAACTCAAATTACATAAACATCAACTCATTATCTATTATTTTCTTTGTAATAAAATCAAAAATTTAGTATAACATCAACTACCACTCATTCTCTTTCACATATTAAAATTTTGCAACAAAAACAATAAGGAGCTCAACAAGACTTCCTTTCTATATATTTTTCTTTTCCAAATATACATACACACACACACACACACACACACACACACACACACACACACACACACACACACACACACACACACACACACACACACACACACAAACACATATATATATATATATATATATATATATATTGTAACTTTGAATAACATAAAAATTTAGGAGAGTTTCACTTCCAGCAAATTATACAACTTAAGCTTTCTCCTTTCACTACAATCTTCAAAATTTGAATAATGAAATATATAAATCTTTCTTCATTCACTCAATCACTACAACTGGAATAAGTAAAATATTTCAAAATTTATTTCAAGCATTCAAAAGATACAATCTTCCACTCTAAGTGGGAATAACAATGTGATCAAATAATAACATAGAGGTTCTTTAACAAGCTGAAAACACAAGTCTCCATTTTAATGTCTTCTCCCAACTATTAGATTTCAACTTGCATTCATTAACTCTTTAAAAATTAGATCACATTACAAAGAATGGGGATAGGATATGCTCTCTGCACAAACTTTAATCAAATAAGAGGATAATCATCCCCTTATTGGTGCTCGAGCCCCAACCAAAGAAAAATGAGGGATCTTGAGAAACATTTGAGAACTTTATACAGAAATGGCTTCCATAAAAACATACAATCCACAACCATAAAACACATTCAAATGGACGTATTCAACAATATTTTTAACTTTCTCTAAAATACATAAGCTTGAACTCAAGCCAAAAGGAGAAAGGAATATGGAAACCACCTCCTTTTTCCTCCTAGGTTAAGTAGGAGTTTCACCCAAATCCTCTATGTACTTTAGTGACCCAACGTTTTTCGAAATCTAACCTCGAGGTGTAAATTTTGATTGCACCAATTTTGGAAACATGCAGCAGACATGGAAATGATGCATATTGAAAATATACCAACCTATCCTTTCCTTGCACAATAATTGAAGCACTCTATTTGGGATCCAATGTTGTGGACCATGTGAAACCCAAGTTAACATTGTAAAATTTAGTTGTGATTGGATATTTGCAGTGATGGCATAAGTCAGATATCTTATATGTACATTTATAATTAAATAAAAAGAACATTGTGGTGAAAGTTATGTAAAATGAAGCTATGAGGAGCTATGAAAAATGGATATATCACTTATGGAAGTCCAAAATCATTAGCAATTTGGATTGAAATAGTTATACGCATGGAGCAAAAGAAAATAGTTTTGTATCCTTCATTCTCCCTTATTCCACTATTTAGAAATGTATTGATTTATATCTTTATCTAAAGTGGGTTCAATGTTTCGAGAGAAAGGAACTACTACTATAGTGGTTTTATTTGTGGTATGGAATAGAAGAGGAAGATTGAACATTAGGAGGCAATGTTTTGGCGCAGAGGGCATAATTTCTAACTATATTGAGTTTTTCCCATTTTGTTATGATTTGTGCTTTGTGTACTATGACCTTGCTATAGTATTCTCCTGGTAGACAACAGCTATAATTTTATTTCCTAATCTTTATCTTTTATTTCGAGTAGTTGTTGCGTTAAGACATTGAGAGACCTTTTCTTCTATCCCACTAATGTCTCGCAAGATTTATCCTTCCTCTATGTGAAACCATTTATTTTCCCAATCTCTTCTAAAGCATATGATAAGAGATTCAAATAGAGTATGTGCACCATCAGTGGACTATCTTGCAAGACATGGGAGATAAATAGATTTTGTCTCTTGGGATGCATTAAGTATTGATGAAGGATTTGAAAAAATAAAAGGTTTTTTGAAGTGTCTAGTGGGATATGAAGTGGGTTTTCATCCATAAAGGCATGAATGAAAGACATAAATGTGACATCAGTACCATTTTAGTAAGGAGTGTGACTACTCGTGGCCTCCATAAATTTTCTCGAAATGGAAGCTTCATCTACATTTTTATTGCAGTTAGAAAGCAAAAGATATGGGCCTCCTCACAAAGCTTCTATATTGTTCACCAAATGTAACCAATAGGTTTTCGTGTGGTGGGTTCATATTTTCTAGCATACTCTAAGTTTTTTTAAAATGGAAGCATTAAAAAAAGGTGGTTTTACACAAAGATGTAAAGGATATTTAGTCGGTTCTTTTTTCATATGTTTGATTTACAAATTTCAAGCAGATATGTATGCAAAATGTGTAAATATGAACTTGCCACATAAACTATCTCGAAAAATGCCTTCAAGAAAATTTTCCTTATAAGGCACACAAAAAGATCCATGGAATGTCAAGTTTGCTAGATTTGCGTAAAATTTATTCAAGGAAAAGGAATAATTTTTTGTTTCAAACAAATTTTTTTTTTTCCAAATAAGCGCCATGGAAAAATATAATAGATGACCTCTCTAGCAAGTATTAGGAAAGGTATGGAATTACCTTCTTCTTCCATTAAAATTTCACATTTTATTGTTTATTCTTTGGTTCCTAATTTCTTTATAACAATAGAGGATGAAACTATAATTAAAACTAAAATTCTTACTATCTCAAAATATTGAAAAAATAGTCTTGATCCCGTGAACTTTACACATGGTGCGCCAAAGAATTTTTTTACCAACCTAGATCTCTATTTTTATTCCTAATGGTATAGGGGACCACGATGGCCATAAATATAACTAATAAAACTCAAATTGATACCTTGGAGAGATGAGTTCGATTCTGAATTTATACCTCTATCACTTGGAGTGACACTCCCTTTTTAAAGAAAATGTGACTTGTTTTGTCTTGCGGTTGCCTTAACGATTTGGCCAAGTTTAAAACTTACCCTATGTACATCTAGAACTTTGTTCAGAGAATTGAAAGAAACTCTCAGTTTTGTAAACAAAAAAATGATTTCGTAAGTTAGAGTTTCAAGTGGTTTTGGATCTCACCATTCATTTTACAACAATGGTTTTTGACGTGTTTACGACAATTGGTCTTTGAGCCACTTTTCTATTTTGAGACCTGTTTTTGGTAATCAAATTCTGTCAAATCCACAAATTCATTTTTATATAAGGGATTAAATAAGAATAGTTGAAATTACATTTTAACTTTAAAATGAATGTTTTCCAATCCCATATTGTAGGCACTTTATCTGTATTTGGGTAATTTTTGTAAACTCGTTGCTTGAGCTAAACATTCCTCACGAGGCTCCCATTTGAATTTTTTATTCTTGTAAACTCTTTTCGTATAGTTTCATGGTTGTGTAAAGTATACTTTAATCAAATATATTTCTATGAATGGATTTACTAATTTATAATGTCTTTTCTCTCCTCCCTCTTCTCTCTCTAGAAATAATATGGAATGTTGGTTGATCTTGAAAGTGTAAATGATTTGAATATGTAGATGGATTAAAAATCTATATGAATTTGAAATGATATGAAAATGGATGCATTGTGCATGTAGTTATGATACGGTAAATATAAAATAAAATGAATTCTATACTTCCACTCTCTTCCTTACTCTCTCTCGAATCAAAAATAAAAAGTAAAAAGGAATGTGAATGTGTGACGAAAAGACCTCTCTTCCTATCTCTCTATTTATATCTCTTCTCTAACTTGTTTTGAATTACTTGAAATGATGAATGTCTTATTTCATTTTTTAGTTAAGGGATTTTCATACTCAGTCCTAGAACTGACGGAACATTGGTTGCGTAGTACTCGAACAAGAGGAATTTTCTAGATGTGATATGTTGTAATTAATGAGTTATCATTGTACAGTTATATTCATCTTGAAATACATGTATTACGATATAATAATGATATGTATTGTTGTTTGAAGAATTCTTCTTTGAATATTTTTAAAGGGAATACCAATGTGGCTATATTTTATATTATCAAATTAGATGGGAAGTTATACTCAATGTTGTACCTATGTTATAAAGATATCAAAGTAATACTTTTCGATATTTATTATTGGTTTATTTTCTTAACACCCACAATGCTAGGTAGATTCTCATCTCATCAAGACTAAAAACAATAAAGAAACAAGCTATAATTCCTATTGTAATTCCTCCTCCCATTTGAGTATTTTCCCCAAGTTATAAAACAATGATCATGTTAATAAAATACTCTAACCTCATTAATAATCTTCTTGTTTCAGACCTAAGGTGTCTTATTAAGGACCTTTATTTTGAATATTTTAAGAGGTAGTGATTTTATGTTGTGAAACCTACCATATTGGGACAAGTGAGGTGATAATGTCTAGGTGTTGTAGGTCTGACCATATCATGAATAATTTATCCCCATTTTTGTGTAATATTCCTGGTACCATAGTGGGTGGCCAAAGCCTTCCAATATAGTTGTGGTTGTACTTACGATTGATCACTTGTGAGATCTAAATTATTTTAGTGGAGACTACATTTCAAATTTACATGTGTATTTACCCAAAATTGAAATGGTCCTTAGGAGGATTTTTTAATGCATAAAATTATTTGGGATATCTCTCTTTAAATATACAATTACGCTTCCATGTCACATAGCATTGAAATGAATTATCTTGTGTGATGTTGTACTCTTTATAGTCTTAAATTCCTTAGTGTTATATAATTGTTAGATGAATTTCATTTGCTCCAAAATGATGTTAATATAGAACCAAAGTACCCAATTAAATGTAGTTAGTAAAAGGGTAAATAATATTAAACTCGGGAATGACTACTATGAAAATGGTAAACCTTTAGCGATGTTAAAACCAACTAGAATGTAAAATGTTATTATAAAATGAATGTGATAAATTAGAGGTACACGACTAATACAACAACCTAATTAATAGAAAAAGCAAATATGATGCATGTGATCATGCTTTATTTTCATAAATATGAATCAAACAATGATGCAAATGAAATAATTAAATGTAACCTTGTGAATGGGATACTTGCAATCGTAGCCATAGTCTTGTGAGATAAAAGGATTGCACTTTAGTTGGAATTGTAAACATTAGCGTAACTCCTAGCATAGTTAGGAATATATTAAATCTAGGATCACTTAGGAATTAGAATCTATGGTTGAAACATGTAATTAACTCATCATTGCTACATGAGAGTGAACCCTAAGACAATGAAAGAGAAATAGTTTGAAATGTGAAATTCATCACTTAGATTCAAGAAAAAAATATCTATAAGGGGAACATAGGTGTAATGTGCTCTTCCATGTGCAATATGATTGTAAAAATATGAATTCCTAATTGGAGCAATGGATCATGAATCAAGAAAGGTACAATTTAATTAGTTAACCTACATGGTTGTAATAACTTGAATTTGAAAAGAGTGTATTGTCAGTATTAAACAATGCTATGAAATGAACTCAAGATAGGTTTTCTATAGATCTAGTAACCTTCCTTTATCTTCCTGTGAACTTTCCTCCTTGTAACGAGAGTATTTTTCCAAACCAAGTAAACACAGATCTCTCAAAAAAATCCTTAAGTCAAATATTAGAATATGCATGTGTGTACGTACGTTCCTAATCACAATCATGCTATATAAAGTTATTTCCACAATAGAAATGAGTGAATTTTAAAGGAACCACTATAGGTGAAATGTTAAAGAAAAACATGCAACCTAGTTGTAAAGGAATGAAGGATCCCATGTTATGTGTTCTTCATAAAATTATAGTCAACTAAACAATTTTTTAGAAATAAACCTTTAACTTAGGAATTGAATATTAGGAGACTCGTAGTTGTTTAAAATCAATTTATTTAACAAATGAGATTTGGATAACTAATTGAATTGGAGAACATAACCAACCGCACATTCTCTGTTAAAGACTAATGCTCTACAAAATAAATTAATTGAAGTTTGAAAAATAGGAATTTTTCATCCTTATGTGTTTAATTCTTTTGAAAAACTATAAGGTCTTACAATGGAAACCTAATTGTAATGAATATATAAACCATGAAAAGGCCATGTCTTGGTTTACGACATTTTAGTAAGACATTGATGTATACCCTATGTTATCATATTGTATGAGTGTGTTCATGTTTATGTAAGTGTTCTACATGATGTCAAGTTTCTTTATTTGTATCCCATGTGGTGTTGTGTAGCATGCAATTAAAGACAAAAATATTATTCCAATAATTTTACTGTTGTATTTGTGTATCAAATTTTTGGGCATTACATATGGTATCGAGCAAAGGTTCATGCTCAAACCTTTGGGATAGATTGGAGTTGTGGTGATCTTGCATGGTTGTGGTGGAGATGGGAAGAGTAATGTGATATAAGTTATGATGGGAACAATGTTTTAATTATGATATTATGAACATAAGTGTTATGCATGTCACTTACTACATATTTGTTCTCATGTTGATGTGCTTTTGTTCATAGTATTCACTCTCCTTTTTGTGGATTAAATGAGGAGTTCACGATTTGATGTCCCACCATATTTTATGTTAAAATAATGTTATTGCAAATTGCAGAGTGTTGGAGTGTCTTTTTATTACGTGATATGTGGGTGCATTGATGGGTTGTACAAAAAAAGAATTGTGTGTAGTGAATTGTATTTTATTGTGATGTCATCACCATGTTGTATTACAGATTGACTCTATGTTGTAATGTTAGTCATTTTTTCATCATACCTATAATTCCTGTAATATGTGATGGTTCATGTCATGATTTAGGGGCATACAAAGGACCGTATGAACCCTATTGTGCAAGATTTACACCTTATGTGCATTATGTGGAAAATTGATGTTTCATAACCCATGAAAGTAATTGTTTTATTATACCCTATATATAAACCATGCGTAAGATGCCATGGTTAATTTTTGTGAATCACCATTGTGTTAATGATGTAGTTATGTGTTATGTTGTGAACCTTATATTAGATGACCATAAGGGAAGAAACCATCATGAGTGTATGTGTGGACAAAGGAGGAGTAAGGCTCATGCGTTTCTACATTTCAAGGTAAATATGCATGTTTCAAAACCTAGAAGAGGAAATAAATCCTCAATGTGATTGTAGGATCTTAAAACACTTCCTAATGCTCCTAGAAGCCTTAGCTTCACCCGTAATCCCAAATTGATATATGAAGTCTTTTCGTGTAGCGAGGTCCCGTTAGGTCCTTGTTGTCAATTTTTTATTGAGAGGAAAAATGTATAAAAATATGTATGTTTCCATATTTTGTGGATATTTTAATTGTCTTTATGAATCAATTGTTATAGGTGGAAATTTTTGATGAGAGGTTCCTTCATATTCAACCTTTTGTCTTGATAACATTGGAAATATTTTTTTCACAAGAGGTTCGAGAGGCCGAGATGAATATAGGTGGAGATGAAGATTCATTTCTATTCGAGGAGAGAGAGGGTGATGAGGGGAGACACAAGGAGAGGGAAAAAGATGATGATGTTGAGGGGAGAAGAGAGGGGGAAGATGGAAAGGAAATTTATTTAATGTTCTCATTAAATTTTGTAATCGTTTTTGGATAACTTGATATAAAATTTTTAATACAATTGATATTTTTTTATTCACAAGTTTTCCTAATGGGGTCTAAGTGAAATTAATTTAGGATGATATAGTCATTGCAAGAGAGGTTATTTGTCATAGTAGAGAACATGCGATGTTTCATGACATGATAATTGCCCCAAAACTATCAAGGTCATCATTTCTAAGGCCATTGTTCCCACTGCACCATTGCCCTACCCTTCGACATTTGTAGGCACTTTGGTAGAGTGTGTCAAAGGGTTTAATGGATGATTTAATAGATGATTTAATTTAATTATTTGTTTAACTGAATGATTCACCTATGTTAACTTATTTACTAAATTATTAGCTTTTAGGATGATACAGAGTTCATGTTGTAGTCGAAAGGGTACATCGTAATTGAATGCAGACATCTGTGCTCCCCCATCCTGGGATCACACCTCCTTCCATTCATAGAGATGAGAAGAAGCACATTAGATTTTATGATTCAATTAATTTTGTTTCTCCCAATAGGATGTTGAGGAGATCACATGTTTATTATATAAAATTTATTATATAACAATGCTTATGAGGGTTGTGATTACTATAGATATATATATGATAATTTTGTTACTTTGATGTGTTTATATATTTGTGTTTAATGTTTATGATTTAGTATTACATCCATTATATATTGAATATGGTTTGTGGTTTATATTAGTCAATGAAACTAGTTGTGGCTATGGATTGATAGTTATTGAATAATGTTTATGGTTTTTTTTTGTTTGTTATATAGAAGTTTCAATTTACACTCCATTTATAGTGCATTAGATGGTTTTTATTCTTATTATGTGACATTCCATTTATTGTATTCCAATGCTTATTAATAGCACCCTAATTGATAGAGTGGTATGTATGAGGATGTTATCACTATGTATGTAGTTAATTTATTAACAATGAGATGTTATGTGACTATGGATTATGGATTATGGTTTATGGTTTATGGTTTAATAGTTACATTCTTCTTCCATGTATGCCTACTTGGGTTTTATGTGTTTGCTAAACTTTCATATATATTTCATCTATGAAAATATTTTTTTGAGTATACGTTAAGTGAATTATTTTATTTATAACTACTAACTCAATTTTGCCCTCCTAGAAAAATTGATCAAACTAACCTGTGTAGGAATAAATCTAAGGGATGGTTCACATACGATCCCATGTTTTAAATACAATGATCAAAGTTACAGACGGGCTCGAAAATGGAAAAGAAGGGTTAGCTATATGGGGTGAACAATGTAAAAGAAACCAGAGGCTCAAAGGAAGAAAATGAGGAAAGGCTTAAAGGATTCGAGCTTCACAAACACTCTAGAGTAAGCCCAAATTGGCTAAGTATGGAGGAAACAATGGAAGGTTCCATGTGCCTCAACGGAACACATTCAAGGATAAAGAAAAAGATGGAAACCAAAAAAGCATCAGGCCTCCACATTTCTAGGGACATAACAAGGAGCGGGCCCAAAATTACTAAGTATAGAGAGCTAACAGATGAGGACACATGTTGCATCTGGGTTTAAATTCAAAGGCGTGACCTAAAGAAAAGACTTAAACAAGTGCAAGGCTTCCAAGTGTCCTGAGTCCAAAAAGGGAGAGAGTCGCAACTTGAATAGTCAAAGAAGAGGTAGGCCAGTGGAAGGAGACTAGTGTTAGCATGTCACTACTTCAAAGGTACAATCCTGAGTGGGTTTTTAAACAAGAACCAAGCCTCCACGCATACAGGGTTAGACTTATGGCCCCGCAAGAAAAAAAGTGACTTAGTGAAAAATATAAGGAAACAGAGCAAGCCACAGAAGGTGCCATGTGTCTCTTCGATGCATCTTTAGAAGGTAAATCTAAAAATGGTGCCCAAACTAGCGTCATCTCACCACTTGGCCATGTTGACAATTTAAGGCGGGAAAGAGGATCATCGAGGAAATTTTAAATTTTTGCCCCGAGAAGACATAAAGTGAAAAAATGAGCCACACCTCCATTGATGCCCAAGGAGCCACGTGTCAAGCCTTAATTGCATGCGGGTCGATAGACCTAGGTGAGGCTTTTCACCCAAATAGAAAATGCAGACCATCATGCCCGAAGATGATTTTATTCAAAACTGAATTGTGGGGCTGTGAGGCATATTTTTCAGTTTGTATCTTTTGTGCCAAAAGGAAAAAAGTGAATTTCGGGCCTACGGACCCATTATGCGAACTGGTTTTCACCATTTTTGTATGGACCTAACTCAAACATTGAAATGGACATATCTTTTGATCCAGTGCCTAAAATCCAAAAAAATTTACACCGTTGGAAAGGTCTCAACCTCATCTACACCATGGAAGCACGAAAATTTAATTTTGACAAGGTTAGTTGGGAGACAAATGGGAAATCATATTTCAGGCCATTAATGCATAATCTAATTGCTTCAACTACTAGATTTGATTTGATTTGATCCACAAGTCTTCCTCTTTAACACGCCGAATAGACATGAGAGCCTTTGGACGTGATAGATCATGGGTTGATTCAAGGGGGCATTGATGGTTGGTGGTTGGACTTTAGGAGCAGAGTTCGATTTTCCCTCCTCTCTCTCTTATTCTTTCTATATATGATACATGAGGGGAATATTCAAAGGTTTTTTCATCTTTTCTCTATTGCCCCCTCTCTCTTTCTTCCTTAGGGTAGAATATGGAGTCTAAGCCTCCTTCTATGGCTCTGTAATGGAATTTCCTTACCTCTTTCCCACTGATGATGTACCGTGTAACTTTTGGAGCAATAGAATATGTTTCGTGATGCATCTGTCCATCCTTGGCTCATTTTATTGTCTCTTCTTACCTCTCATCATTACAGGGTATACTGTGCATATTCTAATGTTTGTTGCTGGAGTTTCGGTTTTCAATTGGTGTTCTATGTGAAATCTATCTCTATTCCATGATACATTTTGTCCACCCTCTCCTTTTCTCACTTCTCTTAACTTCAGGAAGTCGGATCTATGATTCAACCACTTCCTTTTCTAGTGTATCACCGCTTAGAGTAGGATCTTTTACACTCTCCATCTTTAGATTAGTTAGATTCTACCCGCACTAGAGTAGCTTGTGGCAAGTAGATTAGGAAGAAAGAATTGACTTTCTCCGGAGGGCCATCTCAGGTTTTCAAGTCCCACAACTTTAGAGATGGTCCCATGTTGTGCAATCACATCAAATTCCCCACTCACTTTCAAGCCATTTGGGGGTGCTGTGATTTTGTACTAATAGTTTTGGCATGCCCAGTGGGACACTGAGGTTAGATCTTCCATCTTTCCAAGGTGTCTCATTATAATAGAAAATCATAAGCCACTATGTGACCACACTAATAGTTTTGGCATGCCTAGTGGGATAGGTCTGAAGCACCTTACCACTTCATCTTAGTAGGTTAATGTGTTCCTGTTAGGTTTCATCATTTTGAGGCACATACAAAGCACATTTTGTGACTCCATCTATTCAATAACCCATCGTCTGATTTTTAGACCTTTTCCATCCATTTCCACTCACTTTCATCCATTTTCTTCTTCCATAAATTTCATTTTCTTCCATCTCATGAAGTTGGGAAATAATGAATTCATTCCTCTCATGGAATTCACACCTATAATAGTGCAGTTGACCTCCAATGCATTTCCCAACTCCTCCATATTAGCATTATGATCAAATCTAGAACCATTATGCTTACCCATATGAGCAGGGTCAAAACCAGTTTGGCCATGAAGCTTATCAAGAACAAGGGGATGCATACAATGGTGATAGCTACACAGAGAATGCTGGTTTGCTAGAGAAGATCCAAAGAATGGAGGCTAGCATGGTGCAGTCAATGGGTACAACATAGATGAAGGCATTCAAGATTGGTTTGTGGTAGCTTGTCCATAGGGAGGCCCTTTTCTAAGACATTACATCCCTCAAGAGAAGCTTGACTTCATGGTTGAACTAATCCCTCAACTTGCATAGTGGATTGAGGATATTGAGGCTTATGAGTTAGACACAAGACATCATTTTCAATGGGTAAGTCCACCACCTCGTAGCATTTATTTTTCTTTTCCTCAATCGTTATCATTTTAGCATGATCAAGAGTTAAGCTTCCCATATGGAGCCCCAATTGTTTATTTCTCTTCTCCATCCCGTGATCTTCCATCCCACCTTAGTTCCTCTTCCATTTTCCCTCCCAAGAATTCATTCCCTTCAAACAAACAAGAAGTTCCACTTCCATCTCCACCACAAAAATAGTAAATTTGGTTGAAACACCATCCACCCCTCCTCTTACTTTCCCAAGTCCATGTGGGAAAGAGACTTAAGAATCCAATCAAGGAGAAATGATAGAATATTAGAAGAGTTGGGATGCCAAATTTGTGTTTACAAAGGTCCCCTTGATGGTTAAGCCAAGACAAGAGGTCAAGGTTGAAGAACGAGTGGGGGACGAGGCTGAGTTTGCCGCAGAGAAGGAACAAAAACAAGAAGAATAAGATCAGCAATATGTTTCTCCGAATATAGTGTCCCTAATGGAACTTTGTCTTTATAGAATTATTATCTAATATAAGCTACACAACTAGTTAAAGAAGGGGAATAATCAGCTCCAAGCCCCATTGAAGAGGAGCAGCTGGGAGAGATCAAATTAGAGTTGAAGCCACTCAATGAAGAAAGCATCATTGGAGATTGTTTTCTTTCATTTCAAGGGGCTAATTTGATTGGTAAACCCATGATGGAGGAAGACCCTATAGTTTTAGAGGCTCCAAGTGTGGAGTAGGCCATAGAAGAACCTTCATTTCTTCCTCCTAGTTCATACCCTTCAGGATATAATGTTTAATAAGAGTTTGATCTTTCAAACTTCATGTTTAAAGAAGAGGGAAACCATGGTGAGAAATTTTTAGGTCAGGAGGATACCATGAAGGAGGTTGAGCACATGCAATGGGACAAAAAGGAGGCAGATTATCTATTAGACTTGGAGGAATTCTTTGGTGAAAACGAGCCCAAGGAGATCACATCATTCACTCCTCCATTATCGACTTTCCAAGCACATGAACTGCTACCATAGAGGAGAACATTCAAGTGCATTGGCCTGCACTTCATGATAGCCCTCTGGAACCAAGGTTGGAAGATATAAGTCTTGCATGTTCTTCACAGGAGAAGGAAGATAAAAGGTAGGAGGATGTCATCATATCTCTCACACAATCCATCTAAGAAGGTCAAAAAGATGAATCCATTTTAGGAGTTGAAACTCAGAGCAAGGGGCACATCCAAAGGATTGGACCGTGCCTAATCAGTACTTAGCTTTATTGGAGCCAAGGAGAAGCTAGAAATAGTCATGCCTATTTCAAGACATGTGTACAAGTACCAAATTACCAAGGGTTATCATCAACACCTCCAGAGTCCAATGCCAATTAGAATGAGGAGGTATTTTTGGTTGATGTTGATACCTTGATGATATGGGTGGAGGGCCAGCTTATGGTTAGTTCTTCACTCATCCAAGTAGCCGTATTTAGTGACAAACCACTTACATGGCTGCCACTTTTGACAAAAGGAAGCTACTTCTCCCTACTAGCTATAGGATTTTTTTGATCCCTTTTTCTCTCTGGTTAGTCTAGGAGTAGGAGTAGATTTTTTTTTAGTAGAAGAAGTGTTTGTGCACACTCTACATGTCTCTTTTGAGGCATTTATGATTTTTGTCTTTATAAATAATTTTTGTTCGTATTGCTCTAGAGGTGCATATGCCCAACCTTTTAGTAGTCACAACAAAGAGACCCATAATTTCATGTAACAAGCTTTGCTAGTTTCAAATAAAAACAAATGTAGAGTAGATAAAATTGGATTCGAGATAGTCCATTCTCAGAAAAAAAAGCCCCAACGAGGTGAGTTAGGGTTAGCAAGATATAAGCAATCGGGAGAAGTATCAAGGAAAGAAGGATCAATATCGTGCTATCATTCTTGACTCAATTCCCAATGTATTCTTCAAGGCTACTTTTCTCTTCATCTAGTAGGTAGATGTCCCCGTTAGTCACCAAATTTTTGTGTCAATTTTTACCTCCTTGGAAAAGTTGATCAAACACGAATTCGTGTAGGAAGAAATCCAAGGGATGGTTCCGTTGTATGAACCCACCTTTCAAATCTAATGATTAGGTTGAAGACGGGATCAAAATGGAAAAGAAGGATCAGCTAAGGGGCCGAACAATGTCAAAGAAACCAGAGGCTCAAAGGAGGAAAATAAGGAAAGGCTCAAAGGCTTTGGACTTCACAAACGATCTATAGCGAGCCCAAAGTGGATAAGTATGGAGGAAATAGCTGAAGCTTCCACATCCCTCAATGATGCACATTATAGGATTTCACCAAACAAGCACCAGGCCCAATTGCCTAGGGACAAATAAAGGGTGCGGGCCCAAAATGACTAAGTATAGAGAGCTACCAGATGATGGCACGTGTTGCATCAGCATAAATTCAAAGGCACAACCCAAAGTAGAGAATAAAACAAGCACATGGCTTCCACATGTCCCAAGTTCAAAAAGGGACAAAGTCGGGGTTGAATAGTCAAAATAGAGGTAGGCTAGTGGAAGGAGCCAAGTGTTAGCATGACGCTACTTCAAAGGTAAAACCCCGAGTGGATTTTCAAACAAACACAAAGCCTCCACATGTCTATGGTCAGACTTGTGGTCCCACCAAGAAAAAAAGGGACTTAGCCAAAAACATGAGGAAATAAGGCAAGATGCGGAAGGCGCCACGTGTCTCTTCGATGCATCTTCGAAGGTAAATCTAAAAGTGATCCCCAAACGAGCGTCAACTCACCACTTGGCCATGTTGAAAAGTCAAGGCGGGAAGGTGGATCATCCGAGGAAATTTGAAATTTTACCCGAGAAGGCGTAAAGTGAAAAAATGATCCATGCCTCACTGATGCCCAAGGAGCCTATATCAATCCTTAATTGCATGCGGGTCAATGGGCCTAGGAGATACTTTTCACCCAAATAGAAAATGTAGAATGTCGGGCCGAAAGATGGATTTTTTCGAAAAGTGAATTACAGGGCTCCAGCGCATTTTTAAATTTTTTTTTTTTTTTGTTCCAAAAGGCACAATGTGAATTTTGGGCCCATAAACCGACTCTGGTAACTAGTTTTCACCATTTTTGTTTGGACCCAACTCAAACATTCAAATGGACATATCTTTCGATCCAGTGCCCAAAATCCAACAAATTTGGCACCGTTGGAAAGGTCTCAACCTCGTCTACGCCATGGGAGCCCAAAAATTTAATTTTGACGAGGATAGGTGGGTGAAAAATGGGAATCTATCTTTTAGGCCATTAATGCAAAATCTATATGCTTCAAGTACCAGATTTGATTTGATTTGATCCTCTATTCTTCCTTCTTCAACATGCCAAATGACATTAAGTGGCAGACTTGAAAGATTGTGGGTAGAGTTTCTAGGGGCATTGATGGTTGGTGGTTGGAATTTAGGAGAAGAGTTTAATTTTACATCCTTTATCTCTTATTCGTTCTATATATTGTACAGGAGAAGCATATTCAAAGTTTTGTTCTTCTTTTCTCTATCGCCCCCCTCTCTCTTTCTTCCTTAGGGTAGAATGCAGAGTCTAATCCTCCTATCATGGCACCGTAATGGCATTTCCTTTCCTCTTCCCACTAATGATGTGCTGTGTAACTTTTAGTGCAATATAATCTATTTCGTGATGCATCTATCCATCCTTAGATCATTTTATCACGCTTCTTACCTCTCATCATTATAGGGTATATTGTGTATCTTATGATGTTTTTATAGGTTTTGGGAGCTATGCTTAATGGGTTTTAAAGTGGTGTTCTATGTGAAATCTATCTCTGGTCCGGGTGCATTTTTTCCACCCTCTCCTCTCGCTCACCTCTCTCCACTTCGTGAAGCACTCGAGCTATGATTCAACCACTTCCTTTTCTCGGTGTATCACCACTTAGTGTACGCTCTTTCACCTCTCTCTCTTTCCATTTCCACTTGAAATGATTATATATTTGAGGTGAACACCCTTATTTATATATTAGAGGTGCTTTAGAGGAAATCACTTTCCTCCACCCTGCCTCCTTCGCGCAAAGTTTAGAGCAGACTATACCGAGCCCACAGAGCCCACCAACTAGTGTTAAAGGATTCTTGGTCAATGAGATAAGCGTGGCCACTAACCAAAGTGCAAACCAAATTTAGCCCACCATACCCGAACGAGCCCACTAGTGTGGCTACTAAGGAGTGAGAAGGCCATTAATGAGCACTAGGTATGCATTTAGTTGTTTTTTTTGGTTAAAATGGAGGATCCAATGGATTTGGGCATAAAAAAATGAAACCCTAGTTTTTTATTTGCAAAACCCTAGTAAATTGGAGATGCTTTTGTGTTTTTTCATTGATCTACCTATACATTGGCACATTTGCTCAATTTTTACAATTTGATCTACCGAAAAATCCTATACATTAATGCACTAGGAGATAACACTCAGAGACAAGCTATACATTTTGTCTACCATCTACTTTACTCCCAAGCTACCCATATAGATTAATTTCACATTTCAAACAAGTAGCCTGATTATAATTATTTAATGATATGTGTAAGATATTTTCTTGTCTCTATAATTCCACGAATACATTACGATGGGATGCACACCTTAAAATCAAATGTGTCACATAAAATGGTCAAGAAATATTGCAAAAGAAACCTAAATTTGAAACATACAGGATTATAAATTGTCTAGAACCCTTGTAGTATTTGTGCCCTTATGAAGTGTGAGATATGATATATGCTTTTCTATGCATATTCACTATCAAAAACCATGGGTTTTTCATGGATATTTCAACAATTTGTCAAGTCAAAATTTATCCGAAGAAATGTGTGATAAAGCTAGCAAAAGGATTTGTAATTTAAAGAAGTATGGAACATGTTATCTACAATCCAAACCACTTTAAAGTCATGTGCCAATCACCATGTGAAGGTCAAATTCTATCATGTGCAAGTTATATTCATTTTAGAAGAAAGAATTAAGTAGAACCTTTGATAGAACCTGATGGCAATCAATCAATGATATCTTGAAATCTTGGTTGCTTGAGTGAAAGCCTTCATAAACCTTGGATTCAAATTGGATATTTTATGGTTTCTAATGGCCATATGTTTGAAAGGATCATCGGAATTGCTTATGGAGAATAGTTATTTTCTTTCTTTCTCTTGATTAACTCAAGATGCCCAACATTCGACTATGTTTCCTCAATGAAGTGAAATAATTAAAAATTTATTTTAGGATCTAATATCCCTTATGACATTACTAATATCAGTAGTCCTTACTATTTCACAGTAGTCATCCATTCATCTTGATAACTGAGGAATTCAATGAGAGTAGTAAAATGGAAGGGAAATTTTGTAATTCTTGAGAACTCCATTTGAATTTATGGAGTTCATAATTTGATAGAAATCTCTCTTACAATGATACTAGATAGACAACTAGTAATTCTAGGCATGACTCAATGAACACTAATTTCATATATAGTATATTTAATATCTACTTTTCAATCCATTCCATAATAATTACCTACATTTGGTATAATAGCCTTTATTCAATAATTTTTAAAATCATGGTTTGAATGAATCATTAGGAGAATCATGGTTTGAGCGAATTTTAGTTTAATGAGTATTAACATTTTTAAAAGAGCCAACTTTGAGTATGAGAGAAATTGATTGAAGAGTATTCTTTTTTATTTTATTATAATGAATAAAACTTATCCATGAAAGAAGGAATCTTATGCCTAACATTGAAATTAAAAATCATGTTATTATAGGGAAAGATGACATCATCAATGGGGCATACTTTATTAATATCTCAAAAATTTGTATATATCTTAATGCCCCTAGTTGAATTACCAATTGGGACAATGTGGGAAATCTATTAAAGTTATCAATAGGTTTAACAAAATCATAATTGAAATAAAAATTTGGATTTATTTTTAGGCAACTTTAGGATGTATATTTTTACTTTGCATGTTTGACATCAAGATTCACAAAAATATTATGCACCTCAGATAAAAGTAGGCATATTAAACATGTATGCACATAAGCACGTAACAATATCTTGATATTTTATTAAAAACCCAATATAAAAAAATTCTCTACGAGAGTCGATGAGACACCAAACTCAACATTTTGGATGCCTCACAAATGCTAGTTTTAATATCATATTTCATTTAATAATATTGATACATTCCCACAAGGAATCGAAAAGGTCTAATATAATATATTCATCACTATACAACAACTCACTTTCCTCAAATAAGCTTGATATCTCTCAATGTAAAAGGGAATTTATTCTTATGATAATATGTAGGTGAATCCACATTCATTCCAAAATATTTTTTATGGTTTCATTATTGCAAAGAGTGTCAAAATATACTCTCTCATACTGAGAATCAAAATGGTTTAACTTAAAACAACCAAGTACAATTTGTAATTTTTCTTTTCATAATTAATTCCTCCTTCAAAGACCAACTCCCTATTTAACATGTTTGGAATGTTCTCATGTGAATTGAAGAACCTCATGAGTCATTTTATTGGAATAATCATCATGTTTCGGTTGTTACTAACTTTTTCCCCGTATGGGTGAAATAACCGATACGTACATATATATATATATTTATATATATATATATATATATATATATATATATATATATATATATATATATATATATGTATGTGTATATATATATATATGTATATGTATATATATATATATATATATATATATATATATATATATATATAACCCTAGAAATTTTACATCCACAACTATACATAAAGTTGTTGTTTTCGTCACTTTTCATAAAGCATTGATTTGTCGACTAACCTAGATTTTCCTTTTTATCGAGTGCTTGACCTTGTAGCATCTATTTTTAATATTTGGATGAAAATCCCTATAGATAACTTCCATGTAACCTATCAATATTTAAACCCCAACGAGCTTAAACTTCTATTTTTATTTGTACTAGCATGTGGGTTTGACACAATACTTCTTAATTAAATCAAATTATGGGTTATAAAATCATCTCTTAATGTGTCCACATAATGTTATGCACCCCATCATTAAAACTCCTTTGTCTTTACTACAAATACGGGGAAATTAACATTTCCTATCTTCCCAATTTTCTATAGGATTTTTCCATTTCATTTTTAAAAATAAGGGATCATGTGAGCTACTCATTTCGATTATTATCATGTTTATATTCCATTTAATTTTTAACTTTTGATAAGATTTTTCGTTGCGCCCAATTATAGGCATCATGTCAAATAACATTCTTCTAAACTTTTTGTGTCCTTAATTTTAAGAGGTTGTGGGTGGATATTGTATATCTTAAATGTGGTTACTAGCTACTTTACAATGATATTAAGTTTTATATCATTTGAAATCATAAATTAGTACCCAAAAACTCTAAATGAAAATATTTAAATAAATTCATGAACTTTTATTATAAATATTTATAATGGTGGAAACAATCTTTGTACAAAGTATATCAACATTGATAGAAGATTCAAACCAACTTAGCCTCGAGGACATAAATAATCATTATTAATTATATAGAAATATTTGTGTTAATAGCATACGTATCTTACCATGATTATTATCTACACATTTATAACAAGCATTCTTTTTTATAAGAATTATAATTGATCACAACTAAATATTTACAAGTTACTTTCATAAAGAACCCTTTTCTAAGCCACATATAATACAATGCATCACACTCAAATTGATAGTAAAATGAAAAATGTACAAAAAAAGGTCTTTGCGTGATGTATTCTCAAATAGCATAGTGAATAAAACTAACTATTGCACCTCAAGGGTACAATGAAAACATTGACAAAGGTTGTGAGTCATAGACAATAACAATCTAAAGAGAAATAAAAGGTGATTATTTGTTAATAAGAAACCTACTTATAATGTCTTGGTTTATTACATTTGATGATAATGTTAGTTCAATTGTGCTTTATATTCGATTATTTGTTAATAAGAAATGTATATTTATAATGTCTTGGTTTATTTGTTTATTTTATATTTATAATGTCATAGAAACTCAATTTTGATGGTGCTTCTAGAAGGAACCCAGGTAAATCAGGTGCAGGTTGTATTCTTAGGGATGAATTTGGTAATCTCATCAAGGTTGGTTCCTACCCTCTCAGAGATGGTTCATGCAATGTTGTTGAAGCCCAAGCGCTACTAGAAGGGGTCAAGATGGCTGCCCAGTTAGGTTGTTCACATCTATTTATTGAAGGGGAATCCCAAATTATCATATGTGCAGTTTCTAGAGGTACATCCGCAACATGGAAAATCAATACCTTTATCCCCCAAATTCTATTTTGGTTGAAAAAAATTGGCTCCTGATACATTACACATAATTATAGAGAAACAAACCAAGCGGCTGATTTTTTGGCAAACTATGCAATTGATTACCCCGCCACCATCATCACTTGTGTACCGATAAAGATTGGCATGGGCTGTCAAGCCTAATCTCCCACGAGTGGGCCAACTCGACTCGGTAGTTTGGATTAGGCCTCACGCGTGTGTAGCGCTCCATTTAAGGGAGAAGGTTGCCGACTCTCTGCTATGTGTCTCTTAGTCTTAGTTTCCACGCTGCTTGTTCTCCAGCATCTTACCATGGCATTTCTTGGGTTCCCTTTTGTTACCCTTCATAGCACGGTGTCGGATGTCACCTCAACTTTGGAGATTGATCATTCCCATCTGTCAGAAGTCTTCCAATATTCTTCAATCCAAGAAGCTGAAGAAATTAAGACTATTTTGGGAGACTCTTATCATTTTCATTCTTGCCAGGCATGCACAAATGTAGACATTGTTGCTGCCTTCATCTCCTTCTACCTACTTTTGGAGGAGGATTTGGTCATCGTGGAGATCATTTCCATTGCGTTATCTATCCCCCGCTCATTGTGCTAGCCTCCATGATGAATTGGCCAACTTCTCCCTATCGGATCCACTCCTCTGGGTTGAGGAGGTCGATGATCTTGCAATCGGCTCAGGGCATGGCATCAAGTGGATCTGCGGCCAGTATAGGGACCTTCTCAACCATGCCCAAAGCATCAACACTCTGTTCACGATGGGAAGGCTCGATCATCATCTTCTACCTGAAGTGGATATTGAGGCCATTGGCTTCCCTGTATACTCTGCAATCGATCAGTGGAATGCTTTAAAGGATAGGGCTCGGAGTGCATACAGGATCATTCTATGTGATTCTAACCAGTGATCCGGTACCATTTTGGTTGATGCAGAGGCTCCCGTGCTCCTCCCTTTTTCTATTGTTTAGGTTCTTTCGGGTTTCGTTCTCCACTATCTCGCCACGTCACTAGCTGTTGCCCCTCCTTCACCTTTTTCTTCTTCTTCTTTCCCCATGTCCTCCCCCTTTCTTCCCTTCTTCCTCTCCTTCCTCTTGTAATGTTGGGGTCCATCCCCCCGGTTCATAGCTCGGTCAAAAGTGTTTAAATATCAAAAAAATTTAAACTCGTTAATAAGAAACCTATTTATAATATCTTGGTATCCTAATTACGTGCACAAAAATTTATCACGTGATGTTGTGTAGGAACTCAATGATATGAGGAATATGTTTCTTTCATTTGATTAGATTCTAAAAAAACTGCATATTACATTCCAAATAATTCCTCCTTTAGTTCCATAAAATCTATGCGATCCATACACTCATGCATGACTGACTTATAAGATATATGTAATTTCTTATTTTCTAAATTATTTACATTGAAGCTTGAAAATCATATTTCTATTTTCATTAAAATATGATAATATCTTAGGAATTGTTTTAATTAAAAGTACTATTAATTGAATTTTACTTTCATTTTTTTTAGATTCATGGCTTCTTCCCCTCGTAAATTTTTGAGAGGACCGATTTAGAGATTGCAAAATTGCAATATATTCTCCAAAATCCAACTACAATTGGGCATTATAAAGCCCATTGTGAAAAAATACTGGCTGATCTTCGTAGAATAGAGACAAGTTTGAAAACATATAACCCATTTGATTTTGAGTTAATAAAAAATTTATGGATTCATTAAAATCAAGTGTCTCAGGAGATGTAGGTTATAATGAGATTACATCATGACTTTCCGATAAGGAAGTTGTTAAGAGGTCTTGTTGGAGTTTTTATGTAGACAAGCAGAAAATAAGGGCATATTATGTAAACAAATGTTCATGTCCCCTATGTTCCCCTTTGATTTATCCCAGATTTGTGGCCTCTCAAGGCCAATTTACAAATAATGACCAATTACCGTTATACTTCGTAATGATGCTACATGCTAAGGTTCACTTAAACCTAAAGGTGAACTATTTAGAAATCCCTAGTTATTTGGGGTAGGGGCGTGGTTGTATTAGCCACTGGAAGGCATATAGAAATTAGGGATCTCCTATAGTTGTTGATGTGTGAAAACTTGTACCAAGGTGACAACCATTATTATCAGGATTATAGGATGTCACATCACATGTCATTATGACGCACATGAGGATTCTATCGAGGGTCTTCCGGAATTGCTCACAAGACCCAATTGATCTCTTCCCCACCATGTGCATCAAGACATTCAGAGATGTGATACTAGCGGTGGAGGTGCTAGTAGCAGAAGTAATGCACACAACAAGGTATATGCTAGTGCATCTTGATTTTCCTAGATGACTTCGAGCTAGTTACAGATCCCACTGTGCACGTCAGCTAGGATGCATCATGGGCTGCGACTTGCTACGTGCATATGAGGTGATTTCATGGCATTGAAGCATTCCACTATTGGGGTTTTAGATTTTATACGGTAAAGAGAGTGGGAGTGTATGTTCTAGTCAAGGTAATATTTGTAAGCACACAACCATATTATACAATGAATACACGGTTATAGAACTTCAATATATTATTTCACGAATAATATTCTTCACTCAAATATTCATATGAGAACTCTTACAAATATATAGGAATAAGTCATTCCTATAAAATAGGAATCTGATATAACAACACTCCTTAATTCTCTCACCAAACTCCTATTCACGTGAGTTGTTTATTAACAACTTCACATATAAACAAATATAATAACAGACCTAACAAATAATAATGATTAATAATGTTAAACAATAATATTAATCCTAACATTCACCCCCTTAGTGTGAACATTATTAATCACTAATCTTCACCCCCTTAATGTGAACACGGCAAAGAACCATATCCGAAGAAATTGAACCACCTCCTGAAAGCACTTCTTAGACCAGGTACAAACTCCATATATTATCTCTTTACCCTCGTAAAGGCGTAGTGTCGAGCCGAATTATGCAGGAATGCTCCCTTCCTCTTTGGGTTCCTGTGGGACTTTCCCTTCCTCTCTGGGCGCCCGAATTCTGAATCTCCAAGATCCACAAGCTTCACACTAGCTGGATAACCATCCCTTGAATCTACCTCAAAATCTTCTCCTGCTCCCAAAAGTGAGTATTCTGACAACATGATTCCTCCAAAAAGTTCTGAAAAGGGTTTATTCAGAAAACCATCACTCTGTAAAACAAGAACACTGAAAATGAAAAACCACACTGCAAATGTGAAAAACCACACTAACGAGAGCACACATGTCACCATCCTCCTGTGCCTCCATCCTCCGATCTCATGCTGCTAGTTCAGCCGGATGTGATCATGAAGCTCAGTTTCCACATTGAGATTATTCTTTTCTTCCTTCCCGCAATGTGAAATACTTTATTTCCAGACGTCGGGTAACACCGAAAATGCGTCTGTGAGGCAAATTTTTTTTATTTTTCCAATAATTTTGTCATTGACTCTTGACACCACCTAAAATCACCTATTTGACATGACTTTGACAAAACATCAAGGACTACATAACAAAAGATGACTTTATGACACTATATTCACATAAAGACATTTGACTATTAAAAAGTAATGAAATGTTATTTTTGACTCAACACAACTAATACCACACTACAAATTTCAACCAAACAATAATCTACTATATTGATTCTTACAGACCTAATATAAACATCAATAATATTTATGAGGATTTGAAAAAGAAAAACTAAGAACGTTACCAACTCTATTAACAAATCGATTTCTAATAATTTTATTGACACATATAACGTTCTAAAGACCCAAAGTACAAATAAATAAGGTAAAAAGGTTTTAAAACCTTTTAGATAGCAAATACAAAATAATTATATTAACCCTACGGTCCACCCTCTAAACTTTTGACAAATCTAATGCAGATTCTAACGTATAGATGACACGCACAAAGAATTTAGATAGAACATGAAAAAGGATAGAATAAAGTAACTCATCAAAAAATTGACCTCAATGAAACTCACTACCATATGCCTACAACTTAATGAATTAGATCTCACACGGCATTGGGACTGCTGATCAGTGCAAAATGACGTTGATCCCGAAATGAGCTCTGTAATTCTGCCAAGTATTATGTGGCCAAAGATATCTTCAACGTGGATGACAGATGTATGATAGTGACATTCCTAAATGGTAGAAATGACGGAAGACTTGAATGTGGTGCTCTGATAAGTAGATATTTTTGCATCCTACGTGTTCTCAGATCTGAATGATGGTTTCAAGAGTGAGGAACAAAATGAATATGTTAAAAAAAAGGAGCGTGGAGGGAGCCACTGAGCCGATAAACTCGCTAATACAGATTCCAATTCGTTGCCAAGTGATTTGATCAAAACTTCAACAAATATTATTTTATGAGGGCTCTTTACAGCAATGCAAGTACAGATTGAATCGACAGATCCATATGCATGGTATACAATACACGGAGCTCGACAGATAGTAGATCTAATCAGCTGTAGAAATATATAGTTGACTGGAATATGTTTCAAACCTTCCAACAAAAACTAATAACAAATAATCAATCCTACACTCCGAAGGAATATATCAGGCTTTCATGAATTGGGGCAGTAAGAAAACAGGCGGTGCCCCTATTTCTCTCTAATTCTCCATCAGAGGTATGATAGAGGTCGCTCTGATACCAGATGTAAGCACACAACCAGATTATACAATGAATACACAGTTATAGAACTTCAATATATTATTTCACAGAATAATATTCTTCACTCAATTATTCATACGAGAACTCTTACAAATATATAGGAATAAGTCATTCCTATAAAATAGGAATCTGATATAACAACACTCCTTAATTCTCTCACCAAACTCCTATTCACGTGAGTTGTTTATTAACAACTTCACATATAAACAAATATAATAACAGACCTAACAAATAATAATGATTAATAATGTTAAACAATAATATTAATCCTAACAATATTCCCACTACTATAGATAGACTTCTCGTTGTTAGGATCGTCACACTGATGTTCAACACATTGTTGTTCCGGTGAGAAAATTAAACCTTGAATAGTATTTATATTTCATTAAACCTTCAATATGTAATATAATTTATATTTAATATACAATTATTTAGTTTTATAATGTTTTTAAAAATAAAATAACTACATGCTTTAAAGACAATTTTATTATATATAAATAATAATTTTTTAAAAATATAATAACATATTACATATTTTTGGTTAAAAACAATTAAAAAGAACCAAACTTAGTTTAAAACAAAAAATTATGTAAAAAACTAAATTTTAAACATTAAAAACGAACAATATTAAGTTACTTATAAAAAGGAAATTACAAAAGATTAAATTTAGGAGTCGTTTTTGGCTGTGCTTTGGTGGCGCGGGAGGGTTTGGGCGAATAGGAGTTCACGCGATGGTAGTTAGCGTGAATTACTTTTGCACGAACCCTCCGAGTGGCACTAATGTGGTGCCTAGGTGGCACATTTTGGCTCCAAATCCTTTTGGAGGATAATTGTGAGCCAAAATCTGCCACTTAGGTGCCACATAATTAGGGTAAACGAACTAGTAAAATTACAAAATTTTGAAACAAAATTTAGATTTAAATTAGCTTTCTAAAAATGTAATTTTCATTTTTTAAAATCTATTTTGGTATTTTTTTTTAATTTTTACTAACAAATGGTATTTTAGGACAATCAATAGTACACAATCAACCAAATTTGAAAAATAGTAGAATATATCAAAAAAATTGAAAAAAAAATTACTATTTATTGAAGTCTTCTTCATAGCTATGGAAAAAAAACTCAATTTTGATATAAATCTTAAATTTTATTGGCATAGACATATGTACACTATTTACTTGAAAATATATTTACTAAATAATTAATTAAATAAAATATACTTAAAAAAATATGAAATTTGACAAAACCTCAAAATTCAAATGTTAAAAATACATCTAAAATTTCATGGTCAAAAATAAATTTTCATATAAATAAACCACCCGGACACTCATTACTCTTCTATAACATAAGAAACAACGTCTGAAAAAATTAAGAAAAAGACCATATTTTTTACCAATTTTATTTTTAAAAATATACATGTATTCTACGCTTTAAACAAAACATTTCGTTAGTTTATGTAATTTCATGAATGTGTAGTTTTTTGTGGTTATTACCTTTAGAAAATCAATGAAACTAAAAATTCATGATTATAAAGGTACAAATCATACCAAAAAGAGGGAGATTTTATCATGCTTTGACTTGTTTTTTCAACGTGCTTAAAATGACACAATGTGTTTCTACAATATGAAAAATTTAGTGCCCACTCCTCTTCTTCGGCACTTATTAGATTTTTATTTTTATTACTATGGACCATAGACATCCACTATAAGTTATGTTATTTTGGTTTAGCATGATGATAGATGGTAGAGATATTATGAATATTCATATATTTTGATTCATATTATGGTTGTATGGATTCTTTGAGAAATGGATATACATTCTAAATTGATGATGATGATGTTTTGATTAGCTTATATATATACTGACATTTTGAATTTCCATCGTATTGACTATTTTTAGTGTTTGAACTAATCTTGTGATTTGACTGATATTGATGAAATGGTAGAATTGAGATGTTTTTGAAATGATAAAAAAATTATAACCTTGCTTAGCTTTGATGATGACTTTGTGATATGATGATGTTTATTGATGGATGTGCATGTATTTTATTATTGATGTATTTGATGTGGCCATGAGCTGAAGGAGGTATTGTTTGATTTTTGTAGGTGATTATATCTCAACAAACAAGAGGGGGATAGGAGACCAACCATAGTGGAATATTGGATGGATACAACAAAGGTCACCATGGCATCTTTAGTTAAGTTATTTTGTTGTGCATTGTTAGATTTTTAGGAGGTTCTCGTGGGGGCTGACCTAAAATTGTTACAATGCACTATGTGTTTTTTCCCTTTCTTTTGAATTATGTTGTGAATGTGTTTTATTTTATTAATATAACTCCCTTAATTATTGTTGTCTAACGTACTCTTATTTAAGTTGAGTAATCTTGTTTATTAACTAATTTGAGATGTGACCAAAGGTTATTTAATTTTGGTACATTTTCCTTGATTTTATTTTGAATTTGAAAGTATTTTTAATGTTTTAAGTGTTTTGTACTCAAATTTACATGTAAAATTCTTATTTGGGATTAAGGGCCATTTTTGGAGGCTTGTGGGACAAGTTAACATTTTCCCACACTTCCGGAATTCATCTACCAACTATATTTTTGAAATTTATTACATGATTTTTTAATTGTATCCTTTAGAGGTGTGGGTAAGATTTTAAGTGTGTAAGAGGTTTGGAATTTCCTCAACCACTAATTTATTAACCATGGGTTTTATGTTTGACTTGGTTAGGTGGATTTAAGGAGAAGTGATGTGGCATCCTACATGGAGCCTCGTCACTCCCCTTTCCTCTTTCTTAATATATTCAAGTTAAGTTGATGGTTTTGGGGTTACTTCATTTTGTTGTACAAGGTTAATTTGGAGTTTTAGAACTTTCTTGGATTTGGGCTTGATTTTGGAAGGAGCTTAGAGTTGTGATTTTGGATCAAGTTTCTTGCAATGGCAAGGTAGGAACTTCACACATGCAATATTTTTATATGTGTGTGTGTATGTAAATAAATGAATGTTGTGTGTGCATATTTTTGGGCTTGGGTAGTATGGCCTTAAGTATGGTGTAGGAGAAGGTTTATGGGGATATTTTAGAGGGAGGCATAAGAGTATTGTTGCACATTTTGTGAGGGAGTTGGGTTGGGTGCCCCACCTTTTAGATAAGAAAAATTCTTACTTATCTTATATGTTTTATTTGAGGGAGGCATAAGAGATTGTGGGAGGCATAAGAGATTGAGGGAGACATAAGAGAATTTGAGGGAGGCATAAGAGTCTTATGTTGGGGTTTTTTTTTATTTTTGGAGGCTTCAAGGTGGGCACCTAATCCCATTGGGAGGCATAAGTGATTTCCTATAGTTCCTTGCTCCATTGGCTTAGAGATTTCAAGCCTTGTTTGGAAAATTTGCATTCTTTGATATTGTTATTTTTGTGCTTGTGTGTGTGTTGAAATATTTTTGGTATGTGTGTTGTATTGTGGAAGAATTTGTGAAAGTTTCCATTGGTTGTATCCATTTATTATTTCTCTATTGTTGGGGCTCGGGTGCAATGAGGAGAAAAGATTCTTCTCCTCATTGGATTATTGGTTGGGCGGAGAGCATTGCCTACTCCCCTTCTTTTTTTTTGTGCTTGAAGAGAAGAAAATTGTGGAGCTCAAGTTGAATATTTTGACTTAGTGTATTTTTAGAAGACAAAAATAAATCCTACATTTGTAAAATTTAGCCATGTTGTTTCCACTTAGAGTGGAAGGCTTGTAATATTGCATTTCAAAAGAAAGTATTGTAAATTTTATTCAGCAAGTTGTAATGTTTGACTTGAAAGTAATAATCTTATGTTTTATTTTTGGTTGAAATGAATCTCTCCAAATTATGAATTTTATTCAAGTTGTAATATATATTATTTGGAAATGGATGATGGCTTTTAAAGAAAATATTGTTGTAAACTTGAAATGAAAAAGGATTTTATTAAACATGTTGTATCTTATCTTTTTCTCCAAATAATATATTTGAAAATTATGGTTTGGAGTTGATATTAGACTCAAGTTTTATACCTTATTGCAAAGGAAAGAATGCCAAAACTTAGTGTTTTAGTCAAAAATTAATTTTGTTTCCTTTCATTATTGCTTTATGTCTTAAAATAGTTTATCAAACTCTGTTTTGATATATATATCACTTGATATATAGATTATATATATATATATATATATATATATGCATTTTTATACTTTTCTACCTCCCACAATGACTCGATACCGGTAGGATTAACCGATATCGGTAGACCCTATTCCTACATTGGTTACTATATGTTGTTACAATGCTAGAAAAATCTGATTTACAACTTAAGTTATACAATTTGATGCTTAGGAAAATTTCACAAGAATTGTGGAACTCTAATTATGTATTTAAAGATTCATCTAAATGAATAATTCTAAAAATATCCTTTTTATAAAATCTTCAAGATCCTAATTTTGATAAATATTTTACAATGTATACACTTGCAGGAGATGAAACAATTTCAGCCATATTAACTCATGTTAATGATGAAAATATTGAGTGGCCAATTGCTTTGTTTGGAAAAATTTGCATGACTACGAAACAAGGTACACTTTTCTTGAAAAACAAGTACTTTTAATATTCAAAGGACTAAAGAATTTTAAGTACATGATTTCCAACAATAACATGCATGTTCTTGTTTATCATCCAAGTGTGAAAGCTTTCTTGTTAAATAAATAGTTGAATGAGAAAAGAGCAGGCTAGATAACTAAGGTTATTGAATATGATGTTGATATCGTCTGTTGCATGTAAAATAGTTCGAGGTAAAGGTCTTTTGTAAGCATCTAATTGATGATATGAAAAAATAGCATGCTACATAATTAGAAGATCTAGAACATGTTGAAGTTATGTATCGAAATGATAAAGATGGTGCAACTAGAAAATATGAAACCTAATCTTATTCAAGAAATTTAGGAATTAAGATGGATGATTGATTTAGTTAAATATCTACATCATGGCACTTATCTCAAACGTATGGACAAGAATAAATGAAGTTACTTCAGGTTACAAGCTATACCTTATGTTTTCATTGATGGTATTTTATTTAAGAGAGATATGAACAAAATCTTACTGTGATGTGTTGATTATGATAGAATTCAGTAATTATTATCTGAATTCCATGAAGGACCTATAGGAGGTCACTTTTCAGCACATACTACAAATTTAAAAATTTTGAAAGCTAGTTACTATTGGCCCAACATATTCAAATACTACTTTGAATGGATTAGAAAGTGTAAGAAATGTGCTTTCTTTTTTGGGAATGAACATTTAGCTACGTTATCCCTACACGGAATTTTAGTGGATCATCCATTCATGTAGTGGGGTCTTGAATTTATTGGCATGATAAATCCAACTTCGTCGAAGGACAAAAGTGGATTTTGATCTGCATAGATTACTTTACATCTTAGACTTAAGCAATAGCTTTGAAAGATGCTAACGGAACTTTTATACTATCCTTTTTATGAAGGTATAGTTTTCATATTTTGTGTCCTAACAACTATCATTTCAGATAACGCCTTAGTGTTTCTTAGTCCAAAGGAAATTGATTTGGCTATTAAGTATGAAATTTATTTAAGTACTTCATCTAATTATTACCCACAAGGTAATGGGTTAGCTAAAAGTAATAATAATAATAGTTTAAGGATGATCAGAAGAACACTCAAAGATAACCAAATATCTTGGCACCCAATGTTGAATTCAACACTTTGGGCTGACAGAGTAACTCCTAAAAGATCATTTGGCAATTCACCATATAATCTTGTTTAGAGAAGAGAGGTAAGAATGCCCATATCGGTTGAATTACCTGGTTTAGATTTGTTACATAAGAAAAAGCTACTTGAGAATGAAACATTGTAGGTTCATTATGTAGAATTTATGGAATTACAAGAGCTGAGAGATCATACTCATTTGAACATCGAAAAGAATCAAAATCAGATGAAGAAAACTTATGATAAGAAGGATAAGGTTAGATTCTTCAATGAAGGAGACATTGTGTTAAAATGGGTTGCTGATCATGCAAAGCCAAGAAACCAAAAAAAATTTGACACACTTTGGAGTGATCCTTATATGATTTCAACTTGGAAGGAACATAATGATTTTTCTCTTTCAAGGTTGAATGTAGAGGAACTTCCCATTCCTGTGAATGGTATGTTCTCAAACACTATTACTAAAAATCGTACAATTTCTTTTTTAGAGTAGGATTTCCCTTTCGATAAATGTAGTTTATGCACATTGCAATTTTTTTTTAATTTCAATAAAGTGCATTTGTGCACGTGATTTAGTTTACTAGATCCTTTCCCGATTTTAGTTAATTTTCGGAAGGGTTGGAACTTCATAAACATAGATTTTGATTACATGCTTTGGACTTCATGTCTAATGGACAAGAGCAAGGCATTGGTCTACAAGCTAGCAGGTAGTTTTCCACATAGGATCACCAAAAATGTTGACAATTTTTACACTAGTGCAAAAATGGGCAACTCAAAACTTCTTTACGATGGATGGCATTAATGAAATGGACCTAAGCTAGCATAGATTATTTCATTTTAAAAATTTTGTTCCATTGGATTAATTAATGACTACATGTAATTTTCCACTATGTGTGTTGTTACAAAATGTAACAAATCACATAGTCTACAATTTCATGTTTTCTCAGCAAAAGAACACAAAGGCCCCAAAGGATAGATGTGTAATCTTGATGAAAATATAAAATACAGAATAAATGAAGTGTTAAGTTTTGGAACAACAACCAAGGTTTCAGATTGCAGCAATATAGTTCATTACTAAGGTTACAGGTATTTTAAAGGTCCTTTCCTTTATGATTAAATACATTCAATTATTTCATTGAGTTGTTTAATTCATTATACAATCCATATAGAAAGATGAAATGTAGAAGGAACTACAAAAATCAGTTTTAGAATTCAATATTTTATTCATAAAGAATTTCAAATGTTTCCCACACAAGCCATGGGATGTGACTCAAGTAAAAATCATAACTACTAAAAAGAAGGTGCATGTGCATGAAAATAAAATAAAAAGAATACAAAGGAATCCATCATTGCCTTGTTTTTTTCTTTTGTTTGCATTATTCCACTTCCACTCTCCATATTTTTCTCCATCTTCATCCTTGCTATTCAAATACTACACCGTACTTGAAAGACAAATAGAGAACACAAGATTACCATGAGATCGGGATTAAATCTTTTCTTTTGTTGTCTATATTTGTGAAAATGAATCTCTTGATATCAGGAGGTATGATTACAGAAAAGATAAATGCATAATAGATAAAGAATACTATTTTGTAAACATCACATGTGGTCCTCATAATCACTGAAGAAAGAAAAGAAAGATGACATAAGAAATACTGAGAATACAAGAGAGGCCAAATAGCCTAAATCTTTTCTAACTATTTTCTAAGATGTGCAAGTACATGTTTCAATAAAGGAAGAAGTTAATCATGTTAAGAAAGGACAGAAAAGAAACTTCTGTGCGTAAAAGAAATGAACAAGAGATATGAAAGGTTTTTAGTTCTATTATCCAAAATTCACCCCTCGAGGTAAATATTGATAACATGCATCATATTCTTTAGTCCCGAGAAATTAGATTGATTCAATGCCCAAAATCATGTTTTTGGGGCCCCTTTGGCTTCTCTCTAACTCTCCCATCCAAGGAAAAATCCCAATGAGTTAGAAAAAAATGAAAAAATGCAAAAATGAAGTTGTAGGCTTGTTTTAATGCATTCCCGGTCCAAGGTCATGGGTCATACTAGTGAGGATCATACTAAGGTTCACAAACCAAGTTTGTAGCTAAAATACAAAGGAATCAGAAAAGTCAAAACTTTTTGTCCCGGATGTTTTGTAGGACAGTTGGGACGTAGGGACGCATGGGACGCACAAATTTGAAATGGCCGTAGGTAGTAAAAATTGGCAAAAGTAGAAGTTTTTGTTTCGCATAGTCTCAGAAAGTCGGGACAAAAGTACACGCGGGACATGAATCGGTCAATTTTCCACAATTCAGTCTATTGTGGGTGGCAAGGAGAGTTTTTTCTAGTACATTCAGGGAAAAAGTATGCGCAGGACGCACAGGATGCGCAAAGGCGAAATCACCATACAAGGAGATAAGCTAAGTAGATGTGGCTGATGCAAAAGTAAACGACACTCATGGCCCAGTCAATGGCGGACATGTAGGAAAAGGAAGCCCAAATCAAGAGATGGGGATGAGAGTGTCTGGGACAGCTAGGACATGTGGACTTGATTTTTTTGAAATAGCCGCAAAGAAAGAGAAAAGTCAAAGTTTCACCTCCGAACTTCAAAGGGCCATAAATTTTGACTCGAGATCCATTTTTCATAAAATTGGACTTTTTACGGAATGAGCACGATGTCCTCTAATTTATAAATTTTAATGAGGGTAGATATGTTTAAACAAAAATCATATTTGGATCCAATTAGTTAACGCTCATTCCCATCAAATGAAAGATATCACTGCTGCACTCCAAAATATCTACTCACACTAAGAAGGTCATAACATTTACATTTCTCAACAAAATCACACAAAATTGGTACCGTTGGAATCATGGCTCCAATTCTAACACATAGAAATCAATAAATTTGGGATTTTATGAGAAATAAATGTTCATGGTGAATCACAACACCCCGAATGTCTCGTAACTCGATGGGTTTAGACTTAGTGTGATTTCATAACATGGAGCTTTTCCCAAGTGTGGGACCTTGTGAATCGAAAGCTCTCCGGATGAAGGCCGGTTCCTATTCCTCTGTTCGATGCACATGTAAAAATGTAGAGGGTTTACTAAAAATATAAACTAAATTTCCAAGGAGACAGGTAAGAAGATGCATAAAATTAAACCTAAACTAGAAAGGTGATGCACCGAGGAATGAAGAACATCTGTCTTGCCAATAAACACAAAACCATTAAAATGTAATGCAAGATCATGCACAGATAACTAGATTCACATTGAAAGATTAGGAGGATGCAAATGAACACAGAGAGGGTTGAGAATCATCCACAGACATGCATTATTTGCTCCAAATATTGATACAATACACTACAAAATGCTAAGAGGCAAAGTTGCATTACAGTTTTGAGATGGGAGGTTTGAACTCCACAAATTCACCTGATAAAGAGAAGAAGGGGGGGGCAAAACAAGAATGTCCAACCTTTAGAAAGAAGCCCCTCCTTATAATTTATAGGAAGAATGAGAGAGGGAAGAGAGAGAAAATCCAAATCTACCCCAACCACCTCCAAAGTTGCATTTAATTCATCTCATTATGGTGGTAGGTGAGAACCCTAGTAAACCCAAAAAGTTATGGCCATCGAATATCTCGTGCTGTAGGGTTTGCTTTCCGTCAAAGCACTCAAAATATTGCTCCTCCCGAAGATGCGCCTTAGGCACTAAAATTACATGTCGACACTCTTTTGCCTCGCGCCTTGGCGCATCCTTTTCGTGTCAACATCCTTTGCTATGTTCCTTTTACTGTGCCATGGGAACATTCATTTTCATGTTGACACCTTATGTCGTGCACCTTTTACCTTCGCCAAGGCACAAATTTCTTCATGTCAACACCTTATGTCATGTGCCTTTTACCTGCACCATGGGCGCATCCATTTTCTTGTCGACACCTTATGTCGTGCACCTTTTACCTGCGCCAAGGGCACATCCATTTTCATGTCGACACCTTATGTCATGCGCCATTTACCTATGCCCCAAGGCACAAATTTCTTCATGTTGACACCTTATGTCATGCGCATTTTACTGCACCATGGGCTCATCCATTTTCGTGTCGACACCTTATGTGGTGTACCTTTACTGTGCTAAGGGCGCATCCATTTTCATGTCGACACCTTATCCGTGAACCTCTTACCTGTGCCTTGGCGTGACTTTTTACATGTCGACACCTCTTGTTGTGCGCCTCTTACTAATACCTTTGTGTGAATTTTTACATGTCAACACCTCTTAATGTGTGCCTCTTACTCGCTCCTTGGTGCAAATTTTTACATGTCGACACCTCTTCTGTGTACCTCGTGACTGCTGCGCCTTGGCACGACTTTTTAAAATAAATATCGTGCTCGAGTTTCTTTGATTTCCATATTCTTCTACTTGTCTATATCTACCCGGGGGGAAGATATTTACAACAATTTGGTGACTCAACGGGGTCGCTTTGATTGCTAGGTAGAAGATCAGTGGCCTTTTAGCAATCCATTGGGCATGGAGTCATAAGCAATAACCTGAAACCAACTTGATATCTAATCACAAGCCTGATACCACAACTCCTTCTTCGAGAGCATGATGAACTTTAGAAATTCAACCTGAGAGCAACAAAACCTGTGCCGGAGCAGTTAGGGGAAAATGAAACCTAAGTACAACAAGACAATGTGCTTCGCACTTAGAGAAATTGAAATCTAGGCTAATATTTACAAGGGTAAACCTTTTTCTTTTAGTAGTAATGTTTAAGATAGATTTCGTTAACCAAAATTGGGAGTTATTCTCCATCCAATGTAGACAATTGGAAGGCATTACTACTTTTACATCCCCGTGACCATGTAGGGGCCACTCCAAATGGCATCAAACTTGGAATCCCTTCCGGTTTTTCCGATCTACATCCCATTTCGTAACTAGTTCCCCTTCCTGAAGGTCCTTTCTCTTGCCTTCTTATCAAACCATCTTTTTACTAAGGCCTGATCCTTCTCAATCATCTGAACTGCATGTTTTCTTATTTCTTCCAATTCCATCAACTCTACATACCTGGCCTCCATTGGTTTGAACTCAGACAACTCCAACTTCTTCATGAGCTCCAATGCTGGCAATTCTAATGATATAGACAATCACGCCTCTTTCCCATAGACCAACTTATAGGGAGAATTACCGGTAGACCTCTTTGGCATTATCCTGTTAGACATAATGCTGATTTTAGCTTGGTATGCTATGTCCTTTGGTTTTCATCCAAAGTCCTTCCGATTATTCTTAGCAAATTCTTGTTCGTGGACTCTCGCTCGTCCATTACCCCCGTGGGTAATAGTTTGAAGAGGTGCTCAAATAGATTCCATTCTTGATAGGCAATTTTGTAATCTTGGAACCTATGAATGCCAATGCATTGTCGATATGATAGTTTCGCACACCGAACTTGGTCACTATCCCTTCATAAAAGTCTAATATGTTAGACTCATTTGCTTCTTTGAGCGCTCGCTTCGGTCCACTTGGTGAAATAGTTTGTTGCCGTGAGAATCCACTTGTGGCCTTGGCTTGAGTTTGGATTGATGAGCCTGATGAAGTCCAATCCCCATTGCATAAATGGTCGGTCAACCAAAAATGGTGCAATGGAAGCGTTGCTAGTCTTTCTTTTCCTTTAAAGAGTGGACATTTCTTGCACTTTCTTATCCATGTATGGTAGTCACTGAACACTGTTAGCCAATAATATCCTACCTTCATTATCTTGAGAGTTATTACTCATGGGGAAAAATGTCCTCCAGAATCTCCATCATGAAAATATCGTAACACCCTCTTAATTTGACCTGTCCCAATGCACCTCAATAGAACTCCATTGATGTCTTTCTTGAACAAAACACCATCAACAAGAACATATGGAATGGCTTGTAATCTAAAGTATCTCCTTTTTGCTTTGCTCATTTCTGGAGGGCATAGGCCTACCTGTAGGAAGTGTATCATATTTTGAGTCCAACAAGGAGTGGGCACATCATCATTTTCCTATTCTTGACCATCCTGTAGTACCAAGACAGTCTCTTTTTCATCACCTGCTTCAACTTTTTGACTCAAAGCTAGCTATTCACATAGTCCTTTTCCACGTAATATTTTTGTGACCTTGATCTTGATGTCATATTCCATGACACGGGTTATCCATCTTGCACGTTTCTCATTCAAATCCTTTTTAGAAGGAAGTCCTTGACTCCCGCATGAGAGACCAACAATTGGATCTTGTTGTTTGAGACTAGGTGCTTGAATTTCTTTAAGCTCTTGATCACTGTAAGGACATGCTTTTCAATGAAAGAGTACCTTGTTTCGTATTCCTCTAGGCCTTGACTGAAGAAAGCAACTGGTTGTTCTAATCCTTCTTTGTTTTGCTGTACCAAGATTGCAGAAATTGTGTCTCCACCACCAAAGGCATATAGCATGAAGTCCTTGGAGAAGTCTAGATTGACAAGAGTCGGAGCTTGAGATATAGCCTCTTTTATTTCCTCAAAACTTGCCTTGCCTTCAGATGTCCACTTAAATGCCATGCTCTTCTTCAACATCAACTTTATTGGCTTTACGAGAGCTACAAAGTTTGGAACAAAACTACGGACAAAATTGATCCTTCCCAAGAAGCTTTGAAGAGCCTTCTTATGATTTGGCAATGGCAACGCCGAATTACTTCAACTCTTTCTTGGTCAATCGTCAATCCCTCCTTTGAAACAATATGGCCTAGAAGTTTTCCTACATGAGCCAAGAATATGCATTTTTTAGGATTTAATGATACCCCAAATCTTCTACACCTCTGAAATACCTGCCTCAAATGAAAGAAGTGATCCACTACATTTTTGAGAATATAGTGATGTCGTCAAGATATATCAGAACTATTTTATTGATCAATCCCTTGAATGCCATATCCATTGCCCTTTGGAAAGTGGCTCCAGCATTTGATAGTCCAAATGGCATCTTCTTGTAGGCATAGGTGCCCCATTTGGTGGTGAAAGCCATCTTGAATTGGTCATCTTCTTTCACCATTACCTGATTATACCCTGAGTAGCCATCTAGGAGAGAGAATCTCTCTGAACCAGATACTACTTGCAATATTTGTTCCATTGAAGGAAGTGGGTAATGGTCTTTGAGAGATGCCCTGTTGAGGTCTTGGAAGTCCACACACAACCTGATTTCTCCGCTCTTCTTCTTGACCGGAACCAAGTTTACAACCCAGCTTGAGTGCTTGATCGGGAATATAATGTTTGCCTCTATTAGCCTGTTTAGCTCTTTCTTCATTAGAGGCTCAATGTGAGGGTTGATTGGTCTGCTTCGCCCGATGGGCTTAGCATCTGGATCCAATTCTATGGTATGTTGTGCCAACTTTGGATCGAATCCTCTTAAGTCTTCATAGCTCCATGCGAAGACATCTAGAAATTCTTGGCAAAGCTGTATGAAATCTGATTTCTCCTGCTCAATGGCCACTTTGCCAATTTGAAGTGTTTTGCCTTTCCCAACCGGAATTGGCTCTAAATCTTCTCTCTTGACCTATATGTTATCCTTTTGCTACGGAACTGGTCGTTAGGGTTGAAGATAGACTCTAATGTTACTAAACCTTTGGGGAGCTTGTTTGTCCACAGCTGCACTACTTGATCACCGTACTACTGCTCTAGTCTGTCCTGATTCCTAGCTGAGAATTCAGCCTCTTCTTGTAAGAAATTGATGATCTGTTGATCGTTCTCAAACACCTACCAGCTTGTGTTATTATCTAGAACTGCTGGCCTCACAATCACATGGATATGTGGTTGTGTTTTTTCCCTTCTGATGTTGTCAACCACATCAAACGTTGCTCCAACTGCTGCGAGCCTATCCGTGGCTTCATTTTTCTTCCTAGGTATGGACACGATGTTGAAAGCTTCAAAATCCTCAACGAGGTCCCATACCCTATTCTTGTAGTTCTTCAGCAGGTCATTCTTTGTAGCATGTTGTCCCCTGACTTGATTGATGATGAGCTCAGTATCCTCGAACAACTACAAGTTCTTTATGCCCTTTTTCTGGCCGAATGAAGTCCGTGAATCAAGGCCTCATATTGGTGTGTTGTTTGAACAGAAAACCGGAAACAGAAAGTGAATAATATTTGATGCCTTGAGGTGAAACAAGCATAGCTCCTCCTCCCGCACCTTTCCTACTCCTTGATCCATCAAAAATAATTTCCATACCTCATTTTCATCTTATGGTCTAGTATGGTGATGCGAGGAATAGGCTCGTTTCCTTCATGTATGCAAAAGACTCCTAGCTCAAATTCTTCTACTTATTGGTAGGGATCAAAAGCATGTACCTTTCTCACCCATTCATCAAGAGTCAAATCTAGGATGCTTCTAACTTTGGTGTCAGCTTCATCTATGCTTGGATAATCTTCTTGATCAAATGCTTTGAACAATTGGCATTGATTTTGCTTACTGAGTATGAGGCTCAATATGAAATTTTGTAATTGGTCCGGATCTGATTGTGACCTTAGTACCATATCTTGTTCTAAACAACATGTGTGACCAGTCACAGAGATAAGTAGCCTCCAATTGTAGCTGTGAAATCCCTTGATAAGCATAGGGCAAAGAGTGGTGGAAAATCTATCACTGACACATCTTGCAAAATGGTAACATTGGGGCATGCATGCAAGATAAGATTCAAACCTTTAATCACTCCCATCATTGCTACTACTGTCCCATCCAACTGCACTACCCCCTTTGATATGACTTCATATTGGAGACCCAACTGATTAGCTATTTGCTTGGGCATGATAGAACTACTTGCCCCAGAATCAATCATGCAATTGTGTACTAGTTTATCCCCAATAATTAATGAAACATAGAATGGAGGGGGCTTAAAAAATTTACCTTGTTCTCCTCCTTGATTCCCTTCAGGTTGAGCAGCATTTGTGAGGACCTTCTCTTACATATGGACATGCTGGTTTGAAGTTGACCAATTCTTCATGGCAGCTTGTAGAAGATCTCTTTGGCCTAGGATGGATAAAGATTCCCACATTGATATATTCACATTTGTATTTTTCATTTGATCAATGATGCTAAATGGCGATGAAAGATCTCTTTTTTGTCCTTTAGGCTGCACATTCCTTTCTTGTGCATGAGTAGCAATAGCTAGTATTTGAGTTGGTTTAGAAGGTGGTTTGGGCTGTCCTTGCATGTTTGGAAGCTCGTATTTTGCTTACCAAAACCTTGTGGAGTGATGGAAGGTTGTAGATCATTTGGAGCCAATGACTTCCCTTCACTAATATTCCTCTTGTTTGATCTTGTGTTAGCTGCTACACTCTGAGAAATTATTTGATTCATGCCACAAAAATCCTCAGCTTGCCAATTCACAAGTGCGGTATCATTTGGAGTTGTGTTTTGCTGAGATGTCCCTTGTTGCTGATTTGTTTCTTGACTCACTTCACCCTCTACGCCAGTAGTTGTCACCATCAAGGCTTGGTTTAAAGCACCATTGAAGCACATAGATTGGTTTTGAGGTTCATTGCATGGGAAACACCAATCATACTCTTGAGCTATGTTTTTTTGCACTGGCACTAATGCTTTAGAAGCAGATGCAACATTGGGATTATAGGGCTGAAATGGTCTATTAGCGGGAGGCCTTACTTGGCTTTGATTTGTAGTTGGATTGGGTGGCCTATTAGGATGAGCTTGAGGCTGATAAGAAGGTCTAAAACCTTGGGCCTGTTGCCTCTTGAGTGTAACCAACTCATTTCCCAAATTTTGCAATTGTTTCATGACCTCTTGGAGTTCATTTGAAGCACTAGAGGATGAAGTAGAAGTTTCATTTGAACTTTGATTTCTAGGAGTGGGAATAGGAGCCAAAGTGGGTGCTTGACTAGTACTTGGATTTTCTAAGTTTGGATACAAGGGCATGGGAGGCCTAGGAGCCAGCTTACCAGCTTGAATAAGACATTTTTCAGCCCTAATGGAAATGCTATAAGCAGCAGGTAAGGTTGTGCCTCCCATAGATTGAATTAACATAGAAATATCATAATTCAAAGCCTTAAGATAATATAGAAAAGCACCTTTAGCTGTTAGCCTGATGACCACTGGAATCCTATCCCAAGACCTTTGAAATCTAAAGTTGAAGTTAGTCAGCTGCTCATTGGAAGCTCTCTTGATAGTTGTCAATTGTTCTAGTAGAGACAAATTGTCTCCCTTTTCTCCAAATTGCTCATGGAGAACTATGCATAACTGATTCCAATTTTGGATAGAACCAGCTCCAAGGATCCTAAACCATTACAATGCCTTCCCTTTGAATGAAGATGCCAACAATTTGATAGCAACATCCATTTCATTTATCTCATGGATTGCACAAATGTTAGCAATGTCTTTGACATGATCACCAGGAGTGGTATGATTTTCTCCAGTGAAAAATGGAATGTTCTTCAATGCTACAATTGGAACTAAATTATGTGCATTGAGGCAAGTGGGCTGCTGCCAGTGAAATTGACAAAGGGATTCGGTGGTAGATGTGCCATTATGATTGGCCTAAGAACTCTGGTTGATGCGAGAAAAGGTCTACCAGGTGGAGGTGTAGACAAAGTCCGATTAGGTGGAGATGGTGACCTTTGTGGTCTTCTTCCTCTCCTTCCTCTACCTGGTGATAGCTGCAAGTGAACAAATAGCCCCTCTTCTCGAGTATCAGACCTGGTTTGAATTCTTCTCATGTACCTGGGTAACCTATGTTGCTATACCACTGAATTCTATCCCTTCGGAGTCACTAGATGTGTTAGAAAGTGAGCCTCAAAAGGCTAGATTCTGCCAAGTTACATACCAAACGTGACAATATTAAAAAATAATTTAAAACTTTGAAGGATCTGAAAGATACAGTTCTTTAATTTAGTTATCTAGTCCTATTGTTCATTTACTAATCCCAAAAGGTACAGGTGTAAAAGTCAAGGCATGCAAGACGACCGGGAAAACCTGAAATACTAAAAACCATGAAATTTTGAAAGTCAAAATCTAAAAAATCTAAGAATACCCTTTTGAATATAATCCCCCGATCTATCAACTGGTGAAATTTTGACTTGTTTTGAGCAAGTTAAGTTTTGAAAATTGATTTCAAAGTTCAGCCTGGAAGGTGAAAAATCTGAAATTATAAAACCTGCAATTTTTTAGTCCAAATTTCTTGAAAACTCCTTCAAATCTTGTGGAATGACCTCTCGTCCCACTGGGCATGCCAAAAATGTTGATGGTGAATCACAACACCCATGAATGTCTACAACTCGATGGGTTGAGACTCTCAGTGCGATTGCATAACATGGAGCTTTTCCCAAGTGTGGGACCTTGTGAATCGGGAAAGCTCTCCGGATGAAGGCCGGTTCCTATTCCTCTATTCAGATGCACATGTAAAAATGTAGAGGGTTTACTAAAAACCTAAACTAAATTTCCAAGGAGACAGGGTAAGAAGATGCATAAAATTAAACCTAAACTATAAAGGTGATGCACCGAGGAATGAAGAACATTTGTCTTGCCAATAAACACAAAACCATTAAAATGTAATGCAAGATCATGCACAGATAACAGATTCACAGTGAAAGATCAGGAGGATGAAAATGAACACAAAGAGGGTTGAGAATCATCCATAGACATGCATTATTTTCTCCAAAGATTGATACAATACACTACAAAATGCCAAGAGGCAAAGTTGCATTACAGTTTTAGATGAGAGGTTTGAACTCCACAAATTCACCTGCTAAAGAGAAGAAGGGAGGGGAAAACAAGAATGTCCAACCCTTAGAAAGAAGCCCCTCCTTACAATTTATAGAAGAATGAGAGAGGGAAGAGAGAGGAAATCCAAATCTACCCCAACCACCTCAGGTTGCATTTAATTCATCTCATTATGGTGGTTAGTGAGAACCCTAGCAAACCCAAAAAGTGGAAAACCTTATTTTGCATTTTTAAGAACTTGTTCCCATCCAATTAAAGATATCCAAATGTAGTTGGATATAAGACCTCGTAAGATTTCAAAAATTTCCAACCTTGTGTGAATCCGAGCTCCCTGTGAAAAGTTATGGCCATCTGAATATTTGCGCCGGAGTGGTTTACTTCTCGGTCAAGACTCAAAATGTTGCACCTCCTAAAGATGCACCTTAGACGCTGAAAATTACATGTCGACACTCTTTAGCCTGCACCTTGGCGCATCCTTTTTCGTGTCGACATCCTTTGATGTGTGCCTTTACTCGTGCCGTGGGCGCATCCATTTTCATGTCGACACCTTATGTCGTGCACCTTTTACCTCCGCCAAGGTGCAAATTTCTTCATGTCGACACCTTATGTCGTGCGCCTTTTACCTTCACCATGGGCGCATCCATTTTCGTGTTGACACCTTATGTCATGCACCTTTTACCTACGCCAAGGGCACATCCATTTTCATTTTGACACCTTATGTTGTGCGCCTTTTACGTGCTGCAAGGCGTGAATTTCTTCATGTCGACACTTTATGTCATGCACCTTTACCTGCACCATGGGCACATCCATTTTCATGTCGACACCTTATGTCGTGCACCTTTTACTGCTAAGGCGCATCCATTTCGTGTCGACACCTCATGCTGTGCGCCTCTTACCTGCGCCTTGGCGCGAATTTTTACATGTCGACACCTCTTGCTATGCGCCTCTTACCTGTGCCTTGGCACGAATTTTTACATGTCGACACCTCTTGTTGTGCACCTCTTACCTGCACCTTGGCACACATTTTTACATGTCGACACCTCTTGCTGTGCGCCTCTTACTTGTGCCTTGGCGCGAATTTTTATAATAAATATCGGGCTTTGAGTTTCTTTCATTTCCATATTCTTCTACTTGTCTATATTTACCCTGGGGAAGATATTTACAACAATAAATTGATATTTTTAATAAAACGTGGCCGGGTTCAAGACAATGTTTTATTTTGTAGATGGGAGTGCAATTATGAGGCATGGTCATTATTGGTTCTCTACTATAGCACACGGGATAGTATGGGGAGCCTTTTGTAAGAAACATACAACCATTTCACTCTATTTAATGCATCTTACAAGTGGTTTAAGGATAGATTTAGGGATTTCCATTTTCCCCTTCTCTCTCTCTTCTTTTTTCTATAAATTGGTGTGTTGGGCTCATTGTAAAGGAGAGTTTTAGTGGTAGCAAAGCTTTGTCGAATTGCTTTGTCAATATAATGTGTTGTAGGACCTTGTATTGGACTCCTTGCATGGTGATCCAGGCCCTTATCTTGTAATATATTGAATTGTGCATATCATGAAGCAAAAAAATACAAGTTTGTGGATGTATCTTCCCCTGTTGTGTTTGTTTGCACTCTTCTTTCCCTTTCAACCTTCATTACAAGAATATTGTGTCTGTTTTTATGCTAAATCAGGGATCTATTATCATTGTGTATGTTTGAGATGTTGTTGTGAATGCATTTTTCTAGATTGTGGAGAACTATTATCACCCCTTCTAGTATGCATTTTACTTCTATTTTTCACACATTGGAAGACTACTCTCACACCCCTCCTTTTCTAGTGTATCACCACTTTAGTGTAGGCTTTCATTTTCATGCATTCTCTCTCCTTATTCCCTTGTAAAGTTAGATTAGGAAATATAGTCTTACTTGCATTAGAGTAGATTATGGCAGGTAGTTTAGGAGTAAGAACTAGCTTTCTCTGGAGGTCTATCTCAAGTAACAAGTCCCACAACTTGGAGATAGTACCCATGTTATCCAATCACACAGTGAGCTCAAGTATATGCACTTGTGTAAACATAAGGGTGCTATGATTCGGTGATAAGAATTACATGTTTGCTAAAACTAAACATCTTATCAGAATCAATGATTCAATTTTACATACTAATCCTTTGAGGTTCATGATCAGGTCACTAACACAAGGGACATATTTGAAAATTTTTATGATCCACATGCTTAAACAAAGTAAGAGTTTACATTTCATAAGAAAGTGTCTGACTACTCTATGTTTGAATAGAAGAATTACATGAAATAAATTTAGAAAGAAGAAACTATAGTACAATAACAAAATATTCACATACAGGAAAAATTATGTCGCTGTTATAGGTTTTCTCAAACATGTGAAAGTATTGAATTTAGAAGATCAAATAGAGGAACTCATCAATAAAGATAAAAAATAGCAGATATAAAAAAAGTTGATCGATTATAGCTTCAAAGGGTATAGTGCATGAAGAAACAAAAAGGAAACACTTAATGAAGGTGTCTACATAAATTTAAGAGTCATTCCAAAGGAGAAATATAGAAAGGAGATTCATAAAAGGACATGTTGACAATTTTTGCGCTTGTGTAAAATGGGAACTCAAAACTTCATCATTACGATGAAAGTCCTGGGTGAAGTATACCTAAGATAAGGAAGTTTTGATGTTATTAGTTACTATTAAATTAGTTAATGATTAAGTGAAATTTACAGCTATGTGTCTTTGTTACAAAATGTAACAGATCACATACTCTATAATCTCATGATACCTCTAGCGAAAGAACACAAAGGCCCCTAATGACATTTTGTGTTGCTTTTATGAAGACACCAAATTGAAGAGTACGTGAAGTGTTGAGTTATGGAACAACAAACATAAGTGCAAATTACAAAAATTAGAATTCATTACTGAATTTTACGGGTTCTCACTAATTTCTTTCCTTCATGTTTAAGACATTCAATTATATGACTGAGTTATTTAGTTCATCATACACTCCATTCAGAAGCTTGACATATAGAAGGAAATACACAACTCAATTTTAGAATTCAATGTTTTATTCACAACGAAGGTCAAATTTTCCCACACAAGTGTGGGATGTGACTAAAAGGTAAAGTACATCTACTAAAGAAAGAGGTACACATGCATGAAATAGAAAGCAAAGGAATATGAGTGAACCCATCATTGCCTTTGTATATTATTTGTTGTGCAGATTGTCCCCCTTCCAACTTGTTCCATCTTTTTCTTCACAATTGAAAGCATGGTACCTCAATAGTAAAAAGAATCATCAATAATGAGCTCAGTGGTTAATCCATATTCCTCTAATGTGCTAATTCATGTATATGGATCTCTAACCAACAGAAGATATATAGTACCTGAAAATCAAACTACATAGCTTACTCAAAAGAAGAAATAGAAAAGAAAATAAGGAAAATGGATACAAGAGAGGCCAAGAGCCTAATTATTTTCTAACTATTTTCTTAAGTGTACAGGTATAGTTTGTAGACAAGTAGAAAATGACCATGTACATGCTAGAAAGAAGGGTTAATGTTACTCAAAACTAAGATATATTGCAAAAAGGAAAAGGTTATAGATGTAACAAATAAGATGCATGCAGACAATGTACACTTTCCATATTTCAGTCAAGGAAGAGAGATTTTGGGAAAAATTTGACAGGGCTTCACCATGTAAAATGGACATTTACGACTTTTCCAGTATCCATATCAAGCTGAAATAAAGGGAAATGCAGTAAAAGTAACATATTATAGTATTTCAATGAAGTATCTGAATCAAGGCTTATACCTGAGAATGGTATCAAAATAGATAAAGAATTACTTGAAAACTATTACAGGTATCAAAGAGTATAAGTGAAACTATAGGTTACAAATAGGCATTTCAAAAGTGAATTGAAGAAAGAGATGTATAAGCAACCACTTCATTTAGATATTTTATCAACATCATTCAACCTTGCAAAACTCACATGAGGTCAATAAGTGGATTTGAGAAAGATAAGGTAGATTATTGAAAATTCAGCCATGAATCAAGCTTGAGATGTCAACCCCAGATTTGAAAGCTTCACCAAATATTAGCAGGATGCAATATGGAAATCCTTAAAGATGATTGAATGAGGCCTATAGCTTAGAATCATTAAATAAAAGAGATACTTATAGGTTTTCTCATTCCAATGAATAGTTTCCAGTTAGAGAAATCAAATATGGATGGAGGAAGAACTCTATGGTGAAGAATAAAAATACCAGAATATCAAAGACCAAAGATTTTGCAACTCAGTTTTGGAGGAAAATGATAATGGAGTCTACATCTATCCAGAAAGGATCCGAGGTTAAAACCCTTTTAAAGTGGTGTTTCAACACAACATTGGAAATTTATATCACAAGATCAAAACAAAAAATCCTAGGAAGAGATCAAAACCTAAGAGATGGTCAACACTTCAAATTATTTCAAGAATCAATTTCATGGCCAAGATCTGAGGAATCAGAGTTTTGAAATAAAAATAATGGTGACATACAATCAAGAACGAATTCACATTTTCTAACGAAGAATCACAATTACAGTGGTCAAACAAAGAGGTTGTAGAAGACTAGAAAGAACTCACCTTATATATAATGGCATTGCCGAAATACCCATTTTAGGTAACATGAAAAAGAAAACACAATAACCATAGAGGCTTTTAATATCTTTTTATAAACGACCAAGCATGAAAATACAATTCAAACCAAGAAATGCAAGTATCAGTGCATGAAGAAAACCGATGCCTCAATTTCTATAGATGTTTTCTAAATAGAGTTTAAGAAATTGTCAAGATTACAACTGCAGAGAAAATCTTACCCAGGTTATGTGATTATGACTATGGATCTCATAAGAACCAAGTCAGTATTCGTAGCTATAGTAGCCATGATCACGATGGTCTCGCTCAGAAGCTCTAAGGAGAGAAAGATATAAAAGTGTAGATATTTCAGAGCCCAACAGAATGTGAATTTCATGCTAAAAATGTAGAGAACACAGATTCATAAAAAGAGCCCAAATCTTCATGATGGTGTCCTTTCACTACTAAGAAACTCTCAGAGCTCAGAAAGGTTGAGCTTAACAGAGTAAACAACCATGAAATACAGATGCAAGAAAGCTTGATATTACCATTCTGAGACAAACCTAAGCTCAAAGAAACTTCCACAAAGGCTCTAACAAGGATAAAGAATTCATTCACTAGAGAGACGTTTCTAATGAGAAACTAAAGCTCGAGAAACACTATTAATGGTGTTGAAAAAAAAAAAAAATTAGGGCTTCGCCCATAAAAATAGATGCAAAGTGGAAAAATAATAGTGTGTGAGTTATTTTAACTCATGTACCTCAACCGTGGGTTAACAGAGCTCAACCTTGGCCAATGGATCAATGATTGAAAATCAATAAGGACACAGATCAAAGCTCTAGAACCGATCTCCAAGTTCGAAGAAAACAATGGTTCAATCAATTAAAATGCGATAATAACATGTCGAAACCCTAAAATCATGCTTCATAGATCAACGATCAAAAATTAATAGGTACAGAGATCGATGTTCCCAAATGGTTCATCAAAATCAAGGCAAAAGTCATCCAATCAAAATGGCGGTTGGTTGACCAATTTACCAAAATTTCAAATTGTAAAAATTTTATCCACAGGACCGAAGGCCCGAGAAGGAAACCTATCGTCACCATAGTGGAAGCGGAGAAATGCAGGTCAAGGTTAACTTAAGTTTTCAAACTTTAAAAATGCAAAAGTTAAAAGTTCCAAAAATTCCCATAAGCTTGAGCCTCCACGATGAGAAAGTCAAAGCCGTGGGGAGAAAAGTCAAAAATTGATTCCACATAGTATCGGTGGAGTGGTGGGATTTATCAAAATTTTAAGACTTAATATAAACATGCCTAAAAGATTTAAGGTGTCCTGTGTGGCTGCAATTCCTCTAAAGTGGAGGATTGAAAACATTTCATCTTCGAAGATCTTTTGCAAAAATAGTTTAAAGGGCTAAATTTTCCTGAAGGCCTAAAAACCCGTAGAGGAGATTAGTTCGTAGGCCCACTAGAGGAAAAAACCTCAGATTATTTAGTAGGCCCACCAAGGAAGTTAAAATACCAAATTTTTGGGCATGCCGAGAATAAACAAAGGTCTTGAGCAAAAAGTTGGAAAGTCCGCAACACAATTAAAATGTCCAAAATTTTACCCGAAGGCCCATGAAAGCAAAGGGAGAAGAGCTTACGTGCAATCTAATCTATCATTCTATGTTTTGACTTTCAAAAATTCAAATTATAGTATATGTTTCAAGTTATTCAAAGGGGCTGACCAAATTATGCCATCAATAATCACAAAAAAGGTGAAATTTCAAGCTATACACTCTCAAATGCAAAAGCCGACAAGTATTACATGGTCATGTTTAATCAAAAGGTGGCAGAGACTATGATATACCATGTGTGGCTGAATGTAATATGGTGACACTTTTCCAAAGTGCCCTTGTATTATTTTAAAACCATAGTATTATGCTAAGTCCACAAGAATGGCCAAACGTAGTTGAAGACAAGTGTACGAATCAGAAGTGGTCCCCAAAGGCCTAGATTATTTTGTGAATTTTGCAAGGGTTGTAATTATTTTCTCACAAACAAGGAATTGAATTTTTGTATGTTCCACAAGAAGATAAAACAAGAAGACAAAGTGGCATGTTAAAAATACGAAAGACTTTCCTTGTAAGCAAGCTTATTTTTAGCAAATTATCTACTCATGCTTTCTTAAAATAGATCAGTCAACTTCAGTTGACCAATTGTAATCAAGGCTATTAAATTCCTATTTTTAATTGCATGATCTATTTTTATTCCTTTATCTATTATTAAATAAAGGATTAAAATAGAATGCATGGGTGAGTACAAGCCTTAGGCTACTTTTAGGAAGAAGGTGAACTTTTTAGCTATATATTGTTTGCCTTTGCAAATCAAGGGAGATAACTTCTAGAGGGGGAGAAATGCGGAGGAATTTTGGATATAGTGTACTTGAAGAAAATTTTGCTAGTTTTTCCCTCTGAGTGTGAAGTATTTTCTACCTTTCCAAGTTATTTTTAGTCTTGTGTATCTTTCATTAGTCTTGTGAAGCAATTTCCTGAAAAATTACCTTACCCTACTAAAAATTCAGTCCTTTCTGCTTAATTTTAATGTGCATGTTAACTTATTAGTACTATTGTTATTCTCCCCCAGTATAATCAAGTTTTTTTCCTTAGATATTTTGCAGAAAAACTATTGGTTGCATCAAAAATCCTTCCCAAATCAGTTATGCATATACTCATTCAAAGACCTGATATTAATTTGGTGTATCACCTTAGTTTTAATTATTTTCCAGTCATCTTTTACTCTCAAACTCCCATAAATACATTTAGGATACAATAATAAGTAATCATCATTTTAATCCCAGGAGACTCACCTCAAAACCGGTATACCCACATATCCGAGGTGTTTCCATTGTATCTACAAAAGAGAGAGATCAATTGTGCAAGCTTATAAAACCTGCAATAATCTCTCTACAGGGTTCACTTTCAAGAGATAATAGGACATTGGGACATTAAATCAAATTAATGAAGAAGATACAAGTAATAGTCTTTCGAAAGAAATTTTTCATCAAAGCATGGGAAATGGGCAAAAAGATCTTCTAAAGGTCATGATGGAATCTCCTACTTAGGATCAAAGTTAAAAATCATATTATAGGTCATAAAAGATATAGTTGCAAAGGATCACCATTAAGAAAAGAAAATAAAATTATGATTCAAGGCTAAGAACCACAAGATTGAAACAAGCCTCACTATTTCCTAAAATACTGAACATCCAACAATCATTAGAAACACAAACTTCTAGTACAAGTTCATAGTAATCCTTCAGGTTTTATACTTCAACAATTACATTTTCATAATGGATATTATTTAGTATCATGTAAATATTGCATCTAAAAGAAAACAAAGTTTTAGAGTATAATGATTAGAGATAAATCGGAGCCAATAATAGAAGCAGTCATACATCAACAGAGGAGGTTTTCAATGAAGCAAGTATTCAACTAAAACATAATGGAAAAGGAAATATGAGAAAATTTTGACAAGGCTTCACCATGTAAAATGGACATTTTACATCTTTCCATCATGTTATTTCACAACTAATACATGCTTGAAAGATGTGACAAAAGATAAACTACTATACTGATCAAATAGTAATATGAATAAGGAGAAACACTAGAGAAATTCAACTTAAATTGAACAAAGAATAATGTAGCATGTTCATATTTATAAGAGTAGAAAGGAGAGTTACAACTATTTTCAATTTACATAACTTATTAAGTAATGCTACACAAGAGTTACATAATATTTATATTTCACTATTCATTACAAGAACTTATTATTCATTTCAGGCCAAATTAAGGAAATATGCCATGTATTATAGAGAAAGTACAACTTTTCCAATTAATAATGGTGGCAGTGTCTTCTTCATGTAAAGTTGATCAAGTACAAAAGACAATTCATAAGTAAAGTAGAAATTTCAGTTTTCAAGTGATCTCAAACTATAAGAAGATCAAATAACAGTCATCTAGTTGTGAGATAGCTAAAGAGAAGAAGATTCTTTTAGTTACAAATTCTCGAATGACACTTTAGCTTAAGAATTCATCAATACAAGTTGTAGGTTGAATTGGTCAAATCACATAGTCCAATCTAAAATGCAACACATAATTTCAAGCGGAGTTCAAAATCATGCAAAAATGAATAAAGTGATGGATAGTCTGTTAAATCACTATAAGAATACATGCTAAGTTTTGCAATATAAACTCAAAGTGGTAAATCTCCATCAATGTCGAAACTAGAAGATGAAAGATAGAATAATGATTTTAGAATGCATATTTCAAAAGCAGATGCTTAAGAAGTATAAATATAGTCAAAACAACACCATGCTAGTATAGTTTATCTTTAGATCCAATTCCACCCAACAGGAGCCATACCTCGTAGAGATGCTTTGAAGATCAAACATAATCGTCGAGTATAAATTTTCCAAAATTATCAAATGGTGGTCATGTTTCTCGGCTTCCTAGCAGGAGTATTTTAAAATAATAAGATCTCGAAACAATCACACAAAATAAGAAACAAACCCACATTAGAGAAGGTACATTTCTTAATAAATGACGATAAAATACAAATCTACTCTCAAAACAACACAATATAAATGGTTCAAAATTTCAAATAGACCATCTCTCAAACATACTTTTAAAAAAAGATTGCTCAGAATTATTTATTGAATGAAAGGAAACAGTCGTACCTCCAAACCCCTCGAAGTGGTCATTTTTTAAAGAGACCATAGGTTCAATGCATGCAAAAGCTCGGCCAAACTAAGAAAAGCAACAAAACTAGCTTGAATTGGAGCTCGAAAATGGCAACTGAGTTTGAAGAAACATGAAATGATAAAAACCTCAAAAGGATCTCACATAAAACTAGAAGGAGCAAAATTATGCAACCACTATGACAATAGAGTTCTTACATATACAAATTTTTGTGCTCATCATAATTAAAATTGTGGTCCTGAGGAAAATTTCCCAGTGGCTTCACCTCTAGAATAGAGATGCATGCAAAATGATTAAATTTTAGGTTTCAAATAAGCATGTTCACAACTTAACCACATTCAAATCTAACTCAACCCGAGTAGATCAAAGGTACAAAATTAATCATGCAAAATTGACAAAGATCAAATAATACCCCGAAACAATGACCAAGCTATAGATCCATGGCGAGAGATGATCACGGTACATGAGATCAATGGCCATGAAACGATTGCAGATCAACCGGACATGTAATCAATGTAAATCCACATGCTCGAAGAATTGAAGGATATAATGAAACATGTACTTTAATTAAGGATAAAAAAATTCATAATCAATGCAAACTCACAAACCAACCATAGTCACAAGGTACATACATGGAGAAAACAGGGAAAAACCCTAATTAGGGTTGAATAATCTATCACCGACAATATCAAATCATGAGGCTAAGTCCTTGTGAGGAGGGGGATTTGTCCCATTTAAAATATTATTGTTTGCATTAACCTTGGATAAGGTCCAAAACTATATAATGTGCTACTCGAAAATCAAAAGGGGGCCTAACATTCAAATACTATGATATGATTAATCAATGATTGATTTCAACCTTAGACAATAACCTATGGCCATGTTGCCAATGTTTAAAGGAAAATAATCATGAAGGGGGAAATCAAACATTGATTATTATTCAAACCATGGTCTAAGAGACCCATGTATTAAGTCAAAGGTGTCAAATGTGATCAAACCAAGGGTGATAACCAATCAAAGCAATGCTCAATGATTTTTAAATCATATTATATACCATAGTAAAATAATACAATGCATGGAAAGAGGTCAACATCAGTGTCACAAGGATCATGAAAGAGACACTTTTAGAGCTACCTTAATTTTCACAAAATGACCTTATTATCTGCAAAAAGGAGGAATTATTATGCACATGCCTATAGGTGGTCCCCATAATGAAGATGATTTATTTTACTAAGTGTTGAGAGATCAAAGGAATTATTTTTACATAGAGATATTATTTTACATGTGCATACAAGGGAGCTAAACTAAAAATGTCGAATTTATCATTACAAGTGGGTCAAGCTGCAAATGTCACATCATCAACTAGAAGAAAGAGTTTGCATGTATTGGAGAAGACTTTCTCATGAAGAAAAGCTTATTGTTAGCTAATTTATTCATCCAACTTTATTAAAAATATAACACTCATTGTAGTTTGAATGAGATGTATTTTGTAACCAAGGCTATTAATGCCTCATTATATTAACATGTTTATTTTTATTCTTTTATTTATTCATGATAAAGGATAAAAATAGGATGCATGGGAAAGTACAATTTTAGTATATTTTTAGGAAGGGTGGGATGAATAATTTTGCTATATATTGTGTGCATTGGAAAACAATGGGGAGTGGAATTTTTGGACACACAAGTGCTGAAGCATATTTTGCCATTTTTTCCTTTGAACGAGAATTAATTTTTGCATTCTGAATTGATTTGGTGTCATTTATACTTTATTATTTCTTGTGAATGTAAAAATTCCCTGATTGATCATGTTACCTTGCTGCAAATTTAGTTATTTATGCATAATATTAGTTTGCATGTTTATCTTAACAGTATTGTTGTGAATCTTTCCATCAATACATCAAGTTTTTTGACTTGATATTCTATTGAAAAATATTGGTTTGTGCACCTAGAATTCATTATCAAATATTTGTGCATGTACTCAGTCAAAGCCCTCAATAAGTTTGGTGTATCACCCCAAATTTTTCAATTCATTACAATCATCTTTTACCCTAAAAACCACTAAAATTAGTTTATGATACATCAAGAAGGAACTGACCTTGATACTAGATACTCACCTCAATAATATGTATACCCACATACCCGAGGTGTTTCTATTATATCTACAAAAGAGATATATCTAGAGTAATATTAGAACCCCTGCATTCATCTCTCTATAGGGTGCACTTTTGAGAGATGGAAAGTCTATAGTGGAAAATCATATCAAGGAGATGTTGAAGCTACGCCCATCTCATTTGTCAGGAGACACTGGGGGATTTCTGGAAGATGCATGGTTGGTTAGCTTCAGTGGATTGTTCAAGCTATGTTTATGTACCATTAAAATGAAGGTTCGTGTTTCCATCCACCTTTTAAGAGACAAATATGGGGTTTGGTGGAGGACTGGGGAGAAGAAGATCCATGTGGATTTAGAGGTAGTTATACAAGAGCTCTTTGAGAAGCGTATTAAGATTACATACTTATCTAGATTATTTATTTAGCAGAGGATCGATGAGTTTCATGATCTGTGATAGGCTTCCATGATAGTGGAGGAGTACGAGAGAAAGTTTTTTTATTTTCTTTAGTTTGTCAACTAGATGTAGGATGCACAAAGTCGGGATCTATAGGTTGATCGGGGACCCGATTCTAGATTTGGGAGGGGTAGTGCACATACATTATCCACTAACTTTAGCTAAGGTAGTAGAGAAGGCCTACATTGCAAAGGAGACTAGGGGAAGATACAACATACCAGAGATAAAGTGAGGATCCATATTTAGCAGATGCGGGACAACCGATTAAGAGGGTCATCTCCTCCTCATGGCGTAGACGGTTTAACACAATCTTATTTCGAGACCACCACAACAACCCCATTAGTAGTAGTAAAATTTTCCACCATATAGAACTCCATATAGAGTTGATGCACGAGGGGAAGAAGTATGGGAATACTCCTACGAAACCCATTAGGACTTAGGAACAATCGAGACCTCGATCTATTGGATCTTGATAATAGTGGCCATAAAATTCCATGATAGGTTCATTGGGATCCAGAGCATAGAAAACTAGATTACATGTAGGAGCCACATCTCATTAGAAGGGACCAATTAGTTGTTACAATTGTGGTGTACATGGGAATCATTAAAAGATAGTGTCTAGAGAACCCTAATAACAAGGGTAAGGGACCCATTTTTGAGCCTATAGTGGGTGATATAGGTAGGAGAACTTTAAAATATTTATGATGCGGTCAAGAATCGCTAGGCTGAATTTGAACAGCAAGAAAATTTATTCAGACTTTAGGTAGCATTGATGGTATTTTTACCTCTTTCTTATTTGATTGAGGCTCCTTAGATTCTTGTATTTCTCTAACATTAGTAGAGTGATGCAAGCTGATCACATTTAGGAAGATGCTTAGTTGGATGATGGATTTTGGATCCAAGATCTTAGTCGAATCCTTATTCAAGGAGTGTGTAGATGACCTAGAACCTTTACCACGACTTTGAATCTTTGTATCTTTCCCTTGGGTTCATATGGATTTATCTTGGGAATGGAATAGTTATTGGCCAACAAAGCTAGAGTAGATTTTTACAATAAGGTTATATCTTGTGTTGACGATATGGGAGTTAAGTAAGTGATTGCTAGAGTGAGGAGACCTATATCCATTTACACCATATCTGTTATGTAACTTAAGCGGTGTGCATGATGAGGTTACTAATTGTATGTTATCACGATTCTTCGATAGGTCATAGGATGAGTCTAGTGGGCCATCACTTGATGATCACCCTATTTTGAATGAGTTTTCTTATGTTTTTCCCATTGAGTTACAGGTCTAACTCCCCCATGTGAGATAGAATTTCGTATTGAATTGGTTCTTGGAGCGGATCCTATCTCACACGTGCCATAGAGGATGACTACCCCTAACCTTTGTGAGATCAAGTTCAGAAGCATGTAGGGCCTTCTTGAGAAATTCCTAATTCATCCTAGTGTATCTCCTTGGTCCTGTACAAGTAAATTTTGTTAGCAGGATCCTTGAGATTGCGTATTGATTACCACCGGTTAACAAAGTAATGATCAAAAATTGTTTCCACCTTCCATGAATTGATGAATTGTTTGATTAGATGAAGGGGACACAATATTTTTCAAGATAGATCTTAAGTATGGTTACCATCAGCTAATGATCATGGAGGTAGATATTCATAAGACATCCTTCCATAATGATATGGCCACTATGAGTTCATGTTTATGCCATTCGGTCTAATGAATGCCCCCAGAGTGTTCATGAGTTTGATGAATGGGGTATTATAGAAATTTCTAGAGTGTTCATGAGTTTGTGAAGAGCATGAGGAGTAACTTTGACGGGTTCTATAGTGAATTTGTGAGAAGTCGCTTTATGGGAACCTGAAGAAGTGTGCATTTTTTAAGTCTGAGGTTCAATATCTTGGCCACATTATTTCTAGGGAAGGTATAACAGTTGATATTTCCAAGATTAGAGATATTATGGATTGGCCAATCTTGACTAGTGTGACTGAGGTGCATAGCTTCATGGGGTTGACAGGATACTACAGGAGGTTTGTTTAATATTTATCTCATATTGCACATCCCATCACTTCCCTTCAGAGGAAAGGGAAGATTTTTTTTGGGTTGGAAATATGTGAGCAGGCCTTCAGGACACTGAAGGAATACCTTACAACAACACATATTCTAGCAAAGGTTCTCGATCCACATAGGGATTTCCTTATGTGTACGAATTCTTCTTAGGAAGGATTATGAGGTTTTTTGATGTAGGATCGTCATTTAATTGGCTTTGAGTACTAAAAACTCAAGGATCATGATCTCAATTATCTGACTCATGACCTTGAGCTTCCAATAGTTGTACATGCTTTGGTGCATTGGCGACATTTCCTATTAAGTAGGAGATTCATTCTTAGGACTGATCAATTGAGCCTATGAAATCTCTTCACACAACCCAATCTCAATGCCTATGAATGGAATTGGGTATAGCTTCTTTGTGAGTATGACATTTATATTGAGCATGTGAAAGGGAAGGATAATGTGGTTATAGATGATTTGAGATGTCGGAGGCATTTGGTTATGGCTATTTGAACATAATAATTAAGTGGTTTGACCAACCCTTAATGTATCTAAGTCCATCATAATATATAGATTAATATTTAATAATATGAAATATTTATATTTATATTATTAAATATGCGAACCTAGGTATATACTTTACGTTAAATATTTAATATAATGAAATGATTATATTTATAATACTAAATATTATAAACCTAGGTGTATATGTCAATCATTTAGGTTGAAAAGGTGGGTCGGGAGACATACCCAATCACCTTATATAAAAATGACTTTAGGTCCTCATTTGACTTATTCGAGAAATATATCAAGGTGTACAAATCAAGTGATTTGGTTTTACCCTTGGTAAATAGGGTTTTAAAGGATGAGGTGATCTTACAAAATGTAAAATAAGTTCTCTCGAAGTAAAAGGTTATTTTAAAGTGGTTTTTACCCTATTGGGGTTTTAACTATAAAGATTGTGTCACCTGTGTTATTTATTTCTGTAAGTATTTCTTTATATACTTATGTTATGATGTAATGTTTATTTAAATATTTATTATAACATTTTATAATATGTAAGTTGAGTAAATCCGTATTTATTAGAATCCTAAAATTCTAAAAATGGCTACTTCAATGGACAAAGATTAACAGAGCATCATATTGCAGTGACTTCCACATGACGGCTTCTAGATTTTTGCTAAAGTAGAAATTGAGTCTAAAAGACCCCTTGAGGGGAAGTTTAATGGATTTGGATTAGATTCATATGAACTTATTAGACATAGAGGATGGATATATGTACCCAAGGATGTAGGTTTAAGACAAGATATATTAACCTTATTCAGCCCATCCAAGGGTGAAGAAGATGCACACTAGTTTGAGGTAGTTATACCACCGGAGGGGACTTGAGAGAGATGTAGCTCATTTTTTTTTCTCGTTGTTTAGTTTTTAGAGGTTTTTAGGTTGAGAATTAGAATCTAGTTGGCCTTATATATCCCGATGCCATAATGAAGTGGAAATGGGATATAATTTCTATGGATTTTATAGTAGGGGTACCTACATCGAGATACCACCATGATGCCATCATGGTCGTGTTGGAAATATTGATGAAAGTGGATCATTTTTATTTGGTAAAGGAAACATATACTACTATTACAATCACTAGAGTGTACTTGGATGAGATTTTTAGACTACACGGGATTCCACAAAAGATCATTTGTTACCACGATCCTCAGATGCATCACACTTATGGACTACCATGCACGGTATTCCCTGGGATGAGCATCAACTTCAACATAACCTATCAGCAAAAGAAAAATGGATAGAATGAGTGGGTGAACCATATTTTAGAGGACATGCTTTGGATGTACATCATGGATCATCAATCAAGATGGGAGGAGTATTTTTACTTTTTTGAGTTTACATACAATAACAACTTTCAGATTTCTATTGGTATGGCTCCATTTTAGGCATTATATGGTAGGGAGTGCAAGATACCTTTGAGTTGGGATAGACTAAAGGATAAATAATCTCTTGGGATATCTATATTATAGGACATGAACCAAAGTAGGTTGTTTTTATCCGACGTGAGATCATTGTAGGAGGCAAATGATAGACATACAAACTATGAAGATTAGAGGAGAGTTGACCATAGTTATGAGGTGGGAACAATGGTGTGTCTTTGTGTCAGACCTCATAAGAGCCCTATCTGTTATAGAAAAGTCTCTAATCTAGATCCTAGATTTGTGGGTCCATTTGAGATCTTGGATCAGATTACTCCTTTAAGCTGCCATCTAGCCTTTCCACCCAGCTTGTCTCATGTGCATGATGTGTTCCATGTTTCTGTTCTTAGGAGATACATTCTAGATCCTTCTCATGTATTAGATTGGACTGCATTATAGGTGTAGGAGTAGGGAAAGGTGACTGTGGAACCCATGCACATCGTAGAGTGTAGGAGTCTATGCCTTCGAGGCTGTAAGATTGATCAGTGAAAGACCACTAGGATAGGTATTATGAGACTACAACTATATGGGTGGACGCTACCTTGTTATGGGCCCAATTTCCACACCTATTTTAGTGACTTCTAGGAGGAAGTTGAGTCTAAGGGGAGAAGAATGTAATTCCACTACTATTCGACACTTATCTTATTTTTATTTTTATTACAATGGACAATAGACATGGAATTTGCTATGTTAGTTTGGTTTAGCATGGTGATAAATGGTAGAGATATTCTTACTATTGATATGTTGTGATTTATATTATGGTTATATGGATTCTTAGAGGCATGGATAGACATTCTTCATCGATGATAATGATGTATTTATTAACTTATATATATACGACATTCTAAATGACCAACCATAATGGAATATTGGATGGATACAAGGAAGGTCACCATGACATATTTATATTCAATTTTATTGTTGTGCATTGTTAGATTTTTAGGAGGTTTCGATGGGGATGATGACCTCAAATTTTGACCATGGGCTATGTGTTTTTCCCTTTCTTTTTTATTATTTTTTGAGTATGTGCTTTATTTTAATAATGTGATTCACTTCATTATTTTTATGTAATGTAATTTTATTTAAGTTTATTAATCATGTTTATTAAGTAATTTTAGATGTGACCAAGGGATATTTAATTTTTGTATATTTTCCTTGATTTTATTTATGATTTGAAAGGATTTTTAATGGATTAAGTGTTTTGTACTCAAGCTTACATGGAAAATTCGGATTTGGGCTTAAGGGCAATTTTTTTAGGCTTGTGAGACAATTTAAGTCTTGTCACACACCTCTTAAATTCATCCACCAACTATACCTATGATTTGTAAATTACCTCATTATGTGATTTGTAATTTAAAAGGTGACATTTATTGAAATTTCTTACATGATTTTTTAATTGTGTCCTTTACAGGTTTGGGTAAGATTTTTTGTGTGTAAGAGGTTTATCATTTCCCCAACCACCAATTTATTAACGTTGGGTTTTATGTTTCACTTGGTTATATGGAGTTGAGGATAAGTGATGTGGAATCCTACATGGAGCCACCTCACCCTCTTCTCCTCTTTTTCTATATATGCAAGTTTATTTTATGGTTTATGGGTTACTTCATTTTGTTGTTCATTGATATTTTGGATTTTTGGTGTGAGTTTTTACTTGGGAGTCTTGGAGCTTAATTGAATTTGGGATTGAGCTTGGAAGGAGCTTAGAGTTGTGATTTTGGATCAAATTTCTTACAATGACAAGGTAGGAACTTCACCCATGTAATTTATTTTTATATATGTGTGTGTATGTAAATAAATGAATGTTGTATGTGTATATTTTTAACTTGGTAAGTACAACCTTAAGTATGGTGTAGGAGAAAGTTTATGGGGATATTTTTGAGGGAGGCGTAAGAGTATTGTGGCACACTTTACGAAGAAGAGGGATTGGGTTCCCACCTTTTAGATAAGAAAAATGCTTACTTATCTTATATATTTTATTGGAGGGATGCATAAGAGATTGTTGGAGGCATATTAGATTAAGGGAGGAATAAGAGAATTTGAGAGAGGCATAAGAGTCTTGTTTTGGGTTTTTTTTTTGTGTTTTAGAGGCTTCAAGTGGGTCACCTAATCCCACTAGGATGCATAATTACTTTCCCGATAGTTCCTTTCTCATTGTCTTACATATTTCAATCCTTCTTTGGAAAAGTTGCATTCTTTGATATTGTTATTTTTGTGCTTGTGTGTGTGTTGAAATATTGTTGGCATGTGTGTTGTATTATGGAAGCATGTGATAAAGTTACCATTGGTTGTATCCATTTCTTATTGCTCTATGGTTTGGGCTCAGGGGCCAATGAGGGGATTAACTTCTTCTCCTCATTAAATTATTGGTTGGGCGAAGAACATGTTAGGTTAAATATTATTCACCTATATATTAGTTATGAATTTCATATTAATACTATGCATAGACTACTCCTTAAGATTTAAGCTTCTAATGATGGACTTGTACTCATGTGACCATAACCGTATCCATTAATTTTCAATTTTGACCCCATTTGGAAATCTTGGATCAAGGAAATGAGGATCTATAGTTGCCACTAGTTTACTTTTGATCTACAACTAGACTGTCATCCCTCATATAACTATTTGTAAATTGAAAAATGGTCATAAGATTGTTAACTCAAATCCTTTTATGTACTTGAAGAATCCATGTCTGAAACATGAGGAAACTTTTTCCCCTAAAAATTATACCTTTATGAAGAGTCCGTACTTGTAGAACCTGTTGTAACTCTTCCTGATTAAATTGTACTTGATCATCTATTTGATTTTACAAAGTATGTGTCTACAACTTAGAATTTTGCATGATGGCACCATTGTAAATTACCTCTTTAAATTTTGTGTCTTCATTTATGCTCTTAATTTCTTATTTAAAATGCATCTCTTTTATTGCATGCATAAATGATCAGGACTCCATTTATGATATCTTTGTGACTACAAATTTGATCTTTAGTAATTGGTTGTACTTTTTGTATGGAGTCCATTTGCTTAGAGATCTGCAACACTAAACTTGCATTCTTTTATGGATTATTACAACTATATCTTTGTGTATTTATCCTTATTCTTACATGTACCTACACATTTACATAAACCAGTTAGAAAACATTAGGATTTTTGGCATCTCGCATGTTCCATAGTTTTTCTTCTTTAATATTTAATCTCCGAAATGATTCTGAGAATCATATGTGCTAATGTAGAATATTGCTCTTATCTACTTTGTATTTGTCTCTGATGTATCTTATCTTTATAACTCATGCCACCTCATGTCAAGATATCCATTTACATGAAATTAGATAGTACAGGAATATAGATTAACCTTGAGCTCGTGACATGATAATCTTTCACTTTTAAATTTCTCAAGTGCAATGCCAATGTGGATAGTGAGGATGAAGATGAAGTAAATCTAGAGATAGAAGTGGAGAAATAGATATGGAAGAAACTCAAGGCAATGATGGGATTTTTCATACTAATTTTCTTTTCTTTTCATGCATTTGTACCTACTACTTCAATAGTTATGAATTTTTTATGAGTGACTTGTGTGGGAAACATTTAAATTCCTTATGAATAAAACAGTAAATTCTCGAACTGAGTTGTGTAATTTTTTCGCATTTTAGTTTCATGTATGGATTGTATAACAAACTAAACAACTCAATAACATAATTGGATGTATTTAATCATGAAGAAAAGAACCTTAAAATATCTCAGAACTTTAAAAATGACCTCCCAATTACTATAATTTGTAACTCTATATCCTTTTCTAAAATTTAACACTCCACTTATTTTGTATTTCTGGTCTTCATCAAACTAATACATTTGTCCTTATGATTTTTATTATTTTTTCTGAAGATTAACATGGAATTGTAGACTATATGGCTTGTTGCATTTTGTAACACCACAAATAGCTGCAAATTACATGTAAACATTAATCACTGCAATTGAAAAATGTATTCCCCTAGTTAGGTTCACTTCACCAATGTCATCCATCGTAATGAAGTTTTGAGTTGCCAATTTTTGCACAAGTGCAAAAATTGTCAACATTTATGGGGATCCTGTGGGGAAAGCTACATACTAGCTTGTAGACTAGTGCCTTGCTCTTGTCCATTGGGCATGGAGTTAAAGCATATAACCAAAAATACCTTCCTAAAGGTCCAACCCTTCCAAAACAAACTAAAATTGGGAAAGTATTTGGTAAACTAGATCACATGCAGGATGCACTTATTGAATTGAAAAACATTGTAATGTGCATGAAGTACTTATTGAAAGGGAAATCCTACTCTAAACAGACACTATAGGATTTTCAATAACAATGTTTAAGAAACATACCATTCACATGAATGGGAAGTTCTTCTCCATTCAACCTTGAAATTTGAAATGCATTGTGTTCTTTGCAAGATTAAATCATATAAGTACCACTCCAGATTGTGTCGAACTTCATGGGGTTTCCTAGATTCTCATGATGAACATCCAATTTATAAAAATGTCTCATTCATTGAAGATTTTGAACTTGTTTTTCCTATCAAAAGTTTTCTTCATTTGTTTTTTATTCTTCTCCATGTTCAGATGATCTTGATATCTTAGCTCCTGTAACTCCATTAACTCTACATAATGAACTCGCAATGGTTCATTTTAAAGTAATTCCATCCGATGTGGCAAGTCTAATGCAGAAACTCAACCGAGATGGGAATTCTTACCTCTCTTCCATAAAGAAGCTTGTACGTTGAATTGCTTACTGATCTTTTATTAGTCACTTTATCAATCTAAAGTACTAAATTACAAATTAGATGCCAAGATCTTTGGTTATCCTTGATTATTATTCGATAATCCTTAAAATATTCTTGTTAGTACATTTAGTTAACCCATTACCTTGTGGGTAATAATTAGATGATGTAGTTAGAAAAATTTCGTGCGTAATAGTCCTATTTGTTACCTTTGTGCTAAGAAACACTAAGGCATTATCTGAAATGATAGTTGTTGGAACACCAAATTTGTAAACTATACCTTCATAAAAGGATAGTATTGAAGTCTCATTAGCCTCTTTCAAAGCTATTGCTTTATTCTAGTGTGTAAAGTAATCTGTAGTAGTAAAAATCCACTTGTGTCCTTGTGACGAAGGTGGATTTATCATGCCAATAAAATCAATACCCCACTGCATGAATGGATGATCCATTAAAATAGGTTGTAGGGGAAACAAAGCTAAACATTATTTTACAAGAAAGAACACTTCTTACACTCTTTGATCCTTTGGAAACAATATTTGAATATGTTGGGCCAATAGTAACCAACTTTCATAATTTTTAAGGTTGTAATACGTGCTAAAAAATGACCTCCTACAGGTCCTTCATGAAAATCGGATAACAATTGTTGAATTGTATCATAATCAACACATTTCATCAAGATTTTGTTTATATCTCTTTTGAATAACACTCCATCAATGAAAACATATGGTATAGCTTGTAACCTAAAGTACCTTCATTTGTTCTTGTCCACACCTTCCGGATAAGTGTCATGCTGTAGATAGCTAACTAAATCAGTCATCCATATTGACTATTGAACTTCTTGAATAATCTTAGGTTGCTAATTTATTGGTTGCACCGGGCTATTTGAAAAAGTGATACGTAACTTCAACACATTGTTTTGGATATTTTGATTATGTGGCCTACTTTTTTTCTATATCGGTAATCAGGTGTTCACATAAACCTTTTCACCTTATTATTTTATCAACATGGATATCAACATCATCTTCCATAACTTCCATAATCCAACCTTCTCTTTTCTCATTCAGTTCTTTGTTAAACAAGAATGCTTCACACTTGGATGTAAGACTAATAAATGTATCAATGTATCTTGTTATTGGAAAGCATGTACTTGAAATTTTTCAATCCTCTAACTACTGAAAGTACCTATTTTTCAAGAGAGGTGTACCTTGTCTCATATTCATGAAGACTTTGTCCAAAGAAAGCAATTTGTTGCTCAGTGTTTTCATCATTAATCTGAGTTAAAATAGCTAAAATAGTCTCTACTCCTCCAAGTACATACATTGTAAAATCTTTATCAAAAATTTTATTTGCAAGACTAAGATCCCGTGAAATGGCTATTTTAATTACTTCAAATCCTTTTCTCCATTCATTGGTTCAAGAGAAAGCCTTTTCTTTCTTTAACATGGTTGTCAAAGGTTTGACTAAACCTATAAAATATGGAACAAATATTTTAACAAATTTTATTTTACCGTGAAAACTCTACAGTATGATGAGGTAAGGATAATTGTGAAATAGATTCGATTATGAAAGGATCAATATCTAAACCTTGTTTAGAGACAATATGACCAAGCACATTACCCTGATGAACTAAAAAAATGGACTTTTTGGGGTTCAAGGATATTCCAAACTATTTGCAAAGCTGAAAAGTCTGTTTTTAATGCATTAGATGTTCATTGGAATCTTTTGAAAACATGGTGACATCATGTAAATAAACCAATATGCATTTATTTAATAATCTACAAAAATCCATATCCATTGCATGTTGAAACGTTGCAACAACAATTTAAAGACCGAAAGGCATTCTTTAATAAGAATAAGTGCCACATTTAGTGGTAAAGGCTATTTTTTATCTGTCTTCCTCATGCACAAGATCTGATTGTATCCACTATAGCCATATAATAGAGATAGTCCATCAAAACTAGAAATTGTTCTTCAAATCTGATCCATATTTGGTAGCGGATAATGATATTTTAATGAAGCTTTATTAAGGCCCCTAAAATTAACACATAACCTAATTTCTCCATTCTTTTTCTGAACAGGAACAAGATTAGATACCCAACATGAATTGTTAACTCAAAAAATAATACCTGATTTGATTAACTTGGATGATTTTCCTCATCAATGGCTCAATATTTGGGTTTACAAGCGTTTGCTTCTAATCGGCTTAGAATTTGGTTATAACTCTATTATATGTTGAGCTAAAATTAGATCAAACCCTCTTAGATCTTGGTACTTCCAGGAAAAAACATCTCTGAATTCTTTACATAATTTGATAAATGATTGTTTCTCAGCTAAAGAACATACCTTTCCAATAAGTAGCTTCTTTTCATCATCCACTAAGATTTCTTCATAGTTATCTGCATGAGTTGAAATAATTTTTATGTCACTATAATCCATGATTTGTTACTACTCCTTGGAGTTAGTTATCCCGATTTTGATAAAATCTATACCTGAGGATGGCTTACTTGGAACTCTGTATTGGATGATGGATTTGTATCACTTCCTTTTCCTAGAATTGATCAATATATATTATTGTGCCTAAAATATTGTTGATCTGTTCCATTCTTATAGTTGTATCCTAAACATTATGTCATAACAGTTGTAGTCTTCTTAAGCCATGTAACACTTTGAAATACTTTGTTAAATTGACTCTATTTTGCTAGTCATAGTTGTAATCCATTGGTACTGTAGCATTTCTTGACATTTTTCTTCTTAATGAAAGTTTTTAATTTGTCTTCATACTTTCAGGATTTTCCCAAAAGGAAGTTGTTACCTTTATCTTTTATTTAAAAGCATTTGTCCTTTGTTTATTTTTAACTTGGTCAGTTGTGCAAAACCATTATTGTAAATAGATTTCTCCTTGAGCTTTAAGCTTCTAATGATGCACTTGTACTCATGTGACCATAAAGGTATCCATTGATTTTTAATTTTTGAACTGATTTTGCAATCTTGATCCATAAAAATGAGGCTCTATAGCTGCCATTGATGTACTTTTGATCTACATCTAAACTTGCATCCCTCATATAGCTATTTGGAATTTGAAAGCTGGTCTTAATATTACAAAGTCAAATCCTTTTTACTTGTAGAATCCATGTCTGAAACTTGAAGAAAATTTTTCCCTTGAAAATAATACCTTTATGAAGAGTATGTACTTGTAGAACCTATTGCAACTCTTCATGATTCAACTATACTTGATCATTTGTTTTATTTTACGAAGTATGTGTCTACAACTATGAATTCAGCATGATGGAACCACTATAACTTAACTTTTTGAATTTGGTGTCTTCACTTATTTTAATTACTTATCTAAAATGCATCTCTTTTATTGCATGCATAAATGATCAAGACACCATTTATGATACTGTGGCTACAAATATGATCTTCAGTAATTGGTTGTACTATATGTATGTATTCCATTTGTTTAGAGAACTACAGCACTAAACTTTCTTTCTTGTATGGATTAGTACAACTATATATTTGTGTATTCATCCTTCTTCTTACATGTACCTTCCCATTTAGATAAACTAGTTAGAAAACATTAGGATTTTGGGCCTCTCTCATGTTCCATAGTTTTTCTTCTTTCATATTTCTTCTCTAAAATGATTGTGAGAATCATATGTGTTGATGTAGAATATTACTCTTATCAACTTTGTATCTGTCTCTGATGTATCTTATGTTTGTAAATCATACCTCCTCATGTCAGGAGATCCATTTGCACAAAATTAGATAGTACAAGAATATGGATTAACCTTGAGCTTGTGGTTGATAGTCTTTCACTTTTCTATTTCTTAGGTACAATGCCAATGTAGATAGCGAGAATGAAGATGAAGTAAAGTTGGACCTAGAAGTGGAGCAACAGAGATGAAAGAAACTCAAGGTAATGATGGGTTTCTTCATACTCATTTACATTTATTTGCATTCATTTGTACCTTCTAATTAATTAGTTATGAATTGATTCTGAGTTACATACCACAACTTGAGTGGGAAGCATCTAAATTCCTTATGAATAAAAATAAAATTCTAGAATTGAGTTGTGTACTTATTTTTGCATTTTAGTTTCATATATGGATTGTATAATGAATCGAACAACTCAATAACATAATTGGATGTATTTAACCATGAAGGAAAGAACCTTAAAATATCCGCAAATTTAAAAATGAACTCCCAATTACCGCAATTTACAACTCTGTTTACTTTTCTAAAAATTAACACTCAACCTATTATGTATGTTTGGTCTTCATCAAACTATACATTATATTCTTAAGCTTTTGTATTCTTTTGTTGAAGATCAACATGGAATTGTAGACTATGTGGTTTGTTACATTTTTTAATAGCACACATAGCTACAAATTACATGTAACCATCAATTTTTGCAACTGAAAAATGTATTCCCTAGTTAGGTTCACTTCACCAATGTCATCCATCGTAACGAAGTTTTGACTTTCCCATTTTTGCACAAGTGCAAAAATTGTCAACAATAACTTTAGAAATAAATTAATAATATTTAATTATTAATCTAGGTTAGATCTACCTAATGTAATGAAGAAAATTATTGGTAGGAGTTAATTAAATGTACTCTAGGGTTTGCAACCCTTGCAAACCTTTAAACAATATTTTTTCTACAATTTCCTAAGTAATTATTTAAGATTTAATGTGGTTTGGCTATTAGAAAATGTGGGCGTTACAAAAAGAAAAAATGTTTAGCACATGCTAATTACTGAATATTAATAAAATCAGTCCAAAAAAGTTGAAAATCATCATGGATTGCATCTTGTAGAAAACTACATTGTGTTTTACAAAGTGTTGAAACATAATTTTTTTGTCAATGTGTTGAAAATCACACTATGTATTTCAAAAGTAGAAAATAAAAAAATTTATAACAATATAATTAATTAATATTGATAATATCGGTCCAAAAAAATTAGAAAATCATCGTGGTTTGTATCTTGTTGAAAATGACATTGCATTTTCAAAAGTGCTGAAAGCATAGTGTGTTTTTCAAAGTGCTAAAAACACACTTTCTTTTCGACGAGATGAAAAGCCCAAAAATTTCCACATGATAATTACTTAATTTGGATTACATCATTATAATAAGGTGGAAAAAAAAATTCTACTCCTTGTCAAATACCGCATTGTGTTTTCCAAAGTGGTTAAAAAAAAAGTGTGTTTTTCAATGTGGTGAAAATCACACATTGGTGTTTTTACGAGATGAAAATAAAAAGAAATTCCACTTGATAATTACATAATGTGGATTACATCATTACAATAAAGTGAAGAAACATCATGGTGTGCACCTTGTCGAAAATCTCATTGCATTTTCTAAAGTATTGAAAAACACAGTGTGTTTTTCAACGTGTTGAAAAACACAATTTTTTTTTGACAAGATGGAAAGATTTTTTTTTCCACGTGATAATTAATTAATTCAGATTACATAATTACAAAAAGTTCCAAAAATCATGGTCTACACCTTATCGAAAACCGCATTGAATTTTCTAAAGTTCGAATAGAAAATGTTTGTTTTTTCGATGAGATAAAAAACACGCAAATTATCCATATGATAATTAGTTAATGTGGATTTCATCATTATAATAATGTTAAAAAATGTCATGGTCTGAACCTTGCACCTTGTTGAAAACCACATAGTGTGTTTTTCAACGTGTTGAAAAAGACCTTTTGATTTTTAGATGAGATGAAAAGCACAAAAAGTTTTCACATGATAATTAATTAATGTGAATTAAAAAATTAAAATAAGGTGGGAAAACATCATGGTCTACACTTTTTTAGAAACCACATCGTGTTTTCCAAAGTGTTGAAAAATATAGTGTGTTTTTTAACATGGTAAAAACACACTTTGTTTTTTCGACGAGATGAAAAGAACACAAATTTTCCACGTGATAATTACTTAATGTGGATTACATCATTACAATAAGGTGGAAAAACATCATGGTTTGCACCTTGTTGAAAACCACATTGTGTTTTTCAAAGTGCTGAAAAACATAGTGTGTTTTTCAATGTTCTAAAAAACATAATGTGTGTTTCAAAAAGGTGAAAAAACATGTTAATTACTTAATATTGATAGCATCTGTCCAAAAAATGTGGAAAAAATTGTGGTTTGTACCTTGTTCAAAATTTCATTATGTTTTTCAAAGTGCTTAAAAACATAATGTGTTTATCAACGTGCCTAAAATCACAATGTGGGTTTCAACAAGGTGCAAAACACACAAGTTATCCACATGCTAATTACTTAATATTGATAACATCGATCCAAAAAGTTTAAAAACATCATGGTTTTCACCTTGTTGAAAACGGAATTGTGTTTTTAAAGTTCTGAAAAACACAATGTGTTTTTCAATGTGATGAAAAAACATTTTGCATGTTTCAACGTGGCAAAAAAATACAATGTGGTTTTCAATAAGGTGCAAAACAAAAACATTATACACATGCTAATTAATTAATATTGATAAAATACATCAAAAAAATGTGTAAAAACATCATGGTTATCACTTTATTGAAAACGCATTGTGTTTTTCAAAATTCTTAAAAAAAGTGTGTTTTTTCATCATCTTTGAAAACAAGTGTATTTTTCAACGTCTCGAAAAACACAATGTGGATTTGAAGAAGGTGCAAAACAAACAAGTTATCCACATGATAATTACTTAATATTGATAACATCCATCCAAAAATGTAGAAAAACATCATGTTTTACACCTTGTTGAAAACCACATTGCATTTTTCAAAGTGCTGAAAAGCACATGTTTAATTATTTTCTACTATCCACATATTACAAGAGTGGTCCTAGATTGGCTAAGACAAAATTTTTTTTTTTAATACTATCATAATCATCAAAAGGAATTTATTTATGAAAATAAAATGTAGAATCTCATATACATGAATTTTAAATGTTTAGAATTCTAAGATAGGCCTACTCTACATTCCATACATTTACTTTCCATAGTTCAACCGACTCTTTTGTATGATACATTTCACTACATATCGCTTTATCTCGCAACACATAACATTATACATTAGAAAAAATATTCATGGATTTGTACCATACATATAATAAAGGAATGTATTTGTTCTCCAATTTTCCCCTTGGACAAAATTTCATCAAACACAACCTTGCACGGGAGGAAATGGAGAGGTTGGTTCAGTCATGCGAGCTCACATTTTAATTCCAAAAATAAAGTTGCAAGTAGGCTGGACAATGGATATTCAAGGTCAAAAAAGAATGGCAGGTGAAAATCGATGGATATCGAAGCTCAAGTGGGATGAACATTGGAAAAGTTCGGAAAAGGAAAGGTTCTGAAAGTCTAAAAGTCTAAAATTTTAGACTTTTGGGTTTGGGACTTTTAGAGGTTCAGAGTTTGAGAGTTACAAAACTCTCGAGCAGAATTTGCGAGATGAATAGTGTTTCAATCTCTAAAATGGAAATGTTTGAAAGTATGAATTTTAGGATTTCGGAGGTTTCATGCATTTCGGACTCTGAAAAATGGAAGATCGCCCACACCTTTTTTTGTAGAAGGACACCCCGACCTTCAGATGGCCATAAATTTTGACTAGGATCTCAAATTTGCACAAGAAAGGACTTTTTGTAAAGCTTACAATCTCCTATATTGAAAATGAGACTAAGTTATTAAAAATGAATAAATATAGTCCTCTAATTTTTAGAGTGTCATACTTATCACCTACTAAAATAAAGATGTATATGTTTCGTTCTTGCCCAACAAGGAAGAGTACATGGAGGTATGGGTTTTGTCATGGAAGTCATCATTTCCGTAGGTGAATTTAATGCATTTTAGGGTGGTTGATAGGATTTTGAATTCTTTTTCTCCTTCTCTCATTATTCCTATATATTTTAGGGGGCATTTTTCAAAAGGTTAGCAGTTTGGATTTGCACCTCCCTTCTTCTCTTGTTTGTAAGTGGATTTGTGGAGTTAAAACATCCCGTAAAACCTACAATGCAAATCTTATCTCTTGGCCATTGTAATGTACTATATCAAATTTTGGAGCAATAATACATGTCTATGGATGATTTTCAACCCTCTCTTGTTTTCATTGCACCTCTATGATCTCTCATTGTAATCTTGGTTATTTGTGTATGGTGGTTGTATTAAATTTCAATGGTTTGTGTTTACTGTCAAAGCAAGTGTTCAACATTCCTTTGGTGCATCACCTTTGTTAGTTTAGGTTTATTTTCTTACATCTTCTTAACCATGTCTCCTTGGAAAGGTAGAGTACATTTTAGGATAGATCCTCTACAATTTGAATGTGTTCATCTGAATAGAGGAATAGGAACCGACCTTCATTTGGATATATTTCCTAATTGTAAAGTCCCACACTTTAGGAAAATATCCATGTTACGTAATCACACTAAGAGTTTCAACCCATCGAGTTGTGGACATTCAGGGGTGTCGTGATTACACATTCTACAATAGTGAAATTAAGGGCATTAAATACTAACTTTATGTAGACATAAAGTTGTTAAAAGATAAATGATTACATGAATATGATCCATCTTTATTCTAACCACATAAAAAATAAATGATCATTATGTTATTCTTTTCTGGAAAATTAAAGTTTCTTACGAAGTCACATTTACACCAATAATTCAATGTTTTACCTATAGGTTCCCCATATTGTGCTTCTCTCCTTTTTACAAGATTTTTGTCAAGAAATTAGAGACATGCGTACTCTTGGTGGGATTGTTTAAATAGTTTACAATGAGTGTTCTCTTAGCTACATCGTGGCTATGTATTTTACTCGTACTTAACCAAGGATGCATGAGGGTGGTGGTTGTCTTAATGAAATCTTCTTTGAAAACAAAATATAGTGCATTTGATACTTCCATGTATCTCCTAAACCTCTGAAACACTCAAAGTATGCCTTTATCTGTTCATCTATACTCGGTTATGTATCTAATATAGACATCAAGTATTATATGCATGTGTGTAGCATACAATTTTAATTAATTTCTTCCATCAACCCACCAGCCCCTTCTTGCTGGGAGTTCTGTGACATATAAGACACTATAGAAAGTTATTTATTTATATAGTGGGTTTTTCAATCTCATTGTACAATTGAAAACCAGCCTCATACCATCCATGCATGTCAACCATTGTTTTGTGGATAGGGGAATATTTTGGCTACAACACTCATTCGTAACATTCAATTGAGAATACACATTGTCACCTACACATGAATACACATTGTCACCTAATCATAAATATGCATGTTGATAAATATCATCGCATCAACTACGTGCTCAAAGGCATTACTAACTTACCATCAAGTGTCAATGACTATTGATGTGGCGAGGAGGGGCCATCTAGGAACATGTCTTCATTTACTATGTTTGTCTCCACATATGCACTAGATCCTACACGTGAATGGAAAACCATTATAGAAAATTTCTTATTTTGTTATATTATATTGTGAAATATCTATATAATATTTTAGAGAAGGCACTAATTTATTGTAGATAATTCACAATTTTGTTTTCAAAACTAGTGTATTGTGGACTATCAACAAAAAATAGTTTCGATTTATTGATTATTTATAGGTAGACTTGATTAATGATTGTAATTATTTTTGGTTTCATAAAATATTCATAAATAATATTTGGGTTATTATGCATATTATCAACACAAAATTAAAATTGGAGGTGATGTATATTATTCATGATTGAAAAATTTTACCTTGTTTAAGGATTTATCATCCGTGAGTAAATTATAGTAGTGTAGATTATCTACATCTATAGTTTTACTTATATTTTGTTAGTGTATATTATTAAAAAAATAGAAATAACTAACATATTAAATTTCCCACAATGCATGTATTTCAAATTTTGTGGATAATACAAACTCAATATTATAATGTGTAGAATTTTCACAATTTTATTTGAAACTTAGAAATGGTGCTAAAATTTTGAATCATAATAAAAATTATTTACTATACATTCGAACAACTAGTATTCAATGACATACTAAACTTTCTAAATATACATATAATTTATAAATTGTGAATAAATTGTGCACTATTTTTTAGGAATTGTGGCAGGTTTCAAACTTTCTTTGCGAACTCCCATCTTCTTCAGTTTATGTGGAGGCTTGTATTTATGTATATCTTCATTTTACCAACAGGATCGAGAGGAATGAAGCTCTGGGTATTCATTTTCAAATATATATATATATATATATATATATATATATATATATATATATATAACACCCCACATGTAAAAATAAACGTAAAATTAATGTTAGTATGTTATATGAAAAAACTAATATATATCATCTAATTTTCTTAAAAAAACACAACTTTAGAAAAAGTATCCAAGAGAAATTTATGTATGAATAATTTCTCTTCGGTGGGAGGCTTTAAAAACCTATTCCAACACAGTCTACCACAAAAATATGGGCATATAGATGAAGCATCCTAAGGGGTAAGCCCCTTTAACAAGCAACAATTTTTGTCTTTACAAGAGGAACTTTCCCCATACACCAAAATTAGAGTGACAGTATGAAAAAGGGAATTTTTTTTGCTTCCATTTACATCATACATTCACTGCCTTACAATTACCAAAATATAAAAAATGATAAGAAAAAATATATAAACAAGTTATTTGCACATTAGCAATAGTTACAAATATAATGAATACAAAAAATCAAAATTATTCTAATGTTATTCCATTTAACACGAGTAAAAGAAATGAAATTACAAGTAATGTTTTTCCACATGTTAATTACATCACTCAAAATAGGTGGAAAACCATTGTGTTTTTCAACGTGTTGAAAAACACTAAAGTTTTCCACACATTTTGACTTATGTAATTAATAAAAAAATTATTAAATAAATAATTATACATAATAAATATAATATATTATTATTGTATTAGTGTGAGTTACAAAATTTTAATTTCATAAATTAAAACATGTAAAAATTTATTGTGTGTTTCAAAATGTGTGTTTTTCCATAAGATGAAAGACACATTGTGTTTTTCAACAAGATGAAAAACACAAAGGTTTTCCACATGCTACTTACTAAATATTAATTGCATCAGTCTTGATGGATATTAGGACTTGGATTTGTCTGGAGAGCCTATGAAATGGTTGTTAAATAGGTTATAGGTCAAGTTACTAAAGATTTTGATAATTCTCATTTCCAACAATCTTGATAATATGGTATGGATTCACTCATTTACATAATCAAAACTACTAAGATTCTGGGCGTCCATGTTAGTAGAATAGATAAAGAGCATGTTTTCCATCAAATTCATGATTGAATGTAGTTATCCCTCTACATAGATGGTACCAAGGTGGAGTATTTTCATATGCTTGAAAATTGTATAAGCTGCCCAGATAGTAATAAAGGTTGTACCTTTTCTCATTGAAAATGGCTCCATGTTCTTCTAGCAAGAGGTTTGACAAAAAAAATCCCATTACATCTAAAACAATCGGGATATATTTTATTTTCATTTCTTATCAAACCACTATAATCTCCTTCATTTATAATAGGATGTGAAATTATTTTTGAAAAAATAGATTGACAAAGATCACCTATTGATTATTGCTAGTTTTCTTTGGAATTGTAAATTAGGGTTTAGAATAGGGGATTAAGTTTTGGTGTTTATTTTTGACCAATAGATTCATATAGGTTTTCACCTCTAGCTTTACACCCGTCGACTTAATTTTCTTGAATAGTTCTTATTTAAATAAATTGCAGTTTGAAGATTTGGGGTGAGATAAAATGTGGGTTTTATTAGTTATCTATTTTATTTCTTTTTTAACTAATTATCAGATGGATACATTAACAAATAACAATTATTTAATTTTGTTTAACTGTGAAATTATGAGAAAGAGGCATGTGACAATGGAACTATAATATGGATACATTATGAGATGATGACATGTAATAATGGAATTTAAACAAATTAAAGGATATGCTAATATTAACATAATAGTGGAGCTTATGGCATAGTGGAAATACCTAAGAGTGCCTCATGTTATCATCCAAATTCACCCATTGGCTAGCTTAAATAATTCTATAAATTCTCCAATTATAGCTCACCCCGTAGCTTTGGCTTTTGCATCATGAAGGAAGTTTTGGTTTGTGTTGTAAGGGGTTGAAAAAAAAACAATGAAAAATATAATGAACAAGAACTTTTGGTAGTAAAGGCGCCTCCTTCGAATATCATTTTATGCATTCTTAGACCCCACGACTTTGATGACAAGGTGGAAATGCATATCTCTTATCCAGGGTTGAATTAAAGGTCGGGAGCGCCCTAGATAATAGTTTGAGTGGATGCCCTCCTCACAAATTTAGTTAATAATTTTTTTGATAAAGTAAATAAATAAAATATGTCTATATTCTTTTATTTTTAAATTTACATCATGGTCATAATAAAATAATAATAAAAATATATTAATAAATTATCACATAAGGATGAAAAATATTTCGTGGATGGAAAACATTAATCGTAGCGGATGCTCAGAATGCAAAAAATTCAATATTTTATACAAGGCTTCTTACAAGTCTGATTTAGCCATATCAAGTAGGTGACAGTAACTCTATCCTGAAATAAAGCACCATTTCTTTGCAAAGAAACAAAAACGTTTATGTAGCTCCCATGGTTTTGTGAAGATTCGTATTTGGACCAGGCCTACGAATTCCTCCATAACAAAATAATAGAAAATTTCCCCAAAAAATTAAGAATAGAAAATAAAATACTTTTTTCCTTCAATTATACTCACCTCTACTAGATACACCAGTGACATTATAAAAAATACATTAACCTTTTTCTAGAACAAACTACACACCTACATAATCTAGAGCTACATCAAAGAATGGGTAACAATACCAACAAAATCATATGTGCTTATAAATATGTGATATTTTCTTTTACTTGCAAAAATATTACAAAACTTTTTTATGTGTATGCATGAAATTTATGTTACTATACAATAATATCTATAAATGGGTTGATCAATATTAAATCTTCACATAAATTATTTTAAAGTTAAGTTCTAAAATTAACTGACAAAAAAGGAAATTTTAGATCAATATTATGCCTAGTGCAACTTCCTAGTTTTCCTAAGGCTTAATCCCCTCTGCTCTTATCCAAATTATCTGCTAAAATCACTCCCATGTAAGAACTTGAGAAGGACCACCAAAATCACTATAATTGGCACTAGAAAAATACGAGATGTCATGGGTGTTACATGGTTCATGTTATGTTCGATGTCATGGCTCTCACCTGGGATAGTGGGGAATGGCTCTCTGATGTGGCCAATGCAGTAAAATTATTCTAATATTTAAAAAACAAATAGCTGAAAAACAAAAATGATGCCTATATTTTCCCTCGGACCATTTAGTGAATACAAAAGAAATTGATATACTCCCTCTTTTTTAGTTCATATTAACTAATTAGAAAATCCATTAAAAAAAGGCTATTTTTAAATTTTTAATTTACTTAAATATCCACAAGAATATCATATCGCAAAAGAAATAATAAAACCTTTTATATGTATTTTCACATAATTTTTCATAAGCACTAATAGTAAAGTTTAAATAACCAATAGACACCTTGATTTAATTTGTTTAATTTTTATCATTTATATGTGGGCATAAGGAGACAATTGTTTAAGCGTTGCCTAAAGAAACTTTAATGAATTTTTTATATCTTCTTATCAACTAATTACTCTATTTACATTTAAGAAAATTTAATGAAAATTTTACTATTGGAAGTTCACATTATATTAACTTCTTATCAACTAATTTTTTAGACACTTAACAAAATTTCCAACTATTTGTTTCATTATGCCGATAGGTATTTTCTTATTAGAATTAAATGTTGTTGGTAGGTTACATAAGGGGAAATCAATGTTAGAATATTCATTGTACAATAGGTCATTGATTAAATGAATCATGGCCCTTCATTGGTGTAATGCCCACTAAATTTGCACATGAAACCAATACCAAACAAGTTTTAGAATATAAAACTTATGGGATAATTTGTTTTTGTTAAAGGGAACTGTTATCCCAATTTTCCCCCAAAAAAATTCATCAAAAACGATTCTGCAAAGAAGAAAATCTAGGATTCGGCTCCATCTTGCAAGCCCACATTCAAATTAGACAACCAAGGGATAGGCGGGCTCTACAATGGAGGAGCAAGGTCAGAAAATGAGGTTGAACGATGTCAAAGGAGATCAGAGCTCGAAAGAAGAAGATTGAATAAAGGGGCTCAAAGTTTCAGACTTCACATAAGATTCACTCAAAGAACAGACTGCCCAAGTATAAACAGACTCGTGGAAGGTTCCATGTGTCAGCTCGATGCAATTCCAAGGGGAGAATCAAAAATGGAGACCCCAAATGAGCACGAGGCTCACCACGTGGCTGGGAGTCAAAAAGGGGGCATAACCGAAAGTTGAACCGCCAAATCGGCTAAGTATGGAAGATATGAAAGAAGCTTCCATGTGCCTCATCAGTGCATCTCCAAAGGTCAAGCCCAAAAGGTAGTCCCCAAATAAGTGCCAAGCCTCCACGTGTCTAGAACCCTCAAAATTTGCACTGGCCATTGAAAAATCTTTGAACCCAGTGGAAAAATATGCCAGGTGTCCCTTCTGCGTAACTTAAAAGGTAAATTCAAAAGTGGGTCTCTAAATGAGTGCACGGAAGCTTCCACAAGCCGGGGGACCAAGAAAGGAATCAGGCCCAAATCAGCTAAGTATAAAAAAACAAAGCTAAGCTAGAGAAGGAGCCATGTGTCTCATCAGCGCAAATTCAAAGTGCACGGCTCAAAATAGAGACTCAAATGAGCGAGGATTCCACGTGTCTAAAGTTCAAAATGGAGGAAAAGACATCCGTTGAATCAAATAAGGAAAGAAGAGATAGCGGAGGGCTCCAGTGTCCAATCAGTGCATCTTCAAAGGTAAGACCCAAAGGCCAGTTCCAAACAAGCACAAGCTCGCCAAGTGAACAAATAATAAAAAATGGGACAAAGTTGGCCATTTAAATAAATTTAGTATAGAAGGGTCAGCGGAAGCCCCCACGTGCCTCATCCATGCAACATCAAAGGTAAAATATTGGGGTAGGTTTCAAATGTGTGATGAGCCTCCATGTGTCTAGGATCAGACATATGACCCGTTAAACAAAAGGGAAACGTGGCCATGTTTCAAGTCAAAGCGAGAAGGAAGGTCGCCAGAGGAAGATTGGATTTTTTGGCTTTCATTTTGAAAATTCCTAAAGTATAAAAGTGAGTTTCACCTCCACCAATTCCCAAAGGTGCCATATGTGAGGCCTAAATTACATGCGGGAAAGTGGGCCTTGGAAGGATTTTTGCCAAAAGTGGGTCGTCGGACCCAGGGAAGACTTTTCACCCAAGTGGAAAATATGGGCCAACGGGCTCGAAGATGACTTTTGGGCAAGAGTGAATTATGGGCTTCCAGGAGTGGCAAGGAATTTTATCATTTTTTAATTATAATTCCAAAATCACAAAATGAACTTCAGCCCCGTGGACCTGTTTTGCAAAAAAATACAATCCATAAACATACAACACATTTAAATGGACATACGCAACAATATTTACAACTTTTTAAAAACCACATAGGCTTGATGTTGAGCCAAAAGGAGAAATGAATATGGGAACCACATTCTTTTTCCTCCCAGTTGAAGTAGGAGTTTCACCCAAAGCCTCCATGTGCACAATACAAAAAAAAAATTCATCATTATCTCTTCGCTTACAAATGTGTAAAAATATGTCCATGTTTTCCTTTTCACTCCCCATAGGTGAAACTCTCAATCACACTCCCTCAAAAATGAATTTCTCACATCTACCTTTTTTTCTCCCCATTGGTCCCTTACTTCCATCTCGCACATCATTCTTAAGTAAAACTACTCAACCCAAAAAAAACAACATTCATAACACTAATACAATATTCAACAAGCACAATTTTTACATACAAAGCATAAATAAAAGAATGACAAGTGGAGAGACTACCTCTCTATAGAGCTTCAAATATTCTTCACTCCAAAAATATTTTCACACCTTCAAGAACAACACAATCCAAATTACAATCTCTAACAAGCTCCCAATTCCAAAAGTGCAAGAAAGAAAATAAAACAAGTAACCCAAAATCCTTAAACTTCCATTAATAAATAGAAATGGGATGTGATGATGATGAGATTACTCCATGTAGGATGACAATTCATTGTTACTCCATTCCAAAACACAAGTCAAACACCAAGCCCCAAAACAATAAATGATCATGTAAGACTTATGACATGCCCAAATGACACTCCAACTTGCACACCATGCCTATAAAGGAAAATTAATTGTGGTAAGTAGGAAAGTGTAATTATTTTAACTTTTACACTTGAAAATGCATAAATAATCATATACATAATTCTCCATACCATAGGTATGGTTGTTGGATGAATTTAAGAGGCATGGGAAAAACTTTGTTTGTCCCAAAATCCTCCAATAAAGCCTCCGAAGTCAAATCCAAATTTTGAAGTTGGGAAAGAGTAGACAACACAAAATCCAAAAAAATCTAACTTACATTCCCAAGATTTTAAAGCCCATCTACCCTCATAATTATCCATTTGTTAACATCCTATTTTAGTTAACAAATTAAGTTTGATTAGCTAATTAAGACACATTAATAATTGCTAATAAAGTAAATAAAATTTCCCAATATTAAATAAATATAACACAAAATTAAACAAAGACAAAATTAAAAGAAAGGAAAAATATCACACCCCATGGCCACAAAAGTGAGGTCACCCCATGGAAAACCTCCTAATTAGCCATGCAATAAAACCATGTAACACCCATAAAAATGACGTTCTAGGAACACGCTAAAACCCTAAACACTTAACCCAAAGATTGTGACTAATTATTTATTTATTTATTTTTAAACAAATAAAAATGTCACAACAAGTATCAAATTTTAGTGTGCATTAAATTTATTTTCACCAATAATATTTACTTTACAAGGGATGAACCAAGTCTAAGTTAAATGATTAAATATTCTTAATTTATCTCTAAGGTCAATTAATTAACATTCAACTAGGAAGGTGCCATAATTTAATTTACTTGGTTTAATGTTTTTACTCCTCCATAACTAACATTCCTACCTTAATACTTTACCTTATACTTAGTTACTATAATTCCATTATTTAAATAACTTAAAATCCCATTTCATTACTTTTCTAAAACATACTAGGGACTAAGTTAGTGACTTTGCACACAAAGGTAAATCAATGGCCCCATTCACCCATCTACACATACCTTTAAGGATTTATTTGAAACATCTAAAAATATAAATTCCTACCAAACAAATATAGGGTTGATCCTCAACCCTTGGATTAATTCAATTATCGCCACTAGATCCTAGGATTCCAAACTAACCCTAAATATCCTTATGAATTTTTATTTAATATCCTTAAATTTGTAGGTTGGAGAGGAGGAAGTGATCGGAGAAAGAGAGGAAGAACCATGGAGAAGTCTACAACGAGAAAAGCTTAGATTATTTTATTTTATAGTTTTATCATTGTAATTTCTTCCATTCAAGGATTCAAGGGATTTCCTTTACCAAACTGGTTTTACTTCAAAGCTATTTGTATTTTGGGTTCTTGATTGTTGGCACACCCTACCCCATTGATATAAATGAGAATGAGTGCTTTTAATTTACCATTTATAGGTGCATTTGCTTCAAACAATAAGATTTAACCATTATCTATTTGTTGGTGATTTTCTTGGGGTTTATAAAAGCTTTAAAATTTAATTAGAACAAGTTAAAACTTGTAGAGGAGAGGAACTTTGTTTTTCTACCATCAGTGACAAAACCACTGACTAGAAGAGGTCGGCATTCCTAGGGACCACCCTACCGGGTGAAAAACTTGAAACATCACCTTATTGAGTGGCGGTTATGCGATCGCCACCTAGTTCGAGTGACAAACCATGAACCGCATTGCCTTAAAGAGCGGTGGTTTTGAGACCGCCACCTTGCCTGAGCGGTGGTTACAAGACCACCACTGCATAGGCCAGCATGTCCTATTCCATACGAATAGAACCTCAAAATTTGAGATAACCCAAAAGATAAAAGTTACTAACATGTTCTAAAATTCATTCTGAGCTTAATTTTATATGCCTAAAGTTTCAAGTTGTAAGATTTAGTTCCATTTATTCATTCTTAGTTAAAAATACTCATTTTAAAGTATTTACAAATCCAATAATATCAACAACTACAAGATCCATTCCATTTTTATTCAACTAAATTTCTTCCAATTCAAAGAGTAAGAAAGGATCTAAATCCACTGCTAACATTATTATTTCCTTACTAAAAACTGTAACATTCCCACATAACAATATACCTCAAATTTTTGTCTCTTTCATTTTCACTACAACTTATATATTCAAAATAACTATAACAACTTTTTCTATATTCAAGTTCACTATGCATACATTTTTAACAACTTACAACTTCTATATTTCTTCTTTCTCATTTACAATAATACAACTTCACAATGAAGATAACTTTCTTTTCACAATACAACTTTCAACTAAACTTTTACACAAGATTTCCATTTTGATTCCTTTCTTTCCATGCTACAATATAAAGAGAAGGAAAATTTTACAACTCTTTGATGAACTTCTTAAAATAATATTACAACTTACAATACTACATTTCCTTTAAAACATACACAATATTACATATATTCCACATTGAGTGGGAATAACAAAAAGGCTTCTCACAAGAAGATATTTCTTAAGGACTCCAACAAAATCTCCAAGCTTCACATCACTAATAATATAGATCCATCATGATTTTCTTGATCCACAACAAAAATGGGGGGAGAGCCAACACTCTCCACCCAACCAAAATATCCAATGACGAGGAGAAGCCATCCTCCTCATTGGCCTCGAGCCCCAACCATATTGCAATGAAATGTGGATCCAACACATGAAAACCACAAGCTTCAACAACACAAAACCAAGTATTTCACAACCATACCAAAAATACAACCAACTCAACTAAAAACACAAAAAGGAAAAACAACAAAGTTTACAAGGCTTCAAATGAAAATCCAAAGGAGCAAAAACCTATGGGGAGGTCACTTATGCCTCCCAATGGGAAATGGGTGCCCACCTTAAAACCTCCAATACATTTCTCAAAACCCCTACACACTCTTATGCCTCCCTCAATTGCCTCTTATGCCCTCACACATACTCTTATGCATCCCTTATTCTATTATGCCTCCCTCATAAAATAAAAAAGTAAGAAATGCAAGCATTCCTTGTCCAAGGTGGGGCACCCAACCCAAAATCCCTCCAAAACATGTAATAATTTCTTATGCCTCCTTAATTGAATTCTCCCCATTTTCCCCTCCTACACCACACTTAGGCAATCTACCCAAGCACCCAACAAGCATAAAAAAACATTCAAAACAAGCATACACACACAAAATAAAAGAAGACCATCAAGAAAGAGTATAACTCCTACCTTTCCATGGTAGAGCTTGATCCAAGAGTCCAACAACAAGTTCCTTCAAGCCAAAAAAATAACCAACAAGCTACAACAAAATCCACAAGCACTCCAAAATCCTCTAACTCCAAAAATGCAAGAGCACAAAAGAATGAAGTAACCCCCAAACAAGCAAAAGAACTTGAATAAATAGGAAAGAGAGACAAGATTGTGAGGTGGCTCCATGTATGATGCCACATCACTCATCCTCAACTCCACCTCACAAGTCAAACCTCAACCCCAATGCACCATAAATTGTGGGTGAGAGGAATGACAAGTTACTTACACACACAAGCCAAGCCCATACCCCCTAAGGACAAAATCAATTACAAGAAGGAAAGTGCAATAATAATTTACCTTTTCATCTTCCCAAAATGCATAATGAGGTCTATTTTTTACCCCTAACCCATAGGTAGGATTTGTATAGTAAATTTATAGGTGTGGGACGAGTTTTACTTGTCCTGAAAGTGTCCAAAATTGAACCTTAAGGCCAAATCCTGAATTTCCAAGGAGATATGGAGTGTACAACACTCAAGATCTCAAGCACTTAACATGAACACATAAACCAAAGAGCCATATAGTCTAATAAATGAAAAAAATTTTTTTCCCATCCATAATTAGTTTAGAAGAAAATTAGTTAACTTAAATAAGATACCTAAACTCATTAAAGATAAAAGGGAATATACATCAAAATCTACATAATTAATACAATAAATTACATCACTAAAAATCACATACTAACATTAATAAAGGAAACTAAATAAATGACAACACATAGCCCATTGGTAACAATTAGAGGTAATCCCCCCCATGGGAACCCCTAAAAAAATTCAACACACATACACAAAAATACATGTTATCATGGTGACCCTTGTTGAATTCACCTAGCATTCCAATGTGGTTGGTCTCCAATCCCACCATTGTTTGTTGTGAATATATTTACCAACAAAACACATAATACCTCCTTTGGCCTCATGGCCGCATCAAAACATTAAAGATAAAACATGCAAGTATAAATCCATAATCATCTACATATGTATCAAATCATCATCTAGGTAATTACGATATCATTTACAACTTATAACAACATCTCTATTCTACATTTCATCCATGTCAAAATGATCACAAAATTAGTTCAATTATTAAGGCCTACTCAATGTGACGAAAATATCACATGTCAGAAATATATGTAACCATGTCAATAACATGTCATCATAAATGTAAAAAGGTCTCTAAAAGTCCAAACGCATCATATATGAATCGAAATAAATAATAGTCCAGTATTTCTAACATCTAACATCCTGCTAAATAAAAAAACTACAATAATATCCATAAGTATAGTCAACATTATCGAAATTAATAAAAAAAAGGTGTCAAACTAAAGTGGGCACTACATCCCCCTCGACTTAGACTCAACTTCCTCTAGGAAGTCACTGGAACAGGTTTTGAAACTAAACTCGTAGCAGTGTAGCATCCTCTCATGTAGCAGCATAAGTCTCATCATACCTATCCCATTGCACTCAAACGTGGTCAATCTCTCTACCTCGAAGGCCCAGTCTCCTATGCTCTATAATATACGATGGGCTCCATGATCATGTGCCCCCGATCCGCACATGCAATGTGGTCCAATATAATACGTGAGAAGGATCAACAATGTATCTCCTAAGCATAGAAATGTGAAACACATCATGGACGTGAGACAAGCTAGGTGGAAATGCTAGATGATAAGCCAAGGGACTGATGCGCTCCAAGATCTCGAAGGGAACCACAAACCTCAGAACAAGCTTAGAACCTTTTCCCTAATAGATAGGGATCTTATGTGGTATGACACAAAGAAACACCTTCATGCCCACCTCATAACTATGATCTTTCCTATGTTGATCCACATAATTATTCTGGTTATCCTGCAATCTCTACCTAATAAGAACAAAGTGATGCTCCATATCCTATAATAAGGCTAGCCAAAGAGAAACCCTATCCTCTAACTTGTCCCAAATCAAAGGTTTCCTACACTCCCTGCCATATAATGCCTGAAAAGGAGCCATGCCTATCAAACTCTTGAAGCTATTATTGTAGGAAAACTCAACCAATTACAAATACTCCTCACATCTTGACTGGTGATCCATAACATACATCCTAAGCATGTCCTCTAAGATCTGATTCACCCACTCAGTTTTTCCATTTGTCTTAGGGTGATACGCTATGCTAAAATTGATCCTTATCTTGAGAGCATACTACAGTGTGGTCCTAAAGTGGGCATTGTATAAAGGATCAAGGTTATAAATGATCTTCTACGGAATCCCATGTAACCTGACAATCTCATCAATATATACCTGTTCCATTACACTAGCTTTGTAGGTGGTCTTCACCGGAGAAAAATGATCCACTTTCGTCAATTTATCCACTGTGACCATGATGTCAAGAATTCTCCCATGAGATTTAGATGACAACACAATCTCTGCAACCAATCGCAACCCCGTGGCCTTTCTCCATGTGGGGCCTAGATTTGATAGGGAATTTCTCTCCCTCATTAACTGATGGCCATAACTTTATAATCATGGCCACAACATATTTTACTAAATGGGTAGAGGCCATGCCTCTCACCACCGTGCTAGGTTCTGTAATCGCTAAGTTCATTCTGAACCAAATCATTTGTAGGTACGGTGTCCCACAATTCATTATCTAGATAATGGCACATCCTTTAAGAATGAAGAGGTCCGTGAGTTATGTAGAAAATTCAAAATAAACCATCACATGGCCTCTCTTTACTAGCCTCAAGCAAACGGACAAGCTAAAGCAAAAACAAAACATTAAAATCTATTCTCCTCAAAATAGTTAAGGAGAACAAATGGCATTGGAATTTAAAGTTATACCCAGCCTTGTGGGCCCATCAAACCTCAATAAGAACTCTAACAGGGGTAACCCCTTTCTCATTAGTGTTCGAGGTAGAAGAAGTTCTCTCACTTGAGGTCAAACGTGGTCAATCTCTCTGCCTCGAAGGCCCAAGATCCTATGCTCTATAATACGGATGGGCTCCACGATCATCTGCCCCTGATCCTACACATGTAATGTGGTCCAATATAATATGTGAGAAGGATCAAAAATTTATCTCTAAGCACATAAATGTTAAATACATCATGGACGTGAGAAAAGCTAGGTGGAAATGCTAGATGATAGGCCAAGGGACTGATGCGCTCCAAGATCTCGATGGGACCCATAAACCTAGAAAAAATCTTAGAACCTTTTCCATAATAGATAGGGCTCTTATGCGTGTCTGACATGAAGAAACACCTTCATGCCCACCTCATAACTACTATCTTTCCTATGTTGATCCACATACTTCTTTTGGTTTTCCTGCAATCTATGTCTAATCAAAACAAAGTGTTGCTCCATATCCTATAATAAGGGTAGCCGAAGAGAAACCCTATCCTATAACCTATCAAATAAAAATTTTCCTACACTCCCTACCATATAATGCCTGAAAAGGAGCCATGCCTATAAAACTCTTGAAGCTATTATTGTAGAAAAACTCAACCAAGTACAAATACTACTCCCATCTCGACTGGTGATCCATAACATAGATCATAAGCATGTCCTCTAAGATCTGATTCACCCACTCAATTTGTCCATCTATCTCAGGGTGATACGGTGTGCTAAAATTGATCCTTATCCCAAGAGCATACTGCAGTGTGGTCCTGAAGTGGGTAGTGTACAAAGGATCGAGGTCACAAATGATCTTCTATGGAATCTCGTGTAACTTGACAATATCATCTATATATACCCATGCCATTACACTAGATTTATAGGTGGTCTTCACCGGAGAAGAACGAGCCACTTTTGTTAATTTATCCACTGTGACCATGATGTTAAGAATTCTCCCACGAGATTCAGATGCTAGCACAATCTTGCAACCAATCGCAACCCCATGGCCTTTCTCCATATGGGGCCTAGATTTGATAGGGAAGTTCTCTCCTCATTCAAGTGATGGCCATAACTTTATAATCATGGCCACAAAATATTTTACTAAATGGGTAGAGGCCATGCCTCTCACCACCGTGCCAGGTTCTGTAATCGCTAAGTTCATTTTGAACCAAATCATTTGTAGGTACGATGTCCCGCAAGTCATTATCTCAGATAATGGCACATCCTTTAAGAACAAAGAGGTCCATGAGTTATGCTGAAAATTCAAAATAAACCATCACACGGCCTCTCTTTACTACCCTCAAGCCAATGAACAAGTTGAAGCCACAAACAAAACATTAAAATCTATTCTCCTCAAAACAGTTAAGGAGAACAAATGACATTGGCATTTAATGTTATACCCAGCCTTGTGGGCCCATCAAACCTCAATAAGAACTCCAACAGGGGAAAAACCCTTCTCATTAGTGTTCGGGGTAGAATCAGTTCTCCCGCTTGAGGTTGAAATACCCAGTCTCCGTATCTCATTGCAAGGGATTTTGGGAGAAGAATCCTATAGAGAGGCACACCTCTCTCAACTGGAAAGCCTTGATGAGGCCAAGATAAATGCTGAGCAATGGCACAAGAGCTTATGTTGAATGGATGTGCCGGTAGTATAACAAGAAGGTCTACGAATGAGAAATATACTAGGGAGATCTATGTTGAGACTAGACAACCGAATTGATAAGAAAACCGGTGAAGGAAGGAAATTTTGGCCCAAGTGGTTAGGCCCATACGGAGTCATGAAATACTATGGAAATGGTGTGTATCTTTTGTGTACAATAGAAGGTGAGGAATTCAATGAAATTGTCAATTCCTTGCATCTTAAATGGTTTTATGCATAAATCATTAAAACACCACTTGTACATTATATCTACCTACATGGCATTAGTCACTCAGTTGTTTCATTTTGTTCACTCATTTCATAAATCTCATAGTCAAGGAACTTATTCTTAAGAAATTTATTATAAGTTTAGTGAAAAAACATTGTAAAAAAATATTTGAATCATATCTCTTCAACTTTCATAACATCATCAAGTTGTTTGAAATCTTTTCATCAAATTAAACAGACAAATATTCGCAAAAACCATACCAAGGCCTACATACTTAGTTTTTCTTATCCCTTCTACTAGGTGAAGTTGTTCTTACCTACGGTCTATTCTAGAAGCTTCTTGGTGTCACATCTATCCCTCTTACGTCTCTTTAAAACAAGGATATTCCAAAATCACATATCATAAGTGTCAAAAATCAAATAGAATCAAAATACCAAGAAAAACAGAATATTTTATTTTACATGTCTTTTCCCACCATTGACCTTCGATGATAAGCCCACATCTCTTACTGGTGGTGCGAGGTTGGGAAAAGAAAGAAGTTCCCTTACTCCCCTATATCCTACCTTTGGTGACAAACCCATGCTTCTTACTAGTGGCATGGGGCAGGGTGTAGGGGGTCCATTCACACAGATTAACAAATCTTGGTATTTTAAAGATACAAAGAAAAGTGTATTAAGTGAAAATAAGAGTCCAAGTTCCAAAGAGATCAAATCCTCAAAACTAGATTTTGTCAACCAAGTTTCCATCTATAGATCTAAGTCTAGATAAAATGGAAAGTAAGTTTGCCTTCTGAGCTATGTGGAAGTTTTGAGTAGGGTAAGTGTGTAGGTCTATGTTTGGTTTCTATCATTGCTTTGTCTTTCTCTCTTCATTCCATTCAGTCAAACTCATACAATTTGCATCCTTCCAAAACTCTTGGTGTTGAGCCCTCACATCTTACTAGTTACGTGGAGTTAGGAGTGGGGAAAGTTCATCTCTTTATCACTATATATTCATCACATTTTTCCAAAATAAGAAGAAGCAACGAACATTACCCAAAGAAGCCAAAAGTTTAGTACTACAATAATTTACATCATTACATGTCAGCATTACAAAACCAAATAAAAGAAAGGCATTTATGTTCAGTACTTGTTATCATTTGTCATCCATTGCATACATTCTAAAAAAGCATTTAAAAACAAAGTTTCTAAAAACATCTAGTGTACACATGGGAAACGAATCACACAATTCTAGATACAAGAAGATCTAGATCCAAATATATATATATATATATATATATATATATGAATGGTGTTCTATATAAAATGCCATCATGCACTAGGCATGGTCAAAATGCTCAATGAGCTCGAAAAGTACAAAAACACTCATATAAAACATCCTACAAAAATCACTACAAAAAGATACCATGATCTCTCAGTCCCTGTGGGATCCCTCTATGAGGGTGCATGCCCATGTCTAGGACTCCTGTTGTCACGACACTCTAAATGAAGTGAGGGCTCACGATCACGACCAGTAGTTGTGGTCTCACTGTGAGAATGGCTCCTCCTCATCAAGCGATCAACAATCCTATATCCAGCTACCTCAGGATGAAGAGAAGTTAATAACTTCTCCACCTTCGAGACAGGGATAAACACATCAATATGTCTACCAACTACTGAACACTCTCCCTCATCTATGGTAAGTTTGGCCCGAGTGCTCGCCGATGGGACCAAGAAATTTTCCGTGCACACTTGGTGAATCAAGTCACGCCATCCCTTAGTAGTTGCTGTAAGCAAATAAAAAGAAGAAAGAAATTACAAGTTAGAAAATTGTCCAAGTAAAGTAAAAAACAAACGAAACAACAAAAGGGAAATATCAACTAACCATTTCTAGCTAAAGAAAAAAATGAGAAAAGAGTAGTCACTCACTCGGATCTCTAGGCATCCAGGTGGGATCTGTAGGATCTACACCTACCACTGATGTTTGTCACTAACTGTCAAACCACTTCCACATCTAGAACAAAGTGACATCCTGCCACGGACTCGTCATCTCATCCTAAGTCTTGAGAAGGTAACTCCTCTGAGATCAGGGTCACCTTCTCTATGCTCTCCTCCGCCCTCTCGGCCCGCAAGATATCTTGAGTGTCATGCCACTCAAAGTCATTTTCATCCTCCTAGTCATCCCACCGGCCTCTCCTCCCATCCCCTCATCCTCTGTCTCCTCCTCGGTCTCCTCCCTAGTGAACTCCTCAGACTCGGACTCCATAGAAATAGGCTCATCTCCATTGTGAGTAGGACCGGATCCAATCTAAAGTGAAGGCACTCGAGGAGCACCGGCTACCCTCAGGAACAAACCACCCTCTTGGATGTAATAGGAATGCCAATAGTAACCGTGGTCCAACCTCGGCCTCTAGGACCTCCCCGGGCCTCTCGGACAAGACCTGTATACTAGCCCCGCTGGAGGGAGCATATCAATGAAGGGGAGGCCAAACTACTGAGGTACTCTATCAAAGGGGTGGATCTCAAACTTCCCCATCCTGTCTACTAGCTGACCCATGGAAGAATAGGTGATCAATGTAAGTTTCTCCTCTCCCCATAGCCCTGCCATGTCCTGATAAGGAGTGGCCTCCATGTCTGCAATAGTCAGGGAAGCCAATGGCTAGTGTGGTGTCCTAAGTACAATCATCCCTGTCCACCTCACTATGCTGATGGCCCCCGAATCCTCTACTGGTATACCTCTCCCGTAAGGGATGATGCGCTCATACACCCAACTCATAACTAGAGTGGGGTGGCTCAAAGATTGTCCCTGTAATCTTACCACCCTATATAAATCATGGTAGTGGTCCCAAGAATGTTTGTTCCCCAAGTGTAAATACGGCCATGGGCCTCAATCTATGTAATGATGGGAGCCCAACCTTAGAAGAGTATCCCCTCCCTTTTCCCAATCAACCGTGAGGCAAGGATACCCATAATGGCCTTGTGGATCACAGGGATAGGAGAGGCTGCAATAGAACGGACCTTCACCCCCTTCTTCGACCCCATGGAAAAAACATCTCCCATATATGTGGCCCACTGAACCATCTGGGATTTGGACACTGCTGTCTTAAGAGACAGTCACCTCCCAAGAATCGGGACCCCTAATATATGGTAGATATCCTCAAGGGTGATGGTCCACTCACCCCTAACACCTAGTAACCTGGAAGGTATTCTAGTCGGCATCCCAGTATAAAAAAAGGTCACATATTATGTGACTAGAAGGAGTAACATGAGCAACTCGAGAGATCCGCAAGATGTCAACCCTCTACAAAGTGTCCCTCTCATCCTGGGAAAATGCATCCAACACTACTGGGAGCCAATCACACTCCCTCTCTCTACTCCATCTAATGTACTCCTCCTTCTACATCCACCCAAAACACAGAAAAAGAGTAAGTTAGTAACATAATCCAACTAGAAAAATTATTAAGAACACATAAAAATGTCAAAAATGCAAAGACAATTAAAAATCACATCTTTTTTTTTACATTCTATTCAAAACTACCGCCTTGTGCAAAGCGAGGGTTTCCTAACCACCATCTTCTAAGGTGGCGGTCATGTAACCACCACCTTATGAAGTAGCGGTCCCATAACCGCCACCATCATAGGGCGCGGTCCTGTCACGAATCACCAAATGGCTCAAAAGCCCTAAAAAGACTTCACGAGTCGATCTCCCACTCTCGGAGGCATGATCATGATCTCGCAACGGATGTTTTGACTATACTCTCATCGAAAATGGTCACCGTGGGTCCCAAAGCTCAAAAACCACCAAGTCAACATGCACAAATGAATAGGAAAATGTTATATATATATATATATATATATCATATATATATATAATATTCTAACTTGTTTTGAATGTTCTATCACAAGGTTGGAGCATCGACAGAGGTAAGTTCTAAATCCCCGTGTGAATGGTAAGTCCTCATTTCATTTTAATTTAGTTTTATTTTTCATTTATTTTATCTATCTGCACTTAAGTCCCTTTTTTCATTTTGCAGATAGCGGGAATTTGGATGGTGACATTTCGACACACATGGGCATGTCAAGTATAGCATCTAACTCCCCATTTTGGGACCTCCATACTCGGATCCACCATTTTACGCCTCTTCATGGCTAAGATGCTTCTCCGAGGGGGAAATATGTACGTACCCAGAATTGTAAGGTATTGTACTACTAGAAAGAGGTTACACATACCCCAATGATGATACAGGTCTCCTCACAAGGTGTTCAGAATCTAGAAAAGCTCGCTAAGTATACATTTGCATCCCATGTGCCTTATCCAACCTCTACATGCTTTGTTTTGTCCTCTTCCCCCCTTTTCCTTGCATTTTGGTCTTAAGTGATGAGACCGCTGCCTGCCAGGTGGCGGTCCCATGACCGCCGCCTAGGATAGGGTGGTGGTCCAGTGTGTATTTTCCAGAATGTTCGATGATTTCTTCAAACATAAAATTCAAATTTCTATCCGCATTCCTCAACCACTTTGGCTTGCATTTATGTTTTGGATGCCTAGTAAATAGTGTTTTCTCTTTGTTTAATGGTAAAGGAGTTCAATTCCAAGTTACCCTCTAGTGAATCCAAATGCTATAAATAGCTAGCTTGTTTTCAAACAAATGGCCCCTCTCCTTCTGTGTTTGATTATTTAGTTTGTTTGAAGTTCTTGCATGAGTTTCAATAGTTTTATGTTTTGCATGAATTATCAGCCTCTCCTTTCTACTTTAGAGATCATTTGATCTTCTTGCTTGCATCTTACTTCATTTTTGTCCCATACAATCAGTTTAGCATAAGGTAGTTTCACTTTTAGATTAATATCCATTTGATAAATTTAGAGTTGCATACTTTCTTTGGTCACAAGAGATAGATCGCAGAATTCTTGGTAGATTTGCGTTGTATCCCCGTAATAAATCCTGCTAAGAACTACATAATCAAGCTCGTTCACTTACGTTATTCCTCTCTTACTTGCATTGTATTCATTTTATATCCAAAGCTGCCTTTGTTTGAGTATCTTCTTCTGCTGACACTATCACATTCACACTTTCTGGATTCACGAGGACATGAAGGAACAAGGAGATTACACTGAGGGGAAAAAGTCATGACACAACTGGATTTACCACTATTCTGTAAAATTCCAGGTTTGATATATCAAATTTGTAGTTAAAATATACCAAATAGAGTAGTAAACTTGATTATTTCAGTTAAAAGTTCACTTTTAATATTGCTAGGGAAGTTGTGGGGAATGATAGCTTCTGAGAAGCTATGATTTATTCCTCACTTTTGAGGTAAGATTGGAGGTCTTTTGATTAAGCTAGTTACTTATTTAAATATTTAGGATAAACTCACAACTACACAGCTAAATAGCTACATTAGGCTAACTTGCTTATTTTAATTTTGTTATTAGATTAATTGTCCATTATCTGAATATATTAGAATAACTACTCTTTAAATTTCATTCCAAAATAATTCATCAAAAATACAAAAATAAAATGAATATAAGTGTAATGTAGATATAGCTTTCATGATTAATTTACTCATTTCAGTTAAATCATCTTTGCATGACAATTACGGGACCTAGAGAGCCCAGGGAATACATATTTGAACCGGTAGTATCTTAGCCAAATCTCTTAGCAACATTGATAGACATAGATCAAGGGCTTAGTATTTAGGTTTTTCGAACGACAATAAACTTACAAGCAATTAGTGAACAATTGAGAGAGTTGAATATTGAAGACGACAAGGCATATACATTTTGGTCAAATCAACCCAACTATAGACTACCTTGATAGGATATCCACATGACCACACAAGAACCCGAAAGAGAACAAACATTTGGTTGCAATCCTTTAGTTCCACAGCCCAATACAGAAGATATCCTCATCGATATAGATATTGGCTTACGTATTCAAGTTGTCCAGAACACCCCATAAGGTATTTTGAGAAAATCATACAACTTTGGTTCTAAACATAGAAGATGAAAAGGCTTATGACTACTGGATATCGAAGAAGAGATTGACTCCTCATGTGATCCACAGGTTCCACAACCCAACGGGCCTACTGATCAAACAAACATTGACGTTGGTTTGTGTACACTTATATTCAGAACCTCACCACTTCTGCTAGACATTATTACACAATTTTCCATATTAAACATAACAGCCAATCAGGCTAGGGATTTTTGGACTAGACCAGAGAATCATCCATAAAACTCCGGAAGATCCACTACACCTCTCATAACCATTTTCCATGACCTTGTCTAGAAATATATATGAATCACCTAGAGGCCACTTTCCACGTATCCAATAGCCAATAGATAAGATCTCGGAAAGCTCGACATTGATTGGAGCCTCGAGCAGCTATTATATCTAAACGATCCATTACCCCGATCCAGGTTAGGAGAGATTTCTTCACCTTAGATTCGCAGATCCCATTATTGCGTGTTGAGGATATAAGATTGCCCAATTAGCTTGGTCCTATCCTCACATTCTTCATTTCCACTGGTTGTCTTGGCACGACCTTGGGAAGTCGAGTACGAAGAAAGGCTACTTGTAGATTCTCATGCTCGCATGTCACTTTTCTATCATACAGTTACTATCCATTATATTATTTAGACAAGTTGTCAATTATGGGGGGTTTGTTGCTAATATTAATGGTTATTTGTCACTCTTTTAAATGCATTTTAAGAGTGGCATTGATTATGTTACCTCGTAGTACTTTTAATCATTTTATAAGGAAGATGTGGTACACTTCTTGTTTAGTCTCTAACTATGGATTGCTTCTTTTGGGGTTGTGAATCCAATTATGCTAAGAAACTTAGAAGGATGTTTAGATGGTAACCTCATCTTAAATGGATTTTAAAATAGGAGGCCTTCCATTGCCCCGTACTTTATTTTTCAAGTAACTTGGTTGTCGAGTAATGCCATCTTGGGTTTTTTCAGCTATCCTTCTTCTCTTATCATTACCTTGTGGAGTCTCTTTTTGATGAGAGAAATTAGTTGTGGGTTGAACTTTAGTTTTCAACTCCTTTGATCACATGATGATTTACCCTTCTTACCTCGTTTGGTTGCTCTAGTTTTAGGCCAATGAAACATTCCTCTGGTAGAAGGACTGATTTACCTTTCTATTTCACATCTATGATTGTATCTAGTATGTTTTGGCTTCTCAAATATTTTAGTGATGGATGGACCGAGTATTAGATTTCAATCATGTAATCTATAGGATTACATGATTGAAATCCCAATACTCTTGACCTTTGTTCTTAACTAGAATATTTGAATTCCTTCTTGATGGTTGGTTAAAAATTCTTATCTCGTGTGAAGAATTTGTGATTTGTGGTTTGTGCTTTGAACCATTCTTGAAATAGAACATTCCTTTCATGTTATTGTAAAATGCTAGCTTACTGTTGCAATGTGTAGTCTTAACATGCTCAGTTCTTGTGAACTGACTCGAGATTATACTTGTGCAGATGGATTTTGTGAGTAGATAAAAGGAAAGATTGATAAAGGTTTCATCAAGTTGTTTATGAAGTTCATTTCGAGAATGTCTATGGTGTCATAAATCTTGCAATGGTGTTTGTAATGGATTTTGGAAGGCCTCTTGCCTTGGATTTTTGGCATTTGTGAAATGAAGTTATCTTATCCTTTTTAGCAAAACTTGTAATTATATTTGTGAGGATTAAAACTCGATCATCACCTTGTTATGTGTATTTTCTTTATGATATTATTGCAGTCATGAAAATGTTGTAGCATGGCTTGGCCTATTTTTTTACCTTCTTGTTCTTAGCCAAAGTGCAATCGAATCTCTTGACACCTTTGGTTTGTGTGCCATGTTGAATAGAAATGTTATAACCATGTTTTGTGTTCTCGTTATATAACGGTAATTTCTTCTTTCGAGTCATAAAACTTTCATGTTTAATAACCCTCCATGGTATTGGTATCAATGTTATTCTAGGCATGTTTTTAATGGGTTGACAATCCTTTTTCTAAAGATAATCAAAAATAAAATAAGACGAATACATAGATGAATAAATAAAGAAGATAATAATGAAGTTGTACTTGGTTGATAAAATTAAGAGTCTTTAATTGGAAAGAAAGTAGTTATCTACCGGTGTAAAAGAATTTACCCTCATTAACCTTAAACTACGGATTAAACTTTATTCTCATTATTGTGAAACATTAAGTCTTGTGCTTCCATTTTGGGGACCCCATGTGTATCCATTGTTGAACTTAATCAAGAGTTGCTAAATGAAGCTTTTACCCTAATCCAGTTAAACTCTTAAGTCTCATTAAAATACCGGTTAGTAACTAAAGAGATCATGATGATGAAATAAATTTATCTTCTCACTCTAACCTTTGCCATAGTTCATTGTAGTATTCTCTTAAGCGTGGTTAATTGTTGATCCTTGCACAAGGAGGTTGTAGTTCGAACCTTAATGGCACTCCACTTTAGTTGTAGTTTACGCTCGTCACCTTGTACAATGGAGGTCTGAATCTAGATTCAGTAGCTTGGGTATGAATAAGTAACTTGGTGAGAGATGGAAGGTGTCCCTTTTCGAGTAACGAATCTAACTAGTGTTTGGCATTCTTTAGAGAAACCTCTTTTAGAAAACTTGTCCTCAAGTTAATTAGTCAATAGTATAAAAGTAATAAGTTCACCTTTGTAAGAAGACTCTTTTTTCTGAATCAAACCTAAGTCTTCTTGATCGTAAAGTCAGATCTTATAAGATGTCCTAGTGAATACATAACCTTAAAGGATCTTGCACCATGAGGTTTCCTCAACTTTAACTAGGTATTAAGGATTTGGTCTTTTATGTGGTGCCTTGTCAAAGAGAAAAGTAAATTGTCCTTGATGGGTGTTGAGGGTTTCCTTGTTGTCATTGTGACCACTTGATGTGTCGTTCTATGTTTGAACAATTCAAAAAAATATTCTGTATTTTTCTATGTTGTCCTTTGTGTGTGAAATAGTGGGCATTACACTTAGTATCAAAGTAGAGGTTCATGCTCTCAAGCAGATTGGGAATGATTGGATTTGTGATTGTGTTACATGATGGTGGTGGATATTTGAAGAGTAATGTGATTTAAGCGTGATGTGAACTATGTCGTAATTATGATGTTGTGAGCGCACATGTTGTGTATGTCACTTAGTGCATAATTGATAGCATTTTGATGTGTTAAAGATGGGAGTATTCTCTGTCCTTCCCAAAAATTCTATGTAAATTTGAGTGTGAACACTATTTTTTTGTATGTGTGGAAGAAGTGTGATTGTTGATTTCAAAGTTTGGATCCTTTTGGCATTTATAATGTGTGGGTGTGTTGATATGTTGTGTGGCCAGGTTGATTATAGTGAACTAGATTTCTTAATGATGTCATTAGAATTTGTGTAGAAATGTGTGCTTTCCCATGTTATATGGTGGTTGACTGTGTGTTGTAATTGTGCTCATCATAAGTAAAATTCATGTAAGATATATTGATTAATGTCATAATTTTGGGACATATGGTGAATGTATGATCCCTATCATACAGTAATTGCAGTTTCAGTGTAGCATGTGGTGTTGTGGTGTGTTGTAAAATGTCAATGTAATGTATGTTATATACCCATGTATTGGTTACATGCATAAGACACTAGGGTTATTGTGCATGAACCACAATTATGTTATAATGTGCATACGTGTTATATCGTGAACCTTACACCAACCGATCCTAAGGGAAATCGGTAAAAGTGTATGTTGGAGTGAGGAAATGTGTACCATGGGCAAGTAACTCGAACCGACCTTAGCCTCAAGAGATGATGACCTATTCTCCTAATTTTACCTCTCCTTATGGTTGTTGTATAGATGCAACCTAAGTGTAGCTATGACTGTGTTTAGCCTTGTCGAAGTGGTGGCGAGATGATATAGATGGAGATGATAACAATGGTATTATTGATATGTTGTTTTACAAGCTGAGGCTCGATGTTCCGAGTGCCAGCAACTCGTTGAGTACCCCCTTCGTGGCAAGATAAGGCCACACAATTATCATAATGTGATATTATTATATGTGTATTTTATTCATAAATTGAACTTTTTATTTTATTTCTGCAAGGACTAGCAGTTTTCTTGATTGTCATGTGTTATATTTTGGGAATTTCCTTGGTTTATGGTATTAACATGAGTATTTTTGTACTACCTATGGCTATTTGGCCATTTTTTTGCTTGGATTTGAATCACTTTTTTAAATTTTAAAATTTTACCACCGCCTTGCCCAAGGATTGTACTTTGTCACTTGGCATTTGAATCAGATTGTTATGCTGGTTCTATTGTCGTGATGTGTTAAATAGGGTCACGGGATGCAATATGGAATGGTTGGACCTATGGATGCACTTCATTATATGGGGGTATGCCCCAAGGAGTTAGAGATAACTAGCGGGTTGTTTAACCATGAGTTATTATGTCACTTGGGTTTGGGGTGTCTAGACACTACGTGCCTAGGGCCATAGGGAAACTGGCCTCCTTGAGGGAGGAATAAGAGATTAAGGGAGGCATAAGAGATAGATGGATGCATAAGAGACTTGAGGGAGGCATAAGAGATTGAGGGAGGCATAAGAGACTTGAGGGAGGCATAAGAGATTTTTGTGTGTGTGTGTGTGACCGATGTTTTGAGATATATGTTGAGTTATTGTGATGTCTTGGGAGTGGTTCAATGATGTATGTGTTACTCATGTTAGTTGGGTATGTTGTGTGATGTTGTGGATATGGATTTGATGCCCTTGTTGACTCTATGTACATGTAGCTATTTCTATGTTATGTATAATCTTCATCTATGGAATTGTGGGAACTTCTATTTTTGTAGTACACTCGTGTTCGAGTATAGTATGAATGTCATAGATGTGTGACTAGTACTATGTTATGTGGACTGAGCCTATTCTCTTCCATATTTGGTTAAGTTTTTGTGAGGTGCTATAGACATGAAAGTATGTAAAAGTATGTTTATGATTCTTTAAGTGTTGTGTATGACCCTAGTGGGGTGTTGTGATTGTAGTTCATGTTGGTTACCCACAAGAATGAACAAAAAAAAAGAAATATGCAACACTGATATTTTAAAGAACTTGAATTAAGTATAATGTAAATGGAAAGAGTCTAATTAACCAAACTTCAGAGAACTTCCAATCTTCATCTAGAGACTTTGAAAGTAAAAATTCTGCCAAATTGTTTCTAAGGCTACCTTGTGGTCGTGTTGTAACGACTGAATTATTAACCGTAGGGTTTACCATTATTTTTTTTCTATTCTTCATTGTGTATCACCTTTCCTTCCTTCAATGTTATGTCACATCGAGGACGATGCTTTCTTAAGTGGAGGATAATGTAATTTCCCATTTGACGTTACTCTATTCATTCTTTAGCGACTTGCATTTCTAAGCGTTGAATACCATTGTGCTTCCGTTGATCATTAGTTGGCTTCTCCTTTGTCGTAGAGAATAATCAGCTTTCTCCCTCTTTATCGTGCCTTCTTGTGTCATTTTCAATGTTTTCTATTGTTGGCCCCACAACATTTGTTACGATTTTTCCTATTAAAGGAAAATTGTGTTCTCGAATTGTCGAGCTTGACTGTCGGTCATTGCTAAAATTAATAATTATTATTATTATTTTTAGATGTAAAAATTAATAATAAAAATGATAATAATGATATTTATAATTCAATTGTCGATTGCCACTATTTTTATATTATTATTATTATTACTTTACTTTTTGTCGATTATTATCGATATCTTATATTAATTATCTCTATATTATTTTAGTTGTTTCATTTTTTGCACCCATAAACCGAACCTCGTCCCGCAATGAAAAAGGGATTACCCTGTCATGGCACCGTATGGTCGGTCATTGATCCATGTTTGCTTTCGAACATCAACCCCTAGTTTTCTTCCCCCTGGGATGATTAGGCCTGCTCACATGTGGTTTTAATCATTTAATTAAAGGAATATATGATTTTATGCTCTCTCCATCATTCCAGTTTATATGATTTTTAACCTGATTGGTTAGCATAGGTGTTGGGCTCCCTTCTTCTTTGGTTTATGACTTGTGCATGTGTAGGGAGATTGTGTGTGGCTCAAGATTTGATGGTGGTTGTTAATTAATTATCAAATAAACATTTACAACCACCACCCCTTACCTCCTTAGCAACGACCGGCCTTGTACGTGGCCTTCACCAAATGATTTTATGTTTTTGCTCAACATTATTTTCTTTTTTTCCCTCTTGCAAAAAGTATGGTTTTGTGCTATTTTCTTTTCATTGTTTGAATCCCCTTTGGCATGGAGGGTGGTTGAGCACCTAGAAATATTTTAATGCATGAAATAAATGACACCCACCCACTACTTCACCATGTTGGCTACTTGTTTTCTCTTATTGTTTTATTTGACTCATTGGCTTGTGTTTTGGGGAAAAATGCCAAGATTAAGTTGCTGGCTGCATGGGTGGTTTGGAGAGGAGATTTTAGAATGGAGGTGAGCATGGACGTCCAGCTATGTAGTGGCTCTCCCATGTGCATACCATCATGGGAGATCATTTCTGCATGTTAAGCCTAAACTCGTAATTTTCTACTACCCTTTCTATAAATCCATGAAATGTATGTTTCTCTTCCTAAATGGCGACTTGAAATGGTTTGGTTTTTGTTAGTTCTTAATTTCCCTTAGTGTATTGTTTCCCTCTATTTTCTCCTTCTGAATAACTGGGTTTTGAGTGACTGGGTTGCAAAGAATAAAAAGGGGATTTCACCTTTTCTTAAATATTTTACTTATTGGTTGTGAGCAAGTATGTTACGATCGAGAATATTTCCTACAATCACCCCCTTTGGGAGAACTAGTAAGGGTTAACCATTCTTGGACACACCCCCATTTTTTGTCTTAATTCTGTGATTTTCTTTGAATTCCCTAGTATTCGGCTTGGTTTTATTACTCTCATTCATTGTTCTTTATGAGATTTGAGTCTAATAAGGAGTTTTCTTCCTAGCGGAATGAGTACATATTCTTTTAAATTTAAATGAAATTGAAAACCTTACTTGTAGAAATGAATGGGTTAAATGAGTGAACCCATTGAAAAGTTTGTGTAGAGGATGTCTTGCTAAAATAGATCCCTAAAATCTAAAAGAAGGGAATTATTGTTTGCAACTCAGTGATAATAATGGCTTGGGGATATAGGGTGTTGGAACTTGTTTTCTTATGAGTATAAATATATTTTATTATTGGTTGTGTTTTATTTTCTAGTGGTGGATGTCATAGTTGAAGACTGTTAAGAATTGTAATTTCTCTTAAAGACTATTAAAGTGTAAAAGACTTATAGATGTAACTACCTTGTCAATAAGTTTATAGGTAAGCATGATTACCTTATTCTTTACTGAACTTATAGAAAATGATAACCTTGTGATCTTGAAAAGCTCCTCAATTTGTGAAATTGCTCCTACTTTACCAAGGATGAAAATTTTTTTACCAGTTGAGTGGTTGTATTATTTATACTTAAATGTGCCATGACCATAGGTGGGGGAAGAGAATGAATTGTGATAACACTTTATTTCTAGTTTCTCTCAAAAAAAAAGAATTGGTTGGATGGCTCTTAATGTAGAGGTTTAGTTGCGTGATCAATTGTCCTTTCTTTGATGTGTTCATGTTGGTTGTGAGCATGTCAAACATGGTTAGGTGTTCAAACAACTCAAATGGGCTAGAAAGTAATGTTCTACTTTATACTTTGTTGAAAACATTAAGTTGAATACTGAATCTTTCAGATTTAGGTATTGCACTTGGATTTTTTAAGTGTTGGATTATTCAGATGAGTGTAGTCATATTTCTTTCATGATGGAATTGTGTTTATTTTGTGGATCGTTAGTGAACGTATTATTAAGGGTCATAAGTTTATGATCAAACCTTTGTGTTGGTTTTGGAATTTGAAATGTGTATGGGATGACTATTTTCATTTTGAAATAGGACTCTTGTTAACTCATGACATTTGGTGTTACGTCATGAGGATAGTCTTGGGATTACGAATGGAATTTATTATATAAATACATTGCTGGCCTATGTCAGAAAAGTGTTAAAAATTATTAATGACATTTGGGGGTTACTTTCTATTATATTATTTAGATAAGTTGTCAATTATGAGGGGGTTTGTTGCTAAGATTAATGGTTGTTTGTGACTCTTTTAAATGCATTTGAAGAGTGGCATTGATTATGTTATCTTGTAGTAATTTTAATAATCTTGTAAGGAAGAGGTGGTAAACTTCTTGTTTAGACTGTAACTATGGATTGCTTCTTTTGGGGTTACGAATCCCATTATGCTAGGAAACCCGGAAGGATGTTTAGATGGTAACCTCATCTTAAATGGACTTGAAAATAGGAGGCCTTTCACTACCCCATACTTTATTTTTCAAGTAACTTGGTTATCGAGTAATGCCATCTTGGGTTTTTTCTATCCTTCTTCTCTTATCATTACCTTGTGGAGTCTCTTTTTGATGGGAGAAATTAGTTGTGGGTTGAACTTTAGTTTTCAAAACCTTTGATCATGTGATGATTTACCCTTCTTACCTCATTTGGTTTCTCTAGTTTAAGGACAATGAAACATTCCTCCTAGAAGGACTTATTTACCTTTCTGTTTCACATCTATGATTGTATCTAGTATGTTTTGGCTTCAAAAATATTCTAGTGATGGATGGACAGAGTATTAGATTTCAATCTCATAATCTATAGGATTACATGATTGAAATCCCAATACTCTTAAGGTTTGTTCTTAACTGGAATATTTGAGTTCCTTCTTGATGGTTAGTTAAAAAATTTGTATCCCGTGTGATGAGTTTTTTTGATTTGTGGTTTGTGCTTTAAACCATTCTTGAAATAGAACATTTCTTTCATGTTATTGTAAAATGCTAGCTTACTGTTGCAATGTGTAATCTTAACATGCTCAATTCTCATGAACTGACTCAAGATTATACTTGTGCAGATGGATTTTGTGAGTAGATAAAAGGAAATATTGATAAAGGTTTCATCGGGTTGTTTATGAAGTTCCTTGTAAGAATGTCTATTGTGTTGTAAATCTTGCAATGGTGCTTGTAATGGAGTTTGGAAGGCCTCTTTCCTTGGATTTTGGCATTTGTGAAATGAATTTGTCTTATCCTTTTGTAGAAAAACTTGTAATTATATTTGTGAGGATTAAAGGTCGATCATCACCTTGTTATGTGTATTTTCTTTATGATATTATTGCAGTCATGAAAATGTTGTAGCATGGCTTGGCCTATTTTGTTACCTTCTTGTTCTTAGCCAAAGTGCAATCAAATCTCTTGACACCTTTGGTTCATGTGCCATGTTGAATAGAAATTTTATAACCATGTTTTGTGTTCTCATTATATAATGGTAATTTCTTCTTTTGGGTCATAAGAAATTCATTATTAATAACCCTCCATGGTATTGGTATCAATGGTTATCTAGGAATGTTTTTAGTGGGTTGACAATCCTTTTTCTAAAGATAATCAAAACTAAAATAAGACAAATACATAGATGAATAAATAAAGAAGATAATAATGAAGTTGTACTTGGTTGATAAAATTAAGAGTCTTTAATTGGAAAGAAAATAGTTATCTACCGGTGTAAAAGAATTTACTATCATTAACCTTAAACTAAGGATTAAACTTTATTCTCATTATTGTGAAACATTAAGTCTTGTGCTTCCATTTTGGGGACCCCATGTGTATCCATTGTCGAACTTAAGAAAGAGTTGGTAAATGAAACTTTTACCCTAATCCAGTTAAACTCTTAAGTCTCATTAAAATAATGGTTAGTACTAAAGAGATCATGATGATGAAATAAATTAATCTTCTCACTCTAACCTTTTCCATTGTTCATTGTAGTATTCTCTTAAGTGTGGTTAATTGTTGATCCTATCACAAGGAGGTTGTAGTTCCGAACCTTAATGGCACTCCACTTTAGTGGTAGGTTACGCTCATCACCTTGTGTAATGGCGGTCTGAATCTAGATTCAGTAGCTTGGGTATGAATAAGTAACTTGGTGAGAGATGTAAGGTGTCCCTTTTGGAGAAATGAATCTAACTAGTGTTTGGAATTCTTTAGAGGAACCTCTTTCATAAAAATTTTCCTCAAGTTAATTAGTCAATAGTATAAAAGTAATAAGTTCACCTTTGTAAGAAGACTCTTTTTCTCGAATCAAACATAAGTCTTCTTGATTGTAAAGTCAGATCTTATCTGTGGTGCCTTGTCAAAGAGAAAATTAAATTGTCCTTGATGGGTGTTGAATTTTTCCTTGTTGTCATTGTGACCACCTGATGTGTCGTTCTATGTTTTGAACAAGTCAAAAATAATTATTCTATATTTTCTATGTTGTCTTGGGTGTCTTAAATAGTGGGCATTACAACTTACCCTTCCTCTATGTGAAACCATTTATTTTTCCATTCTCTTCCTAAGCATATGATAAGAGATTCAAATAGAGTATGTTCCCCATCATTGGAGCAGCTTGCAAGACATGGGAGATAAATAGATTTTTTCTCTTGGGATGCATTAAGTATTGCTGAAGGATTTGAAAAAAAGGTTTTGTCGAAGTGTCTAGTGGGCTATGAAGTGGGTTTGTGTCCATAAAGGCATGAATGATAGACATAAATGTTACATTGGTCCCATTTTTGGAAGCAATGTGACTACTCGTGGCCTCCATACATTTCCCCAAATGACTACTTCATCTAAAGTTTGATTGCAGTTAGAAATCAAAAGACATGGGCCTCATTATGAAGCTTCTCTATTGTTCACCAAATGTAACTATTATCACAATTTTACCCCCCCCCTGAAGAAAAATTGATCAACCATGACCCTACACAAAGAGATAATTGAAGGGTTAGTTCAGTCCTACGAGCCCAAATTTAAAATCTGAATCAAGGGGCTGGTGGGCCCGAAAAAGTGGAGGAGTAGGGTAAAATATGAGGCCAAACAATATCAAAAGAACCAGAGGATAAAAATAAAGAAAGAGGGGAAAGGGTCTCGAAGCTTTTGGACATCACATACGAGTGAATCGAGAGAAAAATAGAGTAGTGTCATGGAAGGCTCCACGCATTAGGAAAAATGCAAGAGTATTGCATAAAGCCTCTACATTTCAAGGTCCGAAAATGGAGAGGCTCCATTTGCGACTAAGTATAAGAGGGTCGCCTCCATGTGACCCTCCAGCCACAGAGATTCAAGGATGTTGATCAATAGGTAGGCAAGAGGAATATGGTCTCTATTCTCTCATCAGCAAAAATAAGAAGTGAGACCCAAGGGATAGCCACTAAATGAGTGGAAGCCTTCATGTGTCTAATCGATGCATCTCCAAGGGTCAGGATCCAAATAGGGTCCATGGAGAAGTGTCGCATCTCTTGCCCATGGTCTAGGTCCAAAAGAAAGGGTACAGAGCCGGCCATTGCACACATGCACCATGACAAGAAAATTCAATTCACTACTAAAGAAACCTCCATTACATCATCTCATCATAGCGTAACTTTAGAGGTGAAATACAAAGTGAGTCCCCCAAACAACCGCGTAAATTCCATGTGTCAAGAACCCAACATAGTTTCTCCTATATAAGAAAAAGGGACCCAACATAAAATAGAAAAAGAGGAATGGGTGAAAATAGGTTAAGTATAGGAAGGGGGCGGAAGCCTCCATGTGTCTCATCGGCACACCTTCAAATGTGTGACCCAAGCGAGACTCAAACTAGCACCAACCCTCCATGTGTCCAAGGTCCAAAGAAAAGGGACAACAGACCATTGAAAAGTATAAGATCGGGTCAGGCTGGTGGAATGCTCCACACGTCAGCTCGGTGCATCTTTAAAGTCACAATTTAAGGTAGATCCCCAAAAGAGCACTAGCACGTCATGTGCCCTAGGTTCGAAAAGGGTCTCACTAGCCATTGAAAAGTAGTAGGCTGATGACAAGAAGTACTTGTCTCTATGGCGTAACCTCAAGGGCATGACCCAAACATGAGGAAATAGAGGGTTGGCCCATGGATGATGCCACATGTCCCACTATCACGATTTAGGGTGCTAGCTACAAGGGTCCCACCCGTAAAGGTAGTATTCATTTGAGACCCAAGTCAGCTAAGTAGAATGCATGGGCTGGCATAAGGACCCACATGTCTCTTCATGCTCCTTCAAGGGGAAAATCCACAAGGGGTCCCCAATCAAGCGTAGGCTCGCCACGTGTCCAGAAGTCAAAAGAGGTAGAACCGGCCATTGAATCGGCTAGATATAGCAAGATCAGTAGAAGCCCCCATGTGCCTCATCCATGTAATATCAAAGGGAAACTCCAGAGGTGGTTCCCAGACATACACTAGCTCTCCACCTGTCTCGGGTCAGGTATAGTGTCTCTACTAATAGAGGGGCTTATGCAGAAGAACAAAAGGAACAGAGAAGGCCTACGGACTATGCCATGTACCTTGATGACACTTCTTCAGGAGTGGAATGAGGTAGAAAAATATTAAGAATGTGTGGGGCTTCATGTAGATCTCACGTGAATAGACTCTAAACCCAGAGTGCCTTAAGATGACCATATATTTTGGCTAGGAATTCAGATTCTTTAGGGAAAGGGACCTTTTGGAAAGCTCTTGGCGTCGACTTATCAATCACCACCATTATGTTTCAGTCCCCCATTTCGATCAGCTTGAGGAGGTATTTTTTATTGATGTTGATACATTGATGATTTAGGTGGAAGATCATCCTCATGTTGGTTTCTCACTCATAATAAGATCCATGTTTAGCGCCAAATCATATACATGGCCTCATTTTTTGAGAAAGGGAAGCTATTTCTACCTTTCGTAGTAGGCTTTGTTTAGCTTTTCTTTGTTAGGGTTAGTGTAGGAGTAGGAGTAGATATGTTTTCGACATGTCTTATTTGAGACATGTATGATTTGATATTTGTATATAGGTTTTGTTCATATTGATCCAGAGGTACGATGTGCCATGCCCTTTTGTATTCATGGTAGGGAAACTCATAGTTTCCTATAACAATTTCTAATTTCAAAATCAATCCAAATACAAAGCAAACTTAAATATGGTTACGAGGAAGTCCATTTGTAAGATTAGGTGAAGCTCTAGGTCAATACATTTCTCTACTCTCGGAAACCTCACCTTCAATTTTTTTTATGAGAATTGAGAGTGTGGAAAGAGGGGCAGGCTTAGGGCCCTCAAGTGCAAACAATCGGGGAGAATTTTCAAGGAAAAGGGTCAGTACCAGGCTATCATTTGTGACTCCATGCCCAATGGATGCAACAAGGTCACTGATCTCTTCATCTAGTTGGCAGATGTCCCGTGAATCACCAAAATCTTATCACAATTTAACCCCCTAGGAAAAATTGATCAAACACGACCGTTCACAGAGAAATAATCGAAGGGTCAGTTCAGTCTTGCTAGCCCACATTTCAAATATGATTCAAGGGAAGGTGGACTTGAAAGTGGAGGAGAAAGGTAAAATATGATGCCAAACAATGTCAAAAGAACCAGAGGCTCAAAATAAAGAAAAAAAGAAAGGGGCTCGAAGCTTTTAGACTTCGCATGCGAGTCGAACTAGGAAAAAAAGAGCAGAGTCACAAAAGGCTCCATGCGTCAGCTTGAAGTAATTCCAAAAGGTGCTAAGAGGAACAAGGTCTCCATATGTGCGTGGATCTTCAACATGTCCAATGTCTGAAAAAGAGACAGAGTCAGCTGTTTAATCGACTAAGTATAAGAGGGTCGGTGGAAGCCTCCACGTGCCTCATCTACATAACTTTAGAAGTGAGACCCATGGGATAGTCCCTAAATGTGTGGAATCCTCCACGTGTCAAATTGATGCATCTCCAAGGGTCGGTGGTCCAAACAGGTCCATGGACAAGTGCCACTCACCACGTGGTCCAGGTCAGAAGGGGACAGAGCCAACTATTCAAAACTCAAGACCGATAAAGCCTCCATGTGTTAGCTTGGTGTAACTTTAGAGGTGAAATACAAAGCCAGTCCCCCAAATAAGTGTGTAACTTCCACATGTCCAAAACCCAACATAGTCACTCCTATATAAGTAGAAGGGACCCGAGACCAAAAATGGAGAAAGAGGAGTTGTCCCAAATCACTTAAGTATAGGAGGGTAGCAGTGGAAGCCTCCACGTGTCTCATCGGTGCACCTCCAAAGGTGAGACCCAAGGTGGAGACTCAAACTAGCGCCAACCCTCCACGTGTCCAAGTCTAAACAAAAGGGACACTTGTCCATTGAAAATTCCAAGATCGGGTCAGGCAGGAAGAATCCTCCATGCGTCCTCTCAGCCCATCTTCAAAGTCAAAATTTGGGACATGTCCCCAAAAGAGTGCCAACATGCCACATGCCCTCGAGGTCTGAAAAGGGTCTCACTGACCATTGAAAAGTAGTAGGATGATAGTAGGAGCTATGTGTCCCAACGGGGCAACTTCAAGGTCACATGAACCCAAAAGGAAGGACCCAAACATGCGCAATCCCCCCACATGTTTAGATTTAGAAAGATTGCCCTACCAAACAAAAGGGACTAAGCCAAACATGAGGAAATAGAGGGGCGGCCCGTGGATGATACCACATGTCCCACTATCTTGATTTATGGGGCAAGCTATAAATGTCCCACCCATAAAGGTAGTACTCATTTGAGACCAGAGTTAGCTAAGTAAATGACATGGGCTAGTAAAAGGCCCTACGTGTCTCTTGATCACTCCTTTAAGGGGAAAATCCACAAGTGGTCCCTAAACAAGTGTAGGCTTCCCACGTGGCCAGAATGTCAAAAGAGGCAGAACTAGCCATTGAATTAGTTAGATATAACAAGGTTAGCGGAAGCCTCCACATGCCTTGCCCACACAAATTCAAAGGGAAACTCTAGAGGTGGTTCCCATACATACACCATCTCTCCACGTGTCTTAGGTCGGTGCAGTGTCTCCACTAAAAGAGTGGTTTAGGAAGAAGAACAAAAGGAATAGAGAAATCCCACAGATGACACCACATGCCTTGACAGCACTTCTTTAGGAGTGGAAAGAGGAAGAAAAATATTAAGAATGCGTTGGGCTCCATGTAGATCTCACGCGAATAGACTCCAAACCCATAGTGCCTTCAAACGACCATATCTTTGGCCAGGAATTCAGATTCAAGTGGGAAAGGGAAATTTGGAAAGCTCTCGGCGTCGGCTTCTTGCTCACCACCATCATGTTTTAGTCCACCATTTCGAGGGTGTTAAGTCTCTCACCTACTTCCATAATGCAAGCTAGACATCATCCTTCTTGCGTAGTAAGGAACAAAACCTGAAGGCATGGACTCTGTCAAGGAACACATCATCATTGCGGGAGAATTTCAATGCTTTCAGGTGGTTGGAGTAGGTGGATTCAATGTTGTTCCAGGGGTGGTTTGAACAGGGTTTGATTTCTTCCCTCTCTCCTTCTCTCATTCTTCTATATATTGTAAAGGAGGGCATTTTCTAAAGGTTGGTCTGATTTTCCCTCCTACCCCCTCTCTCTTTCTTCATTAGGGTAGAATGTGGAGTCTAACCCCCTCTCATGGCTCTGTAATGGCATTTCCTTGCCCCTTTCCCAATGATGATGTATTGTGTGAACTCTTGGAGAAATAAAATATGTTTCATGATGCATTTTGTCCATCCTTTACTTATTTTTTTGTCTCTTCTTGCCTCTCATTGTTTCAAGGTATACTATGCATATTTTGATGTCTATTACAAGTTTTGGGAGCCATGTTTAATGGGTTGAAGTGGTGTTCCATGTGAACCGTATCTCTGGTTTGTGGTGCATCTTGTCCACCTCTCGTTTTATCACCTCTCTCCACTTCAGGAAGTTTGATTTGTGACCAGCACTCTCCTTTTCTAGTGTATCACCTTTTAGTGTAGGCTTTGTTTTCATGCACTCTCTCTCCCTGGTCCCTTGGAAGGTTAGATTAGGATTTGATAGTTTTCCTATACTAGAATAGCTTGTGGTTGTGGTTTAGGAGCAAGAGTTGGATTTATCCAAAGGTCCATCTTAAGCTCACAAGTCCCACAACTTGAGAGATTGTCCAATGTTATGCAATCACACCGAATTCCCCACTCACACAAGAGGCCATTCGTGGGTGCTTTGATTTTGCACTAACAGTAAGAAACAATTTTCTGCATGGTGGGTTCATATTTCCTAGCATACTCTCAGCTTAGTTAAAATGGGATCTATAAAAAAATGTGGTTTTACACCAAAACATAAAGGATATTTAGTCGTGTTTTCTTCATATGTTTTATTTTCAAATTTCATGCAGATATGTATGTAAAATGTGGAAACATGAACTTGGAACGCAAATTGTCTGACAAATCCTTGAAGTAAATCGACCTTATAAGGCACGCAAATTGTTCCATAGTATGCATTAAAAAAAATAGATCCATGGAATGTCAAGTTTACTTGATTTGGTAAAATGGATTCTAGGAAATGGAATAATTTTTTTTTGAACAAATGTTTTTTCTGGTCAAGTGCAATGGAAAAAATCTAATAGATGACGTCTTTAGCAAGTGTCAGGAAAAGGTATGGATTTCCCTTCCTCTTTCATTAAAATTACACATTTTATTGTATGTTTTTGGTTCCTAATTGCTTTAGAACAATAGAGGATGAAACTAGAATTAAAAATAAAACTCTTACCAACTCAAAATATTATTAAAAAAACATTCTTGATCCTATACACTTCACACATGGTGCACCAAAGAAAATTGTTTTACCAACCTAGACCTCTAATATTATTCCTAATGGTATAGGGGAACACAAAGGCCATAAATATAAATGATAAAACTCAATATGATACCTTAGAGAGACGAGTTTGATTATGACTTCATATCTCTGTCACTTGGAGTGACACTCCCTTTTTAAGAAAATGTTTCTTGTTTTGTCTTGCAGATGCCATAACGATTTGGCTAAATTGAAAACTAATCCTATGTACCTCTAGAACTATGTTCGAAGAATTGAAAGAAACTCTAGTTTCACAAACAAAAGTTTGATTTCGTAAGTTAGAGTTTCAAGTGGGTTTTGGAGCTCACCATTCATTTTACAATAGTGGTTTTTGACATGTTTACGACAATTGGTCTCTGAGCCACCTTTCAATTTTGAGACCTATTTGTCGTAATCGACTACCGTCAAATCTGCTGAGTTTTTTTATATAAGGGAGTAAATAGGAATCATTTAAATTACATTTGAACTAAAAATGAATGTTTTCTAGTCCCATATTGTAGGCACTTTATCGGTATTTGTGTAATTTTTATAAACTAGCTACTTGAGCAAGACATTCCTCATGAGGCTCCCATTTGACTTGTTTATACTTGTGAACCCTTTTATATAGTTTCATGGTTGTGTAAAGTATACTTTAATCAAATATATTTCTATGAATGGATTTAGTAATTTATAATGTTTTCTCTCTCCTCCCTCTTCTCTCTCTAGAAATAATATGGAATGTTGGTTGATCTTGAAAATGTAAATGATTTGAATATGTAGATGGGTTAAAAATGTATATGAATTTGAAATGAAATGAAAATGGATGCATTATGCATGTAGTTATGATATGGTAAATAGAAAAGAAAATGAATTCTAGACTTCCTCTCTCTTCCTTACTCTCTCTAGAATCGAAAAATAAAAAGTAAAAAGGAATGTGAATGTGTGACGAAATGACCTCTCTTCCTCTCTCCCTATTTCTATCTCTTCTCTTCCTTGTTTTGAATTACTTGAAATGATGAATGTGTTATTTCATGTTTGAGTGTAAGGGATTTCCATACTCAGTCCTAGGACTGACACAACGTTTGTTGCAGGTACTCGAACAGAGGAATTTTTTCGATGTGATATGTTGTAATTAATGAGTTGTTATTGTAAAGTTATATTCATCTTCCAATACATGTATTACGATATAATAATGATATGTATTATTGTTTGAAGAATTTTTTTTGTATATTTTGAAAGGTAATACCAATGTGGCTATATTTTTATTATTGAATTAGATGTGAAGTTGTACTAAATTTTTTACCTATGTTATAAAGATATTAAACTAATCCTTTTCTATATTAATTAGTGGTTTATTTTCTTAACACCCACAATGCTAGGTAGATTCTCATCTCATCAAAACTGAAAAAAATAAAGAAACAAGCTATAATGGCTATTGTACTTCCTCCTCCCATTTGAGTATTTTTCCTAGGTTATAAAACAATGAGCATGTTAATAAAATACTCTAACCTCATTAATCATCTTCTTGTTTCACACCTAAGGCATCTTATTAAGGACCTTTTTCCTGAATATTTTAAGAGGTGGTGATTTTATGTTGTGAAACCTATCATATTGGGACAAGTGAGGTGATCATGTCTAGGTGTTTTAGGTCTGACCATATCATGAATAATTTATCCCCCTTATGTGTAATATTCCTTGGTACTCTAGTGGGTGGCCAAAGCCTTGGAAGATAGTTGGTGGTGGTACTTACGATTGATCACTTGTGAGATCTAAATTATGTGAGTGGAGACTATGTTTGAATTTACTTGCATATTTACCCAACAATTGAAATAGGTCCTTAGAAGGATTTTGTAATGCATAAGATTTTTGGGATATCTCTCTTTCAATATACACTTATACTTCCATGTCAAAGAGCATTGAAATGAATTGTCTTGTGCGACATGTTGTACTCTTTATAGTCTTAAATTCCTTTGTGTTATATAATTGTTAGATGAATTTCATTTCCTCCAAGGTGATGTTAACACAGAACCAAAGTAACCACTTAAATGTAGTTGGTAAAAAGGGTAAATAATATTAAACTAAGGAATGACCACTATGAAAAATGGTACACCTTTGAGCAATATCAAAACCAACTAGAATGTAAAACGTGAGTATAAAATTAATGTAATAAAGTAGAGGTCCACGACTAATACAACAACCTAATAAATTGAAAAAACAAATATGATGCATGATCACATGATTTGTTTGTATAAATATCAATAAAAAAATGATGCTAATGAAATAATAAAATGTAACCTTTAGAATTGGATACCTGCAACTGTAGCTAAGGTCTTGTGAGATAAGGAGATTGCACTCTAGTTGGACTTGTAAACATTAGCAGAAATATTAGTGTAGTTAAGAATATATTAAATCTAGGATCACTTAGGAATTAGAATCTACGGTTGAAACATGTAATTGACTCATTGCTACAGAGAGTAAACCCCTAAGATGATGAAATAAAAATAATTTGAAATGTGAAATTCGTGAGTTAGATTCAAGAAAAAATATATCTATAAGGGAAACATAGGTGTAATGTGCTCTTCCATGTACAATATGATTCTAAAAATATGAATTCCTAATTAGAGCAATGAATCATGAATCAATAAAGGTAGAATTTAATTAGTTAACCTGCATGGTTGTAATAACTTGAAGTTAAAAGGAGTATATTGTCAGTATTAAACAATGATGTGAAATGAACTCAGGATAGGTTTTCTATAGATCTAGTAACCTTCCTTTATCTTCCTGTGAACTTTCCTCCTTGTAACAATATTTTTTTCCAAACCAAGTAAAATAGAGATCTCTCAAAAAATTCCTTAAGTCAAATATGAGAATACGCATGTGTGTACATACGTTCCTAATTACAATCATGCTATATAAATTTATTTCCACAATAGAAACAAGTGAATTATAAAGGAACCACTATAGGTGAAATGTTAAATAAAAATATGCAACCTAGTTATAAAGGAATGAAGGATACCATGTTATGTGTTCTTCAAACAATTATAGTCAACTAAAAATATATTGAGAAAAAAACCGTTAACTTAGGAATTGAATATTAGGAGACTCATAGTTGTTTAAAATGAATTTATTTAACAAATGAGCTTTGGATAACTAATGGAATTGAAGAACAGAACCAACCACACATTCTCCATTAAATACTAATGCTCTGCAAAATAAAGTAATTGAAGTTTGAAAAATAGGAAATTTTAAGCCTTATGTGTTTAATTCTATTGAAAACTATAAGGTCTTAGAATGGAAACCTAAATGTAATGAATATATAAACCATGAAATGCCATGTCTTGGTTTACAACGTTTGCGTAAGACATTGATGTATACCCTATGTTATCCTATTGAATGAGTGGGCTCATGTTTATGTAAGTGTTCTACGTGATGTCGAGTTTCTTTTTTAGATCCCATGTCATGTTGTGTAGTGTGAAATTAAAGCAAAAAAAAAAATTCCAATAATTTTACTATATTATTTGTGTATCAAATTTGTGGGCATTACATATGGTATCAAAGTGAAGGTTCATGCTCTCGAACCTCTAGGATAGATTGGAGTTGTGGTGATCATGCATGGTGGTGGTGGAGATGGGAATAGTAATGTGATATATGTTATGATGTGAAAAAAGTGGTAATTGTGATATTATGAACACATGTGTTATGCATGTCACTTATTCCATATTTTTTATCATGTTGATGTGATTTTGATCAAAGTATTCAGTCTCCTTTTCGTTGATTCAATGATGAGTTCACGAATGATGCACCACCTTATTTTATATGAAAATAATGTTATTGTGGATTGCAGAGTATTGGAGTGTGTTTTTATTCTGTGATATGTGGGTGTTGTACAAAAAAAGAATTGGTGTGTAGTGAATTGGATTTTATTATGATGTCACCACCATTTTGTGATGAATCGCGTGTTTCACTGGATATTGTATTATTGACGATTACTGTATGTTGTAATGTTAGTCACTATTTTCATCATACCTATAATTCCTGTAATATGTGATAGTTCATGTCATGTGTTAGGGGCATACAATGATCATATGACCCCTATTGTGCAGTACTTGCACCTTATGTGCATTATGTGGAAAATTGATGTTTCATAATCCATGAAAGTAATGGTTTTATTATAACCTATATATAAACCATGCGTAGTACACCATGGCTAATTTGTGTGAATCACCATTGTGTTAATGATGTAGTTATGTGTTATGTTGTGAACCTTACACTAGATGGCCCTAAGGGAAGAAACGATCAAGAATGTATGTGTTGAGAGAGGAGGCGTAAGGCTTGCATTTCATCATTTCAAGGTCAATCTGAGTGTTTCAAAATCTAGAAGAGAAAAGAAATCCTTAATGTGATTTTAGGCTCCCGAAATGCTTCCCAATGCTCCTAGAAGCCTTAGCTTCACCTGTAATCCCCATATTGATCTATGAAGTCTTTTGCATACCAAGGTCCTATTAGGTCCTCGTTGTCCATTTTTATTAGGGGAAAATGGATAACAATATGTATGTTGCCCTATTTTTGGATATTTCAATTGTCTTAATGAATCCATTGTTATAGGTGGACGTTTTTGATGAGAGGTTCCCTTCACATTCAACCTTTGGTCTCGATCTCATTGGCAAGATTTCTTCACAAGAGGTTCAAGAGGCCGAGATGAATATAGGTGGAGATGCATCTTCCTTTCTATTCGAGGAGAGAGAGGGTGATGAGGGGAGACACAAGGAGAGGGGAAAATATGATGGTGTTTAGGGAAAAGAGAGGGGGGAGATGGACACGAAATTTATTTAATTTTCTCATTCATTTTTCTATAATCATTTTTGGATAACTTGATATAAAAATTTTAATACAATTGAGATTTTTATTATTCCAGGTTTTTCCTGACGGGGTATAAGTGAAATTAATGTTAGATGATATAGTCATTGCGAGAGGGGTTGTTTGTGATAGTAGACTACATGCGATGGGTCATGATATGGGAATCCCCTTATAACTATCAAGATCATCATTTATGAGGCCATTGTTCTCACTGCACCATTTCCCTACTGTTTGACACTTGTACGCACTTTGGTAGAGTGTTTCAAAGGGTGTAATTGATGATTTAATTTAATTATGTGTTTAATTGAATGATTCACCTATGTTAACTAATTTACTAAAAGATTAGCTTTCAGGATGATATGGTACATGTTGTAGTCAAGAGGGTGCACCGTAATCAAATGCAGACATCCATGTTCCCCCATCCTTGGGATCACACCTCCTTCCATTCATAGACATGAGAAAAAATGCATTAGATTTTATGGTTCAATTATTTTTTTGCTACCAATAGGATGCAAAGGAGATGACAACGTTTATTGTATATAATGTAGCCAAATTCTAACCAAACTTGATTTACTACAAATAATATGAACTCCAAAGAAAATAGATCTCCTTCTTCATTATTGAATAATGAATTACAATGTTTCCTAAATAGGAAAACAACTCCCAACTCAAGTTGCCAAGTAAACTCTAACTAACTTTGACTAAATCTACTCTAGGTGGTGGAAATTACTATTTTTAGTAGTTTACTAGAACCTGCTATTCTTAGTAAGTTCACATGCTTATTTCGTATGGGCACAGTAAATTTCCACACATCTTCTACATTCCTAAATTACAGGAATTTCCAACTTTCTAACTCATAATGCAAATAATAGACTAAAATTAACTAATGCCCAAAAATAGGAAAAAACCAAACTATAACTTGGTAGATTTAGGCCCAAAAATGTTCTGAAACTTGCCCCAATCGATAGGGCTGGTTTTTGCCACTGCATTTGTATCATTGAAACATGTAGTTTAAAAAAAATAGACTCAAATGGACACCGGAGCTCAAATTATGACCTTGTCAAGTTCCTGCTAATTTTGGCGCATCATTATACATTCATTGTATAACAATGCTTATGGGGGTTGTGATTACTATAGATGTATATATGACGATTTTGTTACTTTAATGTGTTTATAAACTCATGTTTGATGTTTATGATTTATTATTACATTCATTATATATTGAATATGGTTTGTGGTTTATATTAATCAATGAAACAAGTTGTGGCTATGGTTAGTAATTATTGATTAATGTTTATGGTTTTTTGTTTGTTTGTTATATAGAGTTATCCATTTACACTCTGTTTATAGTGCATTAGATGGTTTTTATTCTTATTATGTGACATTCCATTTATTGTATTCTAATGCTTATTAATAGCACCCTGATTGCTAGAGTCGTATATATGATGATGTTATCACTATGTATGTGGTTAATGTAATAAAAATGAGATGTTATGTGATTATGGATTATGGATTATGGTTTATGGTTTAATAGTTGCATTCTTCTTCCATGTATTCCTACATGGGTTTTATGTGCTTGCTAAACTTTCATATATATTTCATCTATGAAAATATTTTGTTGAGTATACGTTCAGTGAATTATTTTCTTTATAATTATGTTTAGATGCTAAAAGATATAAATTGTTTGTTAAAATGTAGGTGTAATTAGATGGCTAGAGAAAATAAGGATGGTAGGCACAAGGCTAAATGTGTGGAGGAAATGAAAGACTATAAATCATTTCATAGTGCCACTTATGTGTTCGGAAATTTTACAAAGAGGCCTAGAGATGAATTTAATTTTAGATTTTTCCGAAATTTAAGAAGGCAATGCATCTCAACATAATAATTACTTAATATGGATTACATCATTACAAAAAGGTGGAAAATCATCTTGGATCAAAAACAACTCTGAAAAACACGGTGTGTTTCATGAAAATAACTTTCTTTACTACACTTTGAAGAAACAATGATTCTAAACATGATAATTACTTAATATGTATTACATCATTACAAAAGGTGGAGCATGGTTTTCTATGTCAAAAACCACATTGCTTTTTTAAAGTTTAAAAACACGACATGTTTTTCAAACATGCCGAAAGACACAAAATGATGCACTTTCATTTCTCCACATGATAATTGATAACATTAGGCTAAAAAAGGTGTATAGGCATCATGGTTTACACCTTATTGAAAACCACATTGTGTTTTTAAATCTGCTAAAAAACACACTGTGTGTTTTTCAACTTGCTTAAAATGACAATATGTGTTTCTACAAGATGAAAAGTGTAGTGCCCACTCCTCTTCGACACTTATCATATTTTTATTTTGATTACTATGGACTATAGACATGGACTTTACTATGTTATTTTTGTTTAGCATGATGATAGATGGTAGAGATATTTTGACTATTGATATGTTGTGATTCATATTATGGTTGTATGGATTCTTAGAGGCATGGATAGACATTCTGCATTGATGATGATGATGTGTTGATTAGCTTATATATATACTAACATTCTGAATTTCCATCATATTGACTATAATTTGAAAATAGATTATTGCTCTAATGTAGTATTTTAAGGTGTGGTACAAAAGATAGTGCACATAAATGTTAAGAAATGCTCATGCATATAATGGTATGAAATCCTAGAAAATCCTGATTCAACGTGACCATCTCTACTAATGATCCGTCTTGCCAGTTCATTAAATGTTATATGACAGCTCTGCTGTCTACTCTAATAAATAATTTTTTTGTCCTAGTCAAAGACGCCTAAATACTGCCGGCAAATTTACCTAGAGATAGACAATGCGACTATCATTATCATTATTTATTCGATCAGTTATGTCATAAACCCTTATAATTTATAACATGTGAAATTTCTTTTCTATTTTCTTTTATTTAATAGTTTGAATGCTTCGAATTTATATTTCCTTACCTGTTTGACTACAAATGTGTAGAATAAGATGAATAATTTTTTTTTACACACGTCAGAATGACATACTTAAGCTCAAACATTTTAGAGAAGAAGCCAATCTGGCATAGAAGTGCATCATCTTCCACGAACCATGCAGTCCAGCTAATCGTTCACGTTCATAGCTTAACCTGAAACCAGAGAAGGATAATAAATCATTTAAAATTAGCATCGCCGAGCCTATAAAACCCTAAATCATCTTTTCCAATCTACAATCAGTTCATTTCAGCTCCGATTTCTTCTTTCTTGTTCCTATTAAATTTGATTGTGATTGTCAAAATTCAAATCAAGATGACAAAGAATTCAGCATTCTTTGTGATACTTATACTACTAAGTATTGCAACCAACTTTGCTCCCATGATGGCAGACCATAGTTCCAAGTGTAGCGAGGATAATCCTCCTCCTCCCTCACTGACTCCAAGTCCCCCTCTAAATAGTCCCCCTCCACCAAAAACATATTATAATCCTCCTCCTTCAACAGCTACTCCAACGCCCCTCCACCAAAATTTCATTATAATCCCCCTCTCCAATCACCCGCTGCAAGTCCCACGAGTGAGAAATGTCCTGTAGATGTGCTGAAATTGGGAGTCTGTGTTAATTTGCTTGGAGGGTTGGTAAAGATAAGCCTTGGAGACCCCCACACGGAGTGCTGCCCCTCTTGAAAGATATTGTAGAGTTAGGGGCAGCAGCATGTCTGTGTACAACAATAAGGGCTAGCGTCCACAAGCTCAACCTTATTCTTTCGGTGGCTCTTAATGTTTTTGCTCAGTGCAGCATGAAACCTCCTCCTGATTCACATGCCCAGCAAATTCTTAAAGGTATTTTTGAATCCTGAAGCCACATGTTTTAGATTCAAATGTTTCAAAATATTCGAGCATAAACAATTGTCCTTGTCTGAGTTCTTGTCTATGAATGGAATATCAGGTGGTCTTCATTTAAGGGCAATGATCGACTACATTGTCCATGATTTGCAAAGTCTCGTCTCTTTGATCCAACTGCTGATAGTAGTATAAAGTGTGGGATTCTTTATTCATTAGTTGTTAGAGTAGATATAATAAGACACACTGCAGTTTTTTCGTGTGATCTGCAAGTTATTTATGTAAGAGGGGGGATTTTTTTTCAAAAGTATTTAATTTATTTTAATATTCCAACCAGGTCGTTTGTTTCTACTCTTTTCGAATACAATTTAATTTCAGTTTTTCTTTATTTATTGTTTGCTTATCTTTTTATTTTAGATTTGTCCTTTCTATAGAATTTATCACAAATTAAAATCTGAAATATACTTCGTGTATATGGATTTTGTCATTATTTTGTGGACTAATACGTTTGCGGTGTTATAAGAAACTTAAAAAAGATAGTTGATTTTTAAATAAATTAAATATTAAATTTTATGAAACAATCTCATGTTAAATAAGTAAATTGGCATTCATTTGATATAAATAATAGTAAATTTATTTAGAATTGTAATATATATTGAAATTTGGTTTATTAATAAAGTTTTTAAGTTCATAAAGAATCCACCAATAAGTAATTATTGTTTTGTGCAATGACTAACAAATCTTTAAAGACATGTAGTTAGGATTGTGTTTTGGAACCTTAAACAAATGATAATCTAAGCGTTCATAATACTAATAACAATATATTGAAAATAATTGAATTTTCTCTAAACAACCAATCATAAACACTACACATTCAAATTAAAACTCTACATTCAAATAAGAGAGAATCAAATGCAACCAACTCTAGAAGAAAGATGATGAATTCATATTTTATACGGACAATGCAATAAACTTGCATCAACATTCTCATTACTATTCAAACTATAGGTTTGAACGCATTCATATGTGTTGAGACCAGAAGAGGAATGTTTGTTAGTATAATACAAATAATACACTCTCCAAACCTAAATCATGTGTTCTACAAAGTATATCATTTTTTTAATTAGATTCTTCAATTGTTAAAGTCAAGAAAAGCAAAAATATTTTGAATTACATTATTTAATTCTTCAAGCCATGGTCTTATTTTAGTTATAATATATAATTGTGCTCTCTTCCAATATGTTAACACACAAAAAAACACTCCAAACATAAATATTATATTTTTCTATGCTAAAAACCCCTCTATGTTAACAGGTTGTTTGCTTGTGAAACTAATGTTGATGAACTATTTAAGGTGAGTATATTTAAAAGGAGGATAATACTTTATTCAATTAAGTACATTTATCTCAAAAATTAAATTATTTATATAACGAGTATTCACTACTAACAATACTTACAATATTTATTTTTTCATTAGGTAAATGTGGGTTGAGTGGACCCATACCCTTTAACAAAAAGTTATAAGCTGCAAACAAAGATAAACCCACAAGGATCAAGTTAGGCTTTCTCTACCAAAGAAGCATGAGAAAAAAATCACAAGCATCAACATTAAAGGATAAACATAAAAACAATGATATTCCATCTTATCCTCGAGGCTCCTTGCCATGAGATTTTAAATGCATTTTGAGGCGGGGATAATTTTAGCGGCGAATATTCGTAATATGGCAAAAATATCATTTTACGAAAATTTGAAAAGGTGAATTATTCGGAGTGGGTCGGTGTCCTGTTTGCCTAAAATATATAGTATATTTTTTTTGGGGGGTCGGCTTCGCCTTCATTTGAAAACATCTCCTATAAAAACCTAGTTGATTCGCCGGGTAATATACCTCAAGTAGCTTACCAAATTACCAATACTGTGAAATTTGAACTCACATACCCTTAAGCACCAGAGATTGATTCATAGCTTTGTGATTGTTGACCCGTGACAAGGGCATTGTTGATGCACAATAAGAGTGTACGATGGGACTAACGTGTGATAGAGGAAGTGTTGACACGCGACTTGGGAAAAGAAGTTGACGCGCGACAAGGGGTGTTGACGTGCGCAGTATATTGATAAAGTGGACACGCGCGACAGAAATGGGTTGTTGATGTGTGACAAGTGCAGATTTGACACATGACAAAGACCTCGAGATAGCAGGACGCGCGACAATACCTCGAGACACTAGACAGCAGTTGCTACTTTGTTCTTTTCTTGCACGACGCAGACTCTTTTCAGAATAATGGAAGGTGCCAGCTCAAAGAATATGAATAACCTAAAAGTAAGTAAGAAATCTTAGAAATCACTCTTCAAGTATTTTGGAAACTCTGCGGATACAGATATTGTAAATACCAATCATATAGATGCCACCACAAAGAATCAGAATATTGACTGTGTGGAAGGTATTATTGAGGTGGACATGCATTCTACATAGTATCAAAGTCAAACAAATGAAACCTACGATAATATGCCAGATCTTGAAGATATTGTTCCTATTGGGGTGCAACCAGAAGTGCAGCTAGATATCACAGATACAAACACTCAGCAAAATGGAAGATAGAAATCAAAATCAAACTCCGGTCCAAGAAAGAGGAAACCAGGTGATTGTGATATTGCTCAAAATTCTACTCAAAAAAGTAAAGCATTGAAAACGAACAAGAATATGTGGACCATTGGCAGGACATACAAGTTTGATTGGGCAGCTAAATTTCTGTTTATTGAACCTATACAATCATCTAATTATGAAGAAATCCCATCTGAATGTACATGTACAATATGTATGTGGAAATTGGGAAAGCAACAAAAATGCAACTGAAGCTGGACACTATAGAAAAACATTGTGGAAAACAATATTTAACTGTAACGGGGGCGGATGGCCAGAAAATCAAAACACATAGGTGGAAAACTGAAAAAGAATGCATGCATGTTAGATACGCAGCGGAATATGAGGCAGAGTAGAAAAAACACAGACATCTATTGGAAAAGGGAGGAACGATCACATCACATATTGGTAAGATGAAAGAAACAAATCTACATGCAAAATTCATACAATTCTCTACTCTTTTTCAAATACTAAAAAAAGGAAGAGCGATTTCAGATTTCCTCAATTTCAAAGTTTTGTATCAATTTAACGGAATGCTGAATGTACCTCAGTCTCATTGGTCTGAAAGTAGTGGATGGGAAATGGAAAAATGCCTCTCGATGATAGAGAAGGAAGATTTGAAAGAGAATGTAAAAAAAGCAAACTTTATCTCTCTTTCAATTGATGAAGTGATAGCAGTCGACAACACCGCATGGGTATGTATCCACATCTATACTTTAGAAAATCATATAAGGACACCTCATCTGTTGGGTGTTATGAAAATGGTTGAAAACTGCAATGCCGAAAACCTATATAAAATAGTTGTTTCTCATTTGAAAGATGTTGCTGGAATGACTGATTATGAAATTGCTATGAAGTTGGTATGCGTTGGAGCAGATGGTGCATCTATCATGCAGGGTCACCGAATAGGGCTGTGTGTTAGATTACAAACAACAATGGCCCCATATATGCTACCAATTCACTGTATGGCTCACATAATGAATTTAGCGTATAAAATGGTAAGCAACCATGAAAATGTTTCTAAATTAGAAGACCTTATAAGAGAACTTCATGCCTATATGTCAAGTAGCCCAAAGTGTTTTCTCGAGTTCCAAAAATTTGTAATTGGAATTACAGATGGCTAAAAACTTCTGAAGGATGTGGAGACTAGATGGATCTCTTTGTATGAACCTGCATGCAGACTTCATGAGGAGTATCCTTCATTGGTTGGTTTCATGCACAAATACCATCATGAAGTTGATAGGGCAAGGGACTTGTTGTTCCATTTAACTAATTTAGAGACATTGCTTACATTGGTTGGTATTCTTCCAATGTTAAAAGAGATCAATACACTGATGAAGCATGCACATGGCAAATTAATCTATATTGTGGATTTTATACAGATGAGAAAAATGGTATGTCAAAGTCTTGATATATTATACTGTTCCCAGGATAGTTTTGATGCACATGTTTTTGAAAATTAGAAAGATTTATTAGATCTTAAAAATCCTAGCACCTTTTTGAGATTTAATATCCACGATCACCTCTACATCACTGTTAATGGGAGGAAAATACCAATGCACATTTTGCAAAAATGTCAAGATATTATAGGATCGGAATGAGAAGATGTTCGTGACACATAATTTGTTTGAGTCTATTATAGTTGAAACAAGAATAAAGCTTTAAAAAATTTCAGAAACCTTGTCATCAGAAATTAGGGAACGTTTCTGTAAAGATAAAATTCTGGAAGCCATGGGTGTGATGAATCCTAATTTTTGGAATACTGAAGGTGGCCATGCAGAATTTGTCAGAAAGCATTTCCATAAATCAATGGGTACAATAATGGAACAATTTACAAAGACGTCAGAGCTCAAGGGTATGGAAATCAAAGGTATACTGAATGCTGATTTATTAAATTTTCAGTCAACAAATTTTGCAACAACAATGAGGAGCCAATATAAGAATTTAGATCAACCTTCTAAAAGTGGTGCTATTACAAGGCTGTGGCGAGGAATCTATTAAAGTTATATCTTACAAGAAGATATCAGTGAATATTTCAGATTATATGAGTTATGCCAAACAATGATTTTGGGGTCTGTGGAGGATGAAATTGTTTTCAATGCATTGTCATTTATAAAATCAAAACTGAGAAACAGGTTGGATAAAAATCTGGAAAGATGCATGAGGTGTTAATTGCGCAGACCGGAATTCCCTTTGCGAAAGAAGAGGTGTGAATGATACAGCTACAAGTACAAATATTCCCAACCTTGAGAGTGTAATCGGCTCTTCGTCACATTCTACAGAAGACAACATCGAGTTTGATGAAGCTATTGATAATGGATTTTTTCAACTTTAAATAGGTAACTTCTTCATAACTATCTTTTATCTTTATCATTAAAGATGTTACAGGTCTATATACTAAAAATGTCAGGCAATTCACCCATCTATCTACTAATCCATTTCTCGTGTTGGGTTTTTTTAAAACACAGATCTAGCTCATTACCAGTGGCAGTGATGATTTCAACTTTAAGGAGGTATCTTTTTCCCCTTAATCTTATTGTTTGTTACTATTCATTTTTTTAGCTCTGGTTATCATTAAAGATGTTACAGGTCTATGTATTTACATTTAGTTAAATACAATCTTTTTATTTTTTGAAAATGTGGGTTGACATCCGTCCGAGGAAGCTGTTACTTCTCGGGACTGACAATGTCAGGCAACTCACCCATCTATCTACTAATCCATTTTTTGTGTTGAATTTTTTTAAGACAAAGATCTAGCACATTACCGGTGATGATTTCAATTTTAAATAGGTATCTTCTTCAACATAATCTTATTGTTTGTTACTTTACATTTTTTCAGCTCTTGTTATCATTAAAGATGTTACAGGTCTAATTCTATATATTTACATTTATTTAAAGATATTGTTGGTCTATATATTTAAAGATGTTGCTGGCACTTCTCAGGACTGACAATGTCAGGCAACTCACCCCTCTATCTACAATGTCAGGTAAAACAAAGATCTAGCACGTTACCCTTGATGATTTCACAGCAATCTAATACGCAAGAGGTAAGCTAAACCCTTTGATATATTTTTTATATGTGCAAAATCCTTTGATATATTTTTTTAACTGTGGGATAAACAATACATTATACAATTTTAAATATAAGTCCACATAAAATTCCTCATCATCCATATATATCATATCATCACCATATCATTAGCATATCACGAGTCCCGACACTACAATTATTATTAACACAATTATTTATCTAATTTAAATTTATTAAAACAATTATGTTTTTTTAAATAATTCATAATCATATCATTACAATTCTATTCGTTCTAATGTCATCAATATCCATTCTAATCATTAATGTCATCTATATCCATTATAACACATTCCATTTATTTATCATCTATATCCATTCTAATGACATTATGATCATATCGTTACAAGTATAGAGAATAATTATCTTAAAACAATTTCAAAAGTCTAGAGAAGAAGAATTATTGTGCTTGATGATAAATCTATGTCCACATTAAATTGATCATCATCCATATATATCATATCATTATCGTCATTCATCGTCTTTCATCATCATCTATCATTAATTATCAATTATCATCATTCATCATCTACGTCCACATACAATTCAAGACAATGCAAGTAAACAAGAAACATACATATAATTCATGATAATCACCATCTAATGCAATTAAAATTAAATACTGTATATAAATCCATATAATTAAATTCAAATACCATAGTACATACTCGATAGTAGAAGTTTTCAAATTCAATATTTAAAGTTTCCTCAATAATAAAAGTTTCTAGTTTTCAAAACCCTCTTTTTCTTTATCCAATTCTACTCCTCTGCTCTCTTCCCCAATGGCTTCTTCCACTGTGGCTATACCTCTTTCCCCAACACAAGAAATAACTGCTGAACTTATAAGATCTTCCGCAAGACTTGTCCAAATTTTTAAAATTCTTTCTTCTTGATTTGTCACATCTCCATGCGACAGACAAATTTGGATCAGCTGCTGCTTTAGCTTTGAATAATATGTTAGGGTTGAAACCATGCTCTTTAATTATCCACTTTAGTGTATTGTTTTGTTTGTTAACCAAAACAATATTTTGCTTCAAATTTTTTGTTGCGGATAAATTGTTCTTTGCTGTTTCCAAGTGAACTTGCAAAACCTTTTCCTGACTCTTCAAATTTTCATATTTCAACTGCACAAAAAGAGTAATGTCAATTCAAAATATTACTAAAAAATGAAAATTTCAAATTAACAAGAATGATTGTTTGAAAGTAATAGTACTTACAACCGCTCTATCTCTTTCGGCATTTGTAATTACTACCAAATCCTTGTCCTTAGACCATTTGTTAAAATATGCCTGGGCCTTGGCACTAATATTTTCCAATTTGTTTAATGACTTATCCAAAATGTCGTCTTTATAGTTGTTATATGTGACAGTCCCACTTCTTACTTGGGTAAGTAAGGAATCCATCTTCGTAGGTTGATTCTGGACTGTAGCATATAAACTATCCCGTTGACAATAATTTTCATAACGACTAATAATCTGATTGATAAGAACTTTAGCCCTTCTCTCCCATTCTATAAGCTGATTGATATGAGGAAGAATAAACTCCTTGACATGGGATTGACAATCATAACCAATTAAGTTTTCCAAAGGAAAAGGTGGCATTGTTCACTATCCGAGAATCGATGAAGACGATCTTGCTGGAGAAGTATGGGGGCTTTTAGCAAGGTCAACTGCTACTTGTTTTTGCCTTTGGGCGGGCTGATCCTGTTTGTGAAAAAAATTAATCAAGATTTAGATAAATAAATAAAAATCAAAATGTAATTCAAAATTGTAAAGCATATTTAAATTGAAATTTGAAGTGTACTGCTTGGCCTTGAATCATCTCACGGGTATTGAAAAACCGGTTGGGTCATTGCTATCAATGCCCAAATAATATTCATCTAAATTTATATTGTTCAAAAGCAGATATGCCCATTGCCTTGGGCAAGCCACCAAGTGAGAGAGTTGGAATTCGAAATGAGGAGGCAATGTTTAGTGTCCCACTAGGGGGGCCGGAGCAAAAGGCATGCGTTTACCAATGTTCTTTTTCAATGTTCCTCTGGTTGGAATTTTAAAAATTATTGGTTGAGTGGGTTTCGGTGCCGCGGTTTGATAAGGTGACATGTGTTGAAAACTACAAGAAAAAAATGAAAAATAGGAAAACAATTCATAAAGTCAAAAATTTCGAAATTAAACGTACTATCGAAAAGTTGTACCTTGTTGTCGAGGGGTTGTTTTTCTCGGTGCTATGGGTGGCCTTGTAGGAATTGTACTTAGTGTCCTGCATTCGAGAAGATATGAATGCATGCGATCGTATGGAGTGAGTTGGGGAAGAAGGTTCGGTTTGTGCCAAACAGTGTATGATCCAAAGTCCATGATTCATCAATATTAAATGTTGTCAATTCATTTGGTTGAAATTTAAATTGAAAAACAAATATGCAACTTTGGAATTTGTAAATAATATATGAGAAGGTATTACTTCTCTAGTGTTTAACGAGTTCAAACTATTGAGGGTTTGGAGAGGAGTGAGCTTCCATTTCAGATTGGGAGTCCCCCAAAGCCTCAGCGTGTTGTTGGCCTCTTCCTCTCGATAAAACCTTTTTGGGGAAGCGCTTCAATAAATCTTCTCGCAAAACATTAAAATTTAGGTTTTAATAACTGTGCACTGTAATGTCGAAAATTGAAATACAATTACAAACTAAATAGTTTATACCTGTTTTTCTTTAAATGGAATTAACAACTTCAGCAACTCCTCATCAGTGCAAGTAGGAATTTTTTTATCTTTTAAATTTAAAATTTCCTCATAATAAAGGCCGAGGAGATAGTTTGTTGAATAAATGAAAGGTTTTTCTGAAAGTTTTGAATTTGTTAGGTCAGTTCTTATTTTTTTGGATAGATATGTGCACCAATCGAATTTTTGTTTTGAGATAGTGGCAACAATGTATGCAATGGCCCAATTTGGTATATCTGTTTGGCGACCCTGCAAAACAATTGCGGATTGAAAAATTAAGTAAGTGTAGCAAGAAAGTGGTGTGCAATTGATTGTGTATCCACACCACGCCTGGATTTATTGACATGGGCTGCAAATGTGAAACAGTGAAAATTACTATAAATTTATAACAGCAAATTGTATCAGAATAAAAAATATGAATTAAAACGAATTATACTTACAATCAATATGGAAACCGAATGTTGATTCGAGAAATTTATTGTCTTCTTCCAGGAGTGTTGCCTTGGTTGTAACAATTGGTAAATTTTTGAGCGGAAGGTCCGTAAACCGATGTTGTCATTTGCCTCGATCATGAATTGGAACATTCGGCCATCGTTCAGAGTCACATAAAAAATGTCGTCCTCTGAATTGTAGGATGACAGAAGGTAATTCAAAATATCTGGATCTGTTTCGAAATGGGGCATATTAACGAGCCCTGTAAATTCACACGCATCCATCAAATCTTTATATTCTGAAGACATCTTTAAAACAGTATGGATGTGAGGGCATAAGGGATTCCTGTAGTTGATCTTGGAAATCGATTGAATTGGATTCTCTTGATTTTTTTGCTGAACTTGCAGTTGGGAAGCATGTGAAGTCGACATTATAGTTGTACTTGCATCTTTGACAATGATTGAGACCTACAAAAATTCAAGAGCGGGAAGGTGAAACAATAAAATGACCGGTTGAAGGGTATTTATAGGCTAAATCGGGCGTCAATGGCTTCAATTGACGCGCGTCAATGGTCTTAGCTGACACGCATCAATAGGAGCCAGAGAAGTGTGTCAATAGGAGCCACTTATGCGCGTCAATAGGATCCAATGATGCGCGCAATAGGATCTAGTGATGCACGTCAATAGGAGCCAGTGACACGCGTCAATAGGAGCCAGTGACGCGTCAATAGGATCGATGACGATCAATAGGAGCAGTGCGCCCGTCAATAGGAGCCAATGACGCGCATCAATAGGAGCCAATGACATGCGTCAATAGGAGCCAGTGACATGCGTCAATAGCATCCAGTGACGCGTCAATGGAGCCCGACGCGTAGCGCGTCGATAGGAGCGATGACACCACGACAATTAAGACCATTGACGTTCCATTGATGCGCGTCAGGAGTGATTATTGACGTCTTGTTGTCACATGTCAATGATGGAGCCATGAAAAACCAGGCAAAATTTTTGTTTTGGAATCTTTGTCACAAATTTTCCTTTCACTGAAACTGGTTGGGGATATTCGCCAGGTATTTTCCACCTACAATTTTATAGAGGTGTCTTAAAATGAACCCTATTTGAGGGCATCTACTGCAATTTTCACTTTCTTCTTTTTCCCCATAGTAGTCTATCCTTCTTCATTATTCGGATTTACATTTTCCTTAAAATGAATCGGATTGATGATTTCAATATTCTCCTTGTGCTCATGAGATTGAGATAAGGGAGAAAGGGAAATTATATCTTCTAAAAAAGTATGAGGTGTAGTATGACCAATATGACTAGGTGAAGGAATGACCTCGACTAATCAACGTATCAAGATCATCTTCATTCTCAAAATCTACCAAAAATCATTTCAAAAATTTGATATATTCAATTCTATAGGATTTCTTTTATTTAAATATGAATCATTTGAATAATATTGAGATATGTAGTATTTGCTAAATTAATAAAGCGAATTATTTGAATACTATTGAGTTATGTTTATTTTTTAGATGAAATACATAATTTGACTTGGGGTGGACAATTAAGAAAAAAATTCTTTAAAATGAATATAGAAAAAATACTTATTTCTATTTACGAAATGAATGAAAAATGTGAAATTATATTTAATATCATAGAAAAGTTTTAGATGATAAATAATATTTGTAATTTTATATAATAAATATTTTTATTTCTTAAATACTATGTGGGAAATGATAGAGGAGATCTAAGATAATAAAAACAAGAAATATAACATGTTTGTATTATCCTTGAATAAGAAAGGTTGAGGTCTTTACCAAAAATATTCATTGGCACTTTGTGTTAGCATTACACTTGAATGAATATATTACAGAATGAACTTCGAGAATTAACAAGAAAATGAATTAGTTCCAATGAATATAGGGATTTCACATCCCTATTCATACAAAAATTATCATAGTGCAACAATGTAACGCCCACAAATTTCTACACTCCAAACAAAATAGAACTAATAAATTAATAGTCAAATTTATGGTAATAATTTTTATTTTTTAAAAAGGGTTTGCAAGGTTAGACATTTCCATTATTAATAAATTTTTGGTTGAAGTCTTTCTACACAAGCTTTTGAAAGTTGGAGTTAAATTAATAATTAAATATTATTAATTTACTACCTAAGATAATTTACGGTTTAAAGAATTTACTAAGATCCATTAGTTTAAATCGATATCATGCACCAAGATTACTTTATTTTCTAGTATGAACGTTTAATTATTTTTCCTAGCCATTAAGTGGCCCCATTCACCCCATTACCCATGTTATTATTATTATTATTTCTATAAATTACATTCTCACAAAATACCTTCCACTTAAGTGAGGTAGGGTTTAATATAGGCCATTGGATGTAATATATCCTAGCCCTTAGATTTGGGTTGCCATAAATATCCATATGGTTCTCTTTTTATTTCTATTTTCCCCAAACAACCTCATTTGTTCTTTTCTTGTTTGCAGGTTTTGGAAGAGGAGAAGGAGGAGAAGCCATGAGAGCAGGATGTGCATCCATGCCAAAATTTTATTGGTTTTAGTTGTAATGGTTTTTACAATTGCAAGATTCTCATTTGTTTAATGTAGATATCCCACCATGGATCTAGTTTTTTTATTTTAATGTAAACATCTTCGAGTTCAACAATTGGGAAAAAACTCAAAGGAACGATAACTAGATCGTGCCAAGCCAAGAACATAGATGCTAATCAAACATCACGATCAATAAGATGAAAGAAATTCGCCAGAATAACTTTACATAAACCTTTCCAAACAAATAAGCAACAATATCATATATTATTATGGAACACAATGCAATACATTGAGGATGGGCCTTGCTTAAATAATCAAGGAATAACAATCTAAGAACCAGTCAAGGTCCTAGATCAAGCCATAAATCAAGGAAATAACTAGTCATCAAAGAACTAGTCAAGACCATATATTTAGGAGAGAACTAGACATCAAGGATCTAGTCAATACCATAGATCAAGGAAAGAGCTATACCTAACAACTAGATAATATCTCCTAATATCTAAATAAGATAAAATAAATATCCACACACATAAGTGGGTGAGGATAAATACAATAAAGGTAAATAAAGTACCTAGGTGAACATGAGCTAAGGTAAATACAAACTCTAACAAAAACCCCATTTTATTAAATCTTTGAGTTTTCCACATTTGGGTGCCACAAAAGACATTGAAAGGCTTAAAAAATTAAATTCAATTAATTAATAGTTGTTGGTAACTTCATTTTGATGGTTTAAAGCTTAGATTTTAGTTAAGTTTAAATATGGGTTTTTATAGTCAAATTTTAATTTTTCCATCAAAAGTCATGAAACCACCACCTTATGAGGTCGGTGGCCCTATGGCCGTTGCCCTATCTTGGGGGTTGTTCATAGACCACTGCTCCGAGCTGGGTAACGGTTCAAAGCGCCACTCTACATAGGGTGGTGGTTTTGTTCCCTAAAAATATAACCTTCAAAATATGTATTTTTAATAGTTTTTGTGCTTAAGTTGGTGTTTAATGCAACATTAATTTTAATTAAGTGTCTTCCATCCATTGGATGCTAGATTGATAATATATCTAGTTTCATAACTCAAATGACATAAATATAAACTCATTCTCTATTCTTTCCTTTGCAATAAAATGTAAGATTGAGTATAACATCAAATACAATTGATTCTCTTTCACATATTCAATTTTCCTAACAAAACAGTAATGAACTCAACAACACTTTATACATTTTTCATTTCCAAATTATATATATATATATATATATATATATATATATATATATATATATATATATATATATATATATATATATATAGTAACTTTGAATAACACACAAATTTAGGAGAGTTTCACTTCAAGCAAATTATAAAACTTAAGCTTTCTCCTTTCACTACAACCTTACAAATTACAAATTTGAATAATGAAATATACAAAGGTTTCTTCCTTCACTCAATCACTATAACTTGGAATAAGTGAAATATTACAAAACTTTGTTTCAAGCATACGAAAGTTACAATCTTCCATTAAAAGTGGGAATAATAATGTAATCAAATTACTACATAGAGGTTCTTTAATAAGGTTAAAACATAAGTCTTCATTTCAATGTCTTCTCCCAACTTTTAGCTTTCAACTTGCATCCATAAACTCTTAAAAAACTTAGATCACATTAAAAAGAAAGAGGGATAGGTGATGGTAAATTCCTAACCTTTAATCCAATAAGAGGAGACACCATCCCCTTATTAACACCTGAGCCCCAAACAAAGAAAAATGAGGGATATTGAGAAACATTTGACAATTTTTTACAAGAAATGGCTTACACAAAACCATACAATCCACAAACATAAAACACATTTAAATGGACATACTCAAAAAAATTTACAAATTTCTATAAAAAAATAGGTTCGACATCAAGAAAAAAAAGGAGAAAGGAAAATGGGAACTATTGGTGCTCAAAGTAGTCTCGCCCCAATTTGCCTTTTAAAATTTATCGATTTCCAGCCTCTGTCAATTCCTTTGACCCCGTGTTGTGCTTGATCAGTCTTTATTGCTATTTTTAGTCATTTTTTAGATTAAAAATTATATATGGGTTCATGTTTGTCTCATCATTTCTTTGTTCCTCTGCAAGAGTCTATATTTTAAGTCTCGCATGCCTTGTTCCTTCATAAAATCATGTTTTCCCATTCTCTTTATTTCCCACAGTCAAGATTTTTTGTTCCTTGTTGTTTCTGCCCCAAGTACTTTAAGAAGAAAGAACTGATGTGTCCCCAAAGAACATGTTTGGGCCTTGTAACATTTATAAACTTTTTATCCTTGAATAAATTTTCATTTCCAGGCTCAAATCACCATTTTTATGTATTTTATGGTTTCACGGGCATTTCTCCCAGAAAATTTGCATCCTTGAATCTATAGTGGACGTGGCTTCCTTTGATTGGCTAGGGACAGTGGGTGAAAGTTTTAATTTATCAATTTTTACCTTTTGAAAAAAGGCAAATTTGGTCCCATAGCCCCACTCGATTCTAATTGGTTCTTTTGGTGCTTACGTGGCTTCTTCCGATTAGATGGGGTGCGGCTGGTCTACTTTTTAACTTGTTCCTTTTGGCTACTTTGAAAAATATTTTAACCCACCATACGGCCTGCAGAGCTCTAATTGGAGCAAATTTAAGAGGCAGGGAAAAGGTGTCACCTTGACCCCACAGGAGGACACATGGCGAGCCTGTGCTCGTTCAAGATCTCAAATTTTGGGGATTATCTCAAGGAGCACCATTGAGACACATGGTGGTTCAAAAATTCAAAATGGCAGAGATGCGGGCCTTTCGGAGGTAAGTTTGATATTTTTCCCCTTTGGTAAAATGCAGTAAAATTCTAAAGTGGAAGTGCACCCCGCCAAATCATTTATTCAAATCCTTAAGGTTTTTGAAGGAGTGCCACATTGACACGTGGAGGCTTCTGCTCACTTTACATTTTTCTTAGAATTTTCAATCACCAAAGGGGACTACCCAGAGCATGACACGTGAAGCCTTCCATTGATCTTCAAGCATTCGAGACAAACTTTGCTTGCTAGACGAGAACACGTGGGGAGCCCGTGCTCATTTAAGATATCAAACTTTTGGGACCATCTCAAGGTGCACCATGGTGACACGTGGCAGGTTGAAAATTCAAAGGGGTAGGGAGGTGGACCATCAGAGGTAAATTGGATTTTTATGTCTTGACATTAAAAGGATTAAAATCTCAAAATGGCCTATATGCTTGATAAAGGTATTGTCAAAGCTTGCTCCAATCAATGATGAAGGTGCAGACTATCGGGAAAATTGGAAAATTTTCATTTTGTGAAAAAGGGGCCAAAAGTAAAAGGGAAAGGGCTATTCTATCGCAATCATATTTAGACACGTGTCAGGTCCATTTTTTCAAGGGCGGAGCTATGGGGAAAACTTGAATTTTTTTCCTTTTCCAAAAGGGGAGTGAAATGCCGAATTTGGTCACAGAGCAAAATATGAAATTTTCCGAAAGTTGTAAAAGTCGAGGAAACCCCTGTGTCTATTTTTAAGTTTGGATCTTCCACATGGATGGCCCAAATTAAAAGTAAAGATCAATGACAACTGAGAGTTGAAATATGATTTTCCCTCCATTTCTCTGCAACACATCTAGAAGTGTGAGTTTTCATGATTTCTTGGTTTTTTCTACATGCCAAGCAGAGAAGGAAGTTAATGTTGACATTTGAAGTTTGGTGGGAAGATCTGGAAGGTGTCTTTCACCATTAAAATGGTCTGACTTTCATGCCCAATCAGATTTTCTATTTTTCTTCTCCCAAGCACACAAGGAGCCGATTTGACATATGAAGAGTGAAATTGGTTGGAAAATTGAATGAAGAGTGATCTGCTAGAAAAAGGAGTTAAATGTGGGAGGAGTTAAATGAAATATATCCCCTCAAGAACCCGGAGACTTTTTGTAGATCTGATTCTAAGAATCATGAAAGGCGAACACTTGGTGCATTAAACATTTTTATCTTTTGGGGAGAAGGGGATTTGTTGTAAATGTTATAAATGGCAAAAAAATTTCATGAAAATGGTTAGGAGTTTTGGAAAGGTCAGAGATTGAGTTTTCCAGCACAAAAAGCTTAACAGATCCCATCCTTTTTGAAAAGCCATCTAAGAAGCCTGTATATCGCTCTCTATGTCAAATTTAATTGTGTCAAGGTGGTTGCAAGTATACATCCATTGAAAAGATTTGAGATTGTTCGAGAAACTTTCCCTTGCTGATAAATTTGATCAAACTTGATTTATTATGTGTTAATCTTGAGTAAAGTGTATTTATTTAATCTATGAATGAATGCAAGTAGTTTTTCTTGTTTCTACTGCAATATTGTACCAAAATCCAGTCCAATCACATAGGTCTCATTCCTTGTGATAGTTTAGTGGCATCTGCAATTTAATTTCTAAGGTCCTTCATCTGGGAGTGAGATAAATGGTTTAAAATCACTTTTTACATTTTGTTGACAAAGATTATCTGTAATCCTCTGGTGTACCTCAGACATGGTTTGATTTGAATATTGGTGCTTTATTGGGGTTTTCGACTAAATCCTTCATGATAGAATCCTATAGGTTGTGTGAAAGAGTGCTAATATGGGCCTCCATTTAGGCACATATTCTATTTGAAGAAGCATTTCTAACTTTTGTGGCATTTTATTGGCTAGAATATTTCCATTTTACACAAGATCTCAAGGATCTTCTAATTCAAGTTCATTCTGTCTCCCCTCCCACAAAAATTTGTTTAAAAACGTCCAATCCCATCCATACTACCCTTTTTCGATCTCGTATATCCACACAAGACCAAAATCCATTTGCTAAAGTATGCAGGATAGATCAGGGCCTCAAATGTCTTTAGTTACCTTTTCCTTGTTATGAAAGTATCTCCATGATCTGGAAGTGACAACTCATGAGAGCCAGATCTGGTGTGTTGATCATATTTTCCCCAAGGTCTTCTCTACAAAATTTATGCAAAATAAGGGTAGTTGTATCTCCTTTCAAATAACAGAGGTTACCAAATAGGTTCTCTTACCTTGGTTGAAAGGCACAACCTAAAATAGTTAGGATAAGATCATATCCTTTTAAGGTGATACCCATCTCTCCAAAAATACAAGTAATAAAGGGATAGTAAGATCTCCTCCCGGCTAAAAATGACATACATTTATGATCTCGGCTGCCTCGGAGCTCCATGTTGAATCAGTTTTGTTGTTTGGCTTGAAAAGGAGAACAAATTTTGGTACCAACAGGAACCACATCCTTTTTCCTCCCAAGTGAAGTAGGAGTTTCACCCAAAGCCTCCATGCACTATAGTGACCCCACATTTTTGAAATGTAATTGCAAGTGTAAATTTTTCTTGCACCGAATTTGGAAACATGCAAGATAGATTATGGAAATGAAGCATCCCAAAAATATACTAACCTGTCCTTTCCTTGCATGATAATTCAAGCACTCTATTGGGGATCTAATGTCGTGGACCACGTGAAACCTAATTTAACATTGTAAAATATATTTGTGATTGGATAGTTGCGGTGATGGCATAAGTAAGATATCTTATCTCAGTAAATCTATAATTAAATAAATAGACTATTGTGATAAAATTTATGTAAAACAAAATCATGAGGAGCTATGAAAAATAGATATATCACTTATGGAAGTCCAAAATCAGTAGCACTTTGGGTTGAAATAGGTTTGTTCATGGAAGAAAATAAAAGGATTTTGTATCCTTCATGCTTCCTCATTCTGCTATATAGAAATGGATTGATTCATATATGTACCTGAAGCGGGTTCAACTTTTTTGAGAGAAAGAAACTACTACTACCATGGTTTTATTTGTGGTATGGAATAGAAGAGGAAGATTGGAGATTAGGAGGAAATGTTTTGGGGAGAGCATAATTTCTAGTAGTATTGAGTTTTCCCCATTTTCTTCATATTTGTGCTATGTGTACTATAACCTTGATGTGGTATTCTCCTTGTAGATAGTGGTTATAATTTTTCTTTCCTAATATTTATCTTTTATTTTCAGTAGTTGTTGGTGCATTAAGACATTGAGAGTGCCCTTTTTATTCTATTTGTAATGCCTTTGAATATCTTGAGGAAAATCTAAAATTTATCATTGACACAATAATTAAACCTATGGTGGTTGTGTGGATGCATTTTTTTGTAACTCTGTAGAGCACATAGGAATACAGAGTTACAATAATTTTTGACAACTCTTCTTTTGGGCTGGATCGTCAAAATTTTGTAACTCATCTTGAGATCTCTGCAACTTTCCATGATTTGGTTGTAAGCTTGCTTGTATTTTTACTAGGGTTTTAGTTTGGGGAGTTCACCATTTGAGACTACTATATTCGATCTTGGCATTTCATCATGGATCAAGGCTTTTTTTTGTTATTTCTCTCCACTAACCTAGTGTTTGTGGAGGGCTCATTTTAAATTTATCATATATTTAACGAGCTCAGTTTGACCCTTGGGAGAACCCATCTCTACATGTTATAAAGCTCGGATGAACTCAATGTGATCTCGATCTTTTCCTCCTTTTACTCAACTAGCTCATAATCAACCTTGTAGCTTGGCTCTTTTTTAGGACCCATCTCATATTTTTTTCAAGGAGATAGATCTATAATTACTATCGCATAGGTTGGGTGTGAGGTTTTATGTTCTACACTGAGACTCTCCATTTCATACAAGGGTATATGGAGTAGCAACACGGAATAATCTAGATCATGGCCTATAAGGAAGGGGTATCATCCACAGTACGTGTAACAGCTTATGAATGAAGATGGATAAGCTTTACGAATGTATGCAACCATTTGAAGAAATGCCTAGTTATGATGTAGATACAAGTCCCTCAATTTTGGACCTGATTCATTTCTCTAGGCATGGTTCATCTCACCTTGTCCTTCATAATTCTCGTACTTTAGTTTTACATTTGCAAATAAATAAATTTAAAACCTTAGAGTATCTCACATTTGATTATTTTATATAATCTTATTTTGCAAAACAATAAAACAAAATATGGAACTTATGTAATCCAAATAACACTTGGTAACCAAGCATAAACTTAAACCCCTCCTTTGGACACAATTTAGTAAACTTTGTAACCAGTCTCTTAGCGTGAAACAACAAAACTCCTCCTTAAGATTTACTTTTCTGACTTGTAATTTGATCATCATTTGTGGTTGTGACCACAAAATTTTGCACTATTAGACCTAGGGTATCAAAAAAATTCTCTTGCCCATTGGTATTGGCGAGAGCTAGATGATTCATCAACTAAAACAATCTTTCTATCTACCTTGTAAGTTAGAAAAAAACCATAATTTCCATAGACTTACAAAACAACACTCTAAATCACGTTCATGAGATGTCAAGCATCGTTTGTGTTCGTTGTTAGGTAGAGATTTGCATCAATCATTAGCTCAAACTCATTTTACTATTTGCACTCTCTTCGCTACTTCTTTAGGAGCCATGTCCCTCTATTTAACACTTTTGGGGAGTTGTTAAAACTAAAAAGTTAGCTTTCATTTTGACTGCCATTCGAACACCGAGCAACAAAATGCTTATTATCCTTTGTAAACATCTATTATTTTTACTAGATAATTTACTGGAACCTTTGGTTCAAGAAAATAACCTTTTTGTTTAGTTTGACTAATAGGTTTTGTAGGCCTCGGTCGTAGTTTTTATTAGGTCAAACTAGACCAATTATAATTGATGACCTTAGAAAACTATCCGCCAATCATAAACCATTTGCCCATTCTAAATTTTGTCAATTCCTATGAATTCTGGTATATAGGAGGTCATGTAGAAACTTACTTGTGGTGTGCTTTCTCATTAGAAGATAACATTTGAAATTTGTTTCTTCACCTCTGAGCCTAAATCAAACATTTTTATAAGTAGTAGGAAAAAGTAAAACACAAAAGTTGTAGGACTCTTGTTGGGTTTCCAAACCATCATGGAAACTTGTTGAAACTTGTAAATAACTCCTTAAAATTCTATTGTATGACTATTTTGTGAAATTGAATGTTTGGAAAAATAGTGTTTCTCTCTCTCTTTCCTTTCTCCTTCTCTCTCATTGGTTATGAAATGAAGTGAAATGAATACATGTCTCTAAACTTTTTGTTTGAATTCAAATTATAATCATGATTATATGTAAATGGGAAACTGAAAAACATTAATTATGCTAGATTAGGGTGGATGCCATGCCAACAATTTATCACTGATTTCATGCTCACATGGTTTTACAGGATGCAAGAAAGATGGTGAAAAGGCATTGTGAAATTCATTGTTTATTATTGTAATTTATATAGGTCATTGTAAAAGGTATGTATGTATAATGTAGTCTCATGTTGAGAAAATCTATATTTGAAATTTGTTAATATGTATGGGATCCTAGTTTTAGGGATATCTTATGAAATGTACATTTAATCATAGGTTCAATTTGATTCATGGTTGTGTATGGTAAAAAAACATTGATATATATATATATATATATATATATATATATATATATATAATAAATGAATTAAAATTTAATATCTTATAGTGTGTTTCTAGTGTGCAATAGATGATTAATTAAATGGGTGTTGTTTTTCTTACCTTGAAAATGTAATAAATGAATCTAACCACAACAACCAAACCTAGTATAAGGTTTGTCCATAAATTGTCATCATGTGTGACCCTTCTTAGCGTAGAAGAAATTGAAACCGTAGAATAAACTTAAACTCTTGTTAATGATCTCTTTAGTTCCTCACAGATAAATGGGTTACCTTGGTTACTAGCAACATAACACCTTGGTCTTTCTTGAAGGTCATTAACATAAATAAGATTCTCTCACCTTAAACTCATATTTAGTTGGGGCGTTGATCCTTAGGTGCACTTGGAATTAAACCAATCCTTGGCTGATTAAGGGGTTAACTTATGAGTGGAAATTGTTCATAACTCTTAGAAAATGTAATTGTATTTTTAAATTATGTTGACTTAAGAGAAATGTAGAAACAAAAAAATATTCTCGTTACCTCTTATACCTAGTTGTCCATTGTATCCTAGTGAGTGGCCCAAAACTGAACAAATGTGTAGGTGATATTCCTATGATTGATCTCATGGTGGGATTTAAATGACACAAGTGGGATTTCTCGTCCTAGGTTACACTTGTTGTAGTAGTGAACCCATTAGTGAAAAGTATGTTTTATTTTGCTTACAAATGTTATAAACCAAAGCTAACATAGAGAACATAGTGTGATGTAAGAGTAATGAATATAAGAGTAAAAAAAGATTTCAAGTTAGGAATGATGTCACTCTTGGAGTCCTTCTAATTGTTATCCATATTTCACCCCCCAAGAAAATATTGGATCAGCCATGACCCCGCATAGAAAGAACCTAAGAAACCTTGTTCAGATCTTATAAATAGGTCACAAAAGAACTCAAAAATGGAGTGGCGGGGGCTGAGAATGACCCTATAAAAAGAAATCTCTATCGAGCCATTTTATGTCTTAAATCCATTTTTCAAGTTACTGAGTAGACTCAACAATGGCATAGTAGTGTCGAAAAGAAGGGCGGTGCATCAGAGGAACCAGGAGAGAAATGGAAAAAATGGTAGACCTTCAAAGTTTTTCAGGCTCAAGACCATTTAGGAAAGAGTCTAAAATTGACTAAGTATGGAAGAACCAGTGAAGAGAATCATGTGTCCTAATGACGCTTCTCTAAAATTTGGATCCATAAAGGAGACTCAAAAAAATGCCATAGCTCCACATGTCCTAGGTTGAAATGGAGGCAAGGTTAAATGGTCAAACAAGGTCGAAAGCGAGACAGGGGTAGGCTTTAAAATTGGCTAAGTGTAAAAGTGTAAGCGAAAAGAATGCCAAGTGTAAGTGTGGTGCATCTCTAATGGTTATTCCAAATGCGGAGACCCAAATGAGAGCTAGGCTTTCACGCGTCGAGATCCCCAATAGTTGTGCAACCATTGAAAATTCTTCGGCCATGCGGGGAAGAAGCCAAGTGTTGGCTCGGTGCAAATCGAAGATGGGAGCCCCAAGGCGGGGACTCAAAGTCGCACCACCCTCCACATAGCAAATAGTCAACCAAGGTCAAAAGGTAGGAAAAGTGGGTCTTAAAAAGGGTCTAAGTATAGAATTTTTTGAGGGAAGTTCCACATGTCCAAGGGGTGCACCTCTAGTGGTATATAAAAGAAAAGAGACTCAAACTCATGCCGGTATGCCACGTAGTCTAGGGTTCGAAAAGATAACGTAAGGACCGGCTAAAAGACAACAGACCCATAGAGGCTACAAGTATCAACTCGATGCTCCTTTAAAGATAAATTTTGAGTGAGGCTTTCCAGTGAGTGTGGTATCTCCACGTGTCTAGTCTCAAAATCGACCTAGAGTCGGTTGAATAGTCAATGCATGGGGTAGGTGGCGGAGGTGCTAAGTCTCTAAATGGTGCTAATTCAAGGATTGAATAGAGAGAGGGTTTCCAAACAAGTGCAGTGACTCACGTATTTCCTAGGTCAAAATATATAACCTGCTAAACAAAAGGATTAGCCAAAAACTTAAAAATTGGCGAGGCGGTGGAGGAAACGCTACGTGGAAAGCCTAAACTAGTAGCACTAAAGTGGGTGATTGGGGAGAAAGTTTGTTTTTCTACTTTTATTCAAAGGTGTTAAAGTTGAAAAATGGGCCGCAACTCCACCGAAAGGAAAAAGCTAGTGTTTGAGCCCGAGTAAAGGCCAAAGCAGGAATCGAGAGGAAAAGGTAAAGAGATAAAATTGAAGTGCATCTCCTCACCCAACCAAATGGTGCCACGTGTTCAAGCGAGATCATCGGGGCCATGGGAGTTTTCGAGTTTTTGAAAGAGGGAAAAAGATAAATCACGGACCGCAAACCCAATTTTTTCCTAATCTGCCACATGCCCTATATTAAAAAGGAGACCCAATTTTCAAGCTATTCTCCCACCCATTTTTATGGACTTGATTCAAACTTCGAAGGGGCATATAGTTCAACTCTAGGATCGAAATATTGCAAATATAACACCGCGAGAAAGATCTCGGCCTCACCCATGCCATGAAGATCTGAAACATTAAGTTTGGGGAGGTTAGGTAAAGGAAAATGGATAAAATGTCTTTAGGACCATTAATGTGGGTTCCATCTACCTCAACAAATAGATCGAGTCAATCTGCTCCACCATTTCCTCCTTCGAGGTGTCGAACCGAGAGATTGATACTGATTAAGACATATTTGGGAGAATATTTCATCGAGAGGCATTAATAGCAGTGGTTGAGCTTCAAAATACTTTTCACACTTCTCTCTCTTTCTTTTCTTGATTGAATCTATAAATATAGGATCAAAACTCATTGTAAAGGGTTGGAAATTATTTGTTTTGCAGGATCCCTCATCCTTCTAGCAAAGGAATTTTTGAGTTCATACCTTCCATTAAAATCGCAGTATGTTTCTTGCCTCCTAGTTGTTTTGTAATGCATTGTATCAATACGTGAGAGAAATAAAACATGTATGTGATTGATTCTAGATATTTTCTATCTCTTTTGCTCGCATCTTGTATTTCATTATCATTATGGTTATCGTGCTCGATTATAGTCCTATATAAAAGGGACATGAATGGTGTCCTATTTAGGTGCCTTAGGACAAATCGAGGTTGAGAGAGTGCTACAATATTTCTATGATGAAGCGGCGGGAGGCCATTTTTCTTCATGGGTGATAGCACTCAAGATCATATAGGTGGGTTATTATTGGGCCAAGGTGTTTAGTGACTGCTATGCATGGATCAAAAGGTCTGGGAGGCGTGTGTTATTCAAAGGAAAAGAGAGGCTATCGAACTCCCATTACACCCCATTTCAGTTGTCCAACTGTTCATGTAATGGGCATTGGAATTTATTGCGGTCATCAATCCAAATTCGAGCCAAGGACACAAGTGGATTATAATGGAAACAGACTATTTTAGCAAGTAGACCGAGGCGGTGGCACTCAAATAAGCTAATGAGTCTAACATATTAGACTTCTAGGAAGGGATATTGACAAGATTGAAAGTGTCCACCACCATTATATCGAGAAAATGAATTGGCATTCATCGGTTCCAAAATCACAGGATGGGCCATCGGGAATGGAATTTACTTGAGGACTTCATCAAATTATTACCCTTAGGGTAATGGCCAAGAAGAGTCTACTAACAAGAAATTTCTAAAGATTATCAAAAGAACTCTAGATGAAAATCAGAGAAAATGAAACACAAAAATCAAATCAGCCTTATGGGTTGATAAACAACACCCAAGAAGTCTATAGGCAACTCTCCATTCAATCTTGTCTACAGGAAAGAGTTAGTGTTCCCTATATCATTGGAGTTGCCAGCATTGGAACTCATGAAGCAGCTGGAGATGTCTAAGTTTGAACCAATGGAGGCCGGGTAGGCAGAGATGATGGAGTTGGAAGAAGAAAGAGAACACACTCTTCAAACAATAGAGAAGGATTGGGCCACAATCAAGAGATGCTTCAACAAGAAGGAAAGAGCTAGGACCTTCCGGGGAAGGAAGACCTAGTCTTGAAATGGGATGCAGATCGATAAAAACTTGGAAGAAATTCCAAGTTTGATGCGATTTGGAGTGGTCGTTACATGGTCAAAAAATGTAAAAGTATAAATGATTTCTAATTGTCTATGTTGGAGGGTGAAGAGTTACATATTATAGTGAGTGGAATCTATCTTAAGCAACTGCTTAAGTAAAATGGAAGTTCTCACCTTGTACATATTAGTGTAGTTTCTCATTCCTCTAAGTGATTGTGCACATTGTCTTCATTGTAGTTTAGGTTGCATGTTTTCCTAATCGATTTGCACGATCAACATGTTCTATTTGGAGCATGTATGATTTAAAATTTTGTATGTAGTTGTGTTGTTGTTTTGTTGCTCTTATGCAGTCCATTCAGAGAGACAGATGAAGGCCGGAGTCAAAACAATATTTTAATCTTAGAAGTATTATTTTCGAGATTTCTTATGAAAATTGAGAGTGTAAAAACCAGGCTTGTGAATCGGAGGTAGAATCAATATCAAACCATCATTCTCGACTCCTTTTCTCAATGGATATGACAAGGTAATTGGTCTTTTCATCTAGCAGGAAGATACCCCTATGAGTTGCCAAATTGTTATCCATATTTCACCCCCAAAAAAATATTGGATCAGCCATGACCCTGTATAGAAAGAACACGAGAAAAATCATTGAGATCTTGTAAATAGGTTACGAAGGACTCAAAAATTGAGTGGTGAGAGCTGAGAAAGACTAAATGACCCTATGCAAAAGAAATGACTTTGTTGAGATGTTTCCATGTCTAAAATTCATTTTTTCATGATATACGTAGATTCAACAATGCAACAACAGTGGTCGAGAAAAGAAGGGGAAGTATAATAGAGGAACCAGGAGAGAAAGGGAAAAAAATGGTAGAGATTCGAAGGTTTTGGGGCTTGAGACCATTCGGGAAAGAGTCGAAATTAACTAAGTATGGAAGAACCAGAAGAGAGAACCACATGTCCTAATGACACTTCTCTAAAAGATGGATCCATAAAGGGATGCTAAAAAATCAGCACATCTCCACGTGTCCTAGGTTGAAATAGAGGCAGGGTCAAATGGTCAAACAGGTCGAAAGGTAGACTAGGTGGGCTTCAAAATTGGCTAAGTATAAAAGTGTATGCAAAGAATGCCAAGTGTCATGTGGTGCATCTCAAGAGTTAGTCCAAAGGCGAGAGACCAAATTGAGTGTTAGGCTTCCATGCATCTAGATCCCCAAAAGTTGTGCGGCCATTGAAATGTCTTTTTCTAGGAAGGAAGAAGCTAGGTGTTGTCTCGGCATAAATCCAAGATGGGATCCCCAAGGCGGGGACTCAAAATTGCACTAGCCGTCCAAGTAGAAAATAGTCAACCAAGGTCAAAAGGTGGGTGAAATGAGTCTTAAAAATGGGCTAAGCATAGAAGTGTTGGCGGGGAAAGTTCCAAGTTTCCAAGCGGTGCACCTCCAGGATAGACCCAAAAATAGAGACTCAAACTCGCTCCAGTTTTCCACGTAGCCTAGGGTCCGAAAAGGTAAGTTAGGGACCAATGAAAAGACCACACACTTGCGGAGGCTGCCAAGTGTCAAATCAATGTTCCTTCAAACATAAACTTTGAATAATGCTTTCAAGCAAGCATGGTATCTCCTCATGTCCAGTCTCAAAAAATGGCAGAGTCAATTGAATAGTCAATGCATGGGGTAGGCTAATCGAGGCTCTCAAGTGTCTAAATGGTTATGATTCAATGATTAAATAGAGAGAGGGTTTCTAAACAAGCGTTAGACTTTTGTGTGTTTCAGGTGAAAATATATAACCCCACTAAGAAAAAGACTTAACCAAAAACATAAAAATATGGTAGGCGAGAGGAGGAAACACCACATGACAAGCCTAAATTAGTAGCGCTAAAGCGGGCCATTGGGGGGAAAGTTTGTTTTTCCCCTTATTATTCCAAAGGTGTAAAAGTTGTAGAATGGGCCGCAACTCCACCCAAAGAAAAAAGTCATCATTTGAGCCTTAGTCAAGGCGAAGTGGGAGCGGAGGAAAAGGTGAAAATTCTCCTTTTGTCAAAAGGCACAGAGATAAAAATTGAAGTGTGTATCCTTAGCCAACGAAAGGGTTCCACCTATTCAAGAAGAGTGTCAGGGCCACTGGAGTTTTTTGAGTTTTGTGGAAGAGGGAAAAAAGATAAATCACGGACACAAAAACCTGATTTTTCCCTAATCTGGCTACCACATGCCCCATATTAAAAAGGAGACCCAATTTTCAAATTGTTCTCCCACCCATTTGTATAAACTCGATATAAACTTCAAAAGGAGCATATCTTTCGAATCAAGGCTTGAAATATTACAAATATGACACTTCTAGAAAAATCTCTTCTTCGCCTATGCCATGAAGATCTAAAACTTTAAGTTTGGGGAGGTTAGGTGAAGGAAAATGGAGAAAATTTCTTGGGGATGTTAATGCGGGATCCATCCGCCTCAACAACTAGATCAAATTCAATTGGATCCTTCATTTCCTCCTTCTTCAAGGCGCCCGAACCAGATATCGATACGGTCAAGATAAATTTGGGGGTAGATTTCATCGGAGGCATTAATAGCAGTGGTTGATCTTCAACCTATGTTTCTCACTTCTCTCTCTTTCTTGTCTATGAATTAGTCTATAAATACAGGTCAAGAATTGTTGTAAAGGGTTGGACATTATTTGTTTTTAGGCTCCTCTTCCTTATAGAAAAGGAATTTGTGGAGTTCAGACCATCCATTAAAAGTGTTGTATGTTTCTTCCCTCCTGGCTACTTTGTAATGCCTTTTGTAACAATCCGCAGAGAAGTAAAACACGTTTGTGATCGATTCTAGATCCTTTGTCTCTTTTTCTTGCATATGGTCTTTCATTATCAATATGGTTATTTGTGTTCTATTATTGCATGTATTTTGTTGGTTTGTGTCTATTAGCAAAACTAGTGTCCATCATTCTTACAGTGCATCACCTTGTAGTTTAGTTATTTCTTATATTTATTTTATCCCTGTCTCCTAAGAAAATTTTAGATTAGGTTTAGAAATAAATCGTCTACAATTCCTCATGTATGCACCCAAACAAAGGAATAAGAACCAACCTTTAATATGGAGAGGTTTTCCATCTTGCAAGGTCCCACACCTTGTGGAAAGTTCGAGTGTTATGTGGATCACACCAAATGACTCTGCCTTAGAAAAGTAGATTTGACTATTCATTTGGGGGTGCTATGATTTTGCACTAACAATAACTCAATTAAACATTTTCATGTGTTACAAAGAATATGAATTTCCTTGGTGAGATCAAAATTTGAGAAAACAATATATATATATATATATATAAACCTAAATAGAATTTCTTGATGTGGAAAATGTTGAATGGATTCTACAAGTTATGGAACTATTTTAACTATGATAGAGAAATAAGGATACCATGATTGAAGAATGTTCATGGGAAAATGCATCTTGAACCTAAATCTCCCTCAAATCCTAAGATTTCTTCCTTGATATCATGTCAGATTCACTTATGTAGTAAGGGTAAAATTTAAACTTCATATAAAAATTTGAGAAGTATAAGACTAACATAAGAATGAGAGAATTAGGAACTTTGGATGCAATTTGAAATATGCCAAAAAATTATGTAAGTTATGGAGATTGTCAAAAGAGATGAAGAGCCAACTTAAATAGTCGAAGCTGTAAGTGGAATTTTGAAATGAATTTAAGAACTGTAGGTAAAAAAAAGAGATAAAATTATCCTTGCATAATAACGATATTAGAATAGTAATCATAATTAGGATGTAATCATGGTAATTATGTGTTGTGGGTTTCTAATCCTTAAGTCCCTTTCTTGTGGTGGGGTCATTACTAGTATTCGTTCCTTGGGGAAAGTGAGGCATCAACATATATATAGTGTTTTCATATGTGTATGTGATTTGATGACTTATGTAAGTGTCTTATGCATGGTTGATTTTCTCATTTTAAATCCCTTTTGGTGTTGTGTAGTGTGTTGGTGCTCAAAATGGTCTCACCCCATCTGTGCCTTTGAAAAATTATTCATTCACGGCCTTTGTCATTTTCTCCTTCCCCATATGGTGCCTTGTTAGTCTTATTGCCATTTTTAGTCTACTCCTGGGTCGAGGATCATTTGTGGGGCTGTATTTGTCTCATGGTTCCTTTGTTCCTCTGAAAAATCTTTGTATTTTGGGTCTCTCGTGCTCTATTCCTTCAAAACTTGCATTTTCTTGTTTCCTCCAATTTCCATAGTCAATATTTGTTGTCCCTACCATTTTTTCCCTAAATACTCAAAGAGAAATGATTTGATGTGTCCCTAAGGATCGTGTTTGAGCCTTGCAACAGTCTAAATTCTATGTCCTTGAAGAAAACCTCATTTTTGGCTCGAATGGACGTTTATCTATGTTTTATGGTTTGACGAGAGGTTCTCCCGATCAAATTTGCATCATTCAGTCGACTGGGAAACGTGGAACGTCTTGGTTGGATGCAGATCATCTTAATACTTTAGAAATTCCATGAAAATCCTCATTTTTAAAATGTGTCCGTGTGGAGGAATTGTGCTCATTTGATAATCAACTTTTTGGTTCGGCTTTGAAGTAGCACCGAGAGGAAACGTGGAGCGTTAGAGAAAGAGACATGTGGAGGCTTCCGTTGGGTTTCCCATACTTAGACAAATTTCAAAATGTTTTTCGGGAAATCCAAGACACATGGAGGAACACCACTCATTTTAAGATCTACTTTTAGGCTTTTCCTTGGAGTAGCGCTAGGAGGACACGGAGGATTCTGCTTTGCTTTCTAATACTTAGAAAATTTTTATGCAGTTGCAGCAATTTGGTGGAACAAGGACATGTGGTGAGCTTTCACTCATTCAAGATCTCTACATTGGCGAAAATTTTGAAATAGCACCATGGAGACAAGTGGAGGAACCACACATGTTTGGGGACTCGACCCTTGAGTTTCACTTGAAAGAAGCATTGGGGTGACACGTTGAGTCCTTTGTTCACTTTACATTTTACTTAGACTTTTGAATGGCCAAAACAAGACTGCCTTGGAGCTTGACAAGTGGCATCTTCTGCTGAGCTTCAAGCCTTCAAACAAATTTTGTCAGAGAAGCACACGTGGTGAGCCCGCACTCATTCAAGGTATCAAATTTTGGGAACCGCCTCAAGGTGCGCCATTATGACACGTAGCAATTTGAAAAGTCATAGGGGATGGGGAGGTGGACCATCGAGAGGCAATTAAAAAATTTTCCTCTTTTCTTCATAAAGGTTTAAATAGTGAAAATGGCCCATGAGTTTGATGGGAAATAGTCAATGTTTTGCCTCACAATGGCAGAGGTGTAGACCCACGGAGGAAAATTGGAAAATTTTCCTTTTGAAAAAAAAAGAGTTGAAAGTAAAAGGGGAAGATTAGTTCCATTGGGAACCACATTAGGACACGTGTCAAAAGTATTTCTCAAGGGTGGAGATACGGGGTACGCTTGGAAAATTTTCCTTTTTTCCAAAAGAGAGTCAAATGGTAGAATTTTTCCATGGTTTCTTTAGGACCCACATTAAGACATGTGTCAGGCCCATTTTTCAGAAGTAGAGCTGCGGAGAAAAATGGAAATTTTTCCATTTTTTCAAAAAGGTCATAAAACATCAAAGGAAGCCCCGAGCCTATTTTTACATCTTCCACATGGATGGTCCACATTTAAAATCAAGGATCGATGGATCTTTGAGTGTCTAAATATGATTTTCCACACATTTTTTCCGTAAAACTCCTAGGAGTGCAAGTCTTAATGATTCCTTTCTATTTTCTACATAGAAAAAGAGGAGCAAGTTAAATTTGATATCTAGAGTTTGGTGGGAGAGAAATGGAGATGTATTTCTCCATTAAAATGGTCTGACTCTCAAGCCCAATTTGGTTTTCCATTTTTCTTCTCCTAAGCACGCAAGGGGTTAGATTTGATTGATATGGGGCGGAAGTGGTTGGCGAATGGATGGAGGCATGTTTTTCCCGAGAAAGGAGTTGAATGCAGGGGAAATCAAAGAGATTTTCCCTCGAGCACCTGGAGAATTTTACAAATCTGATTATGTGAATCACAAAAGAATTATGGAAAGCACTGGTGCATTTAAAGTTTTTATCTTTTGGGAGGAAGGGGATCTATTTGAAATGCTATAAATGGCATGAATTCATTCTATAAATGATTGGGATTTTTTGGAAATATCAGGACTGATTCTCTTCAGCAAAAAAATCTTGACAGAGCCCATCCATTTTGAGAAACCATCCAGAGAAGCCTATATATCTCTCTTTGTGTCAATTTGACCGTGTCAAGGTGGTTCGTAAGTGTACAGCTATTGAAAAGCTTTGATATTGTTCTATAAAATTTCCCTTGCTGATAAATTTGATCAAACTTTTAGTTATTCTATGTCAATCTTGAGTAAACTATATTTATTTCATCTTTGAATGCATGTAAGTAGTTTTTCTTGTTTCTCTTGTAATGTTGTAACAACATCTAGTCCAATCACATAGGTCTTAGTCCTTGTGATAGTTTAGTGGCATATACAATTTCATTTCTCGAGAAGATCCTTCATCTAAGGAATGGGATAAACGGATTAAAATCACTTTTATGTCATTTTGTAGATAGAGATTATATATAAGCCTATGGGTGTACCTCGGGTGTGATTTGGTTTAAATCTTGGTGCTTTATTGGGTATTCTGACTCGAGCTTTCCGGACAGAATCCCACATGTTTTGTGAAAGAGTGTTGATCTAGGCCTCCATTGCACATATTCTAGTTGAGGAAACAATTTAAATTTTCATGGAATTTTGTTGATTGGATCTTTCCATTTTGCATAAGCTCTCAAAGATCCGGTGAGTGAATTTCATCCTATCTCCTCCCACCAAAAAATTTATTTAAAACAACTAATCCTACCCATACTACCCATGTTTTGCACCTGGATATCCACCCAAGACTAAAATCCTCATCACTTAAACATGTAGAAGAAAGCAGGGTCTCAAATGTCTCTAGTAACCTTTGCTTTGTTGTGAAGATATCTCCATGATCCGGAAGTGACAACTCGTGAGATTCGAGATCTAGCAGGTTGATCATATTTTCCCCAAGGTCTTCTTTACAAAATTTATGCAAAAGAAAGTTACATGTATCTCCTTTCAAATGAAATAGGTTACACAAAAGGTTTTCTTACTTTGGTTGAAAGGCACAACCTAAAATAGTTAGGATAAGATCATATCATTTTGAGGTGCTATCCATCTCTCTAGAAATCCAAGTAACAAAGGGATAACTAGATTTCTCCCGGCCATACAATGACATACATTTATGATCTATCTACCTCTAAGCTCCTGTTGAAACTTTGTTTCTTTGCTTGGCTTGAAAAGGAGAACAAATTTGGGCACCAACATAGTGAGCAATGTAAGTAAAAAAAATTTATTTTGGTATTTTTACTGTTGTATTTGTGTCCTATTTGTTGGCGTTACACTATCCCACTTATGTCTCTACAAGATTTAGCCTTCCTTTATGTGAAACCTTTCATTTCTTCCATTCTCTTCGAATCATATGATAAGGGATTCAAATAGGGTATGTGCACCATCATTAGACCAACTTGGATGACATGGGAGATAAATAGATTTCATCTCTTGGGATGCATTAAGTATTGTTGAAGGATTTGTAAAAAAATTTGTGTTGAAGTGTCTAGTGGGTTGCAAAATGAGTTTACGTCCATAAAGGCATGAATTAAAGACATAAATGTGACATTGGTCCCATTTTAGAAATGAGTGTGACTGATCTTGGCCTCCATACATTTCGAAATGTTTGATTCATCTAAATTTTGATCGCGATTAGAAAAAAAGACACGTTCCTCCTCATGAAGCTTCTCTATTGTTCACCAAATGTAACCAACGGTGTTTCGTGTGGTGTGTTCATATTTTCTAGCATACTCTCAACTTTGTTAAAATGGGAGCTTTAAAAAAAAGGTGGTTTTACACCAAAACATAATGGAGATTTAGTCAAGTCTTTCTTCATATGTTTGATTTGTAAGTTTCATGCAGATATGTATGCAAAATATGGAAACATGAACTTGGCACGTGAACTATCTAACGAATTGTTTGATTGAAATCAACCTTATAAGGCATGCAAACTGTTCTATATAATGCGTTAAAAAAATATATCCATGGATTGTCAAGTTTGTTAGATTCACACAAAATGGATTTAAGGAAAAGGAAGAACAAAATTTTCTAGTCAAGTTCCATGCAAAAACCTAATAGATGATATGTCTATCAAGCATCAAGATAAGGTATGTATTTCCCTTCCTCTTACATTAAAATTTCACATTTTATTGTTTCTTGTTTGGTTCCTAATTTCTTTAGAACAATAGAGGATGAAACTAGTATTAAAAATAAAAAATTTACCATAGCAAAATATTAAAAAAAAATAGAAAAATTATTGGTCCTATACACTACGCACATGGTGTGCCAAAGAAAATTGTTTTACCAACCTAGACCTCTAATATTATTACTAATTTTTTATGGGACCATGAAGGCCATAAATATAATAGATAAAATTTAATTTGATACCTTTGAGAGACGATTTTTATTCTAACTTTATATCTTTGTCACTTGGAGTGACACTCCCTTTTTAAGAAAATGTGATTTGTTTTGTCGTGCGGTTGCCGTATCAATTTGGCTAAATTGAAAACTAACCTTATGTACCTTTAGAAATCTGTTTAGATAATTGAAAGCAACTCTCAGTTTTGTAAACAAAAAAATTATTTCGTGAGTTAGAGTTTGAAGCAAGTTTTTAAGCTCACCATTCATTTTACAATAGTGGTTTTTGACGTGTTTACGACAATTGGTCTCGAGTCACCTTTCTATTTTGAGACCTATTTTTCGTAATTGACTTCCATGAAATCCATTGAGTTCTTTCTATATAAGGGATTAAATAGGAATTTTTGAAATTACGTTTGAACTTATAAATGAATGTTTTCCAGCTCCATATTATAGGCACTTTAGCTATACTTCGGTAATTTTTGTAAACTCGTTGCTCGAGCTAGATATTCCTCACGAGGTTCCCATTTGAATTATTTATACTTGTGAGCCCTTTTTGTATAGTTTAATGGTTTTGTATAGTATACTTTAATCAAATATATTTCTATGAATGGATTTAGTAATTTATGATGTCTTCTCTGTCCTCCCTCTTCTCTCTCTATAAATAATATAAAATGTTGGTTGATCTTGAAAACGAAACTATTTGAATATGTAGATGGGTTAAAAATCTATATTAATTTGAAATGATATGAAAATGGATGCCTTATGCATGTAGTTATGGTATGGTAAATAAAAAATAAAATGAATTCTATACTTCCTCTCTCTTCCTTACTCTCTCTAGAATTAAAACATAAAAAGTAAAAAAGGAATGTGAATGGGTGACGAAATGACCTCTATTCCTCTCTCCCAATTTCTTTCTCTTCTCTACCTTTATTGAATTACTTGAAATGATGAATTTCTTATTTCATGTTTTAGTGTAAGGAATTTCCATACATAGTCTTAGGATTGACGTAACGATGGTTGCAAGTACTCGAATAGGAGGAATATTCTCTATTTTATATGTTGTAATGAATGAGCTGTCATTATAAAGTTATATCCATCTTGCAATACATGTATTACCATATAATAATGATATGTATTTTTGTTCCAATAATTGTTCTTTGTATAGTTTTAAAGGGAATACCAATGTGGCTATATTTTAAATTATCGAATTAGATATGAAGTTTTACTCAATTTTGTACCTATGTTATAAAGATATTGAAATAATCCTTTTGCCTTGTTGTGATGATATCTCCATGATTTGGAAGTGACAAGTCGTGAGAGTCAAATCTAGTGTGTTGATCATATTTTCCCCAAGGTCTTCTTTAAAAAATTTATGCAAAAGAAAGGTACTTGTATCTCCTTTCAAATGAAAGAGGTTACACAATAAGTTCTCTTACCATGGTTGAAAGGCACAACCTAAAATAGTTAGGATAAGATCATATCATTTTGAGGTGTTATCCATCTCTCCACAAATCCAAGTAGTAAAAGGGCAAAACTAGATTTCTCCTAGCTATAAAATGACATACATTTATGATCTATCTACCTCTAAGATCCTTGTTGAATCTTTGTTTGCTGCTTGGCCTCAAAAGGAGAACAAATTTGGGTACCAACACTTATGACACTATTCCTGAGGATATTTTGAAAGTTGTTAAGAATGGATTTGTCCATTAAGTTTACTGATTCACATTCAAACCTTGGTAAAGCACTTCTTGTATGATCTAAGAATTTTATGCAACTCTTCTAGTCTCTACAAGTTTTGCACGGGTATTAATTGATAAATTTTGGTAAATAAAGGTCATATTTTTGCCTTCCCAGGTTTCTAGCATTAATAGACACTTGGCAGATCATTTTTAGTGCATTTACACAACTAAGTTGAAAATATTTAGTCGCGACTCCTGTTGATTTGATTCGATAAGGACCGGTGTCTTAAACCTTTATCAAGTAAGATTTTCTTCTAATATTTGCAAAGCTTGAATGAAGAAGATCTTTCTTTGCTAGGGATCCTACTAGGAAATTGTTTCTGAGTTAGGAAAAGAAAATTCAGAAGGAAGAAAATCTTGGAGGGTTGTGGGAGAAAAAAAGATAAGAAGAGGGATCTCCATTGATGAAAGTGAATGGCCTATCATTGAAGACTACCATTCAAGTGACTCTGAATCAGGTAGCCTCTTTGTGGAACTGAATTCTCCAACTGGAGAAGGGCCTTCATTTTATTTTGAAAGATTTTCTTCACATTCTGCACCTATCTTTTTTGAAGTAGATAGGGATTTCCAAGAAGCAAGGCCTTTGGGGGATCTCCATTTTGAAAACTAAACTCCTGTGTTCCAAGGACCCTCTACCCCTTATCAATTTGTCACCCCTCCAAGATCACCTACTCAAATCAATATGGCTCAACCTAGACCTCCATTTGTTATAAACACCTTTGGACCTATAAATTTTGTGGGAATGGTTGGTTATCCAAATGCGAGTACCTCAAGATGTATGGAACATAATTCCTAAGTTCCTGGGAAAAAATGCCATAACTGGTGACCAACATCTAAATCTCTTCCTCAATATGATGGAATACTTTGAGATTGAGCATGAAGATGTATACATCAAATGGTTTGTTCACACTCTAGAGGAGGATGCAAGGGACTGGTAAAAATAATTTCCAAATAACTTTATTGACTCTTGGGCTAAGATGAGTAATGCATTCAGATTGCAATATGGTGATAGGAATGACCCTAGGTTTCTTTAATCGAATTTGAAAACATCAATAATAATCCCAATGAGTCGAGTGATGACTTCAATACAAGGCTCAGTAAGACCTTGAGGATATTTCATGTTAGGATAAGGCCATGTGATGAGTCATGTTTGATCAAACACACTGATGCATTTGATAAAAAGGTTGCTTAGTACTTGAGGGATAAGAACCCTACCAACTTAAGGAAAGCATTCACCATGGCCCTAAAAATAGAGAATAATATCAAGGCAATTGGGAAACCTCCAAAGAGGGAAGGTGTGAAGTTGGTTAACCTAGAAAATCCTTAGACAAGCAAGGGTGTTGATTTGGAAGAGGTTGTGAAGACTTTGGTAGGGGTTGTTAAGGAGATCTCCTACAAGCTAGCCCAAGATGAGGAAGGAGTTGGACATAGTTCGAAGGATAACATAGGCAAAAAGGTAAAGATAGACCTACAAATCATCAAATAACTGATGAAAGAGGTAAAAGAGCTATTGGATTTGGAAAAAGATAGCCTCAAGGTAGAGAAATTAGAATGGTACTTGATACTTTGGCTACTAGAGTTACTATGGTGGAAGAGACAGAAGTCATTGATTGGTATGACAAATTTTCATTCCCAATGCTCCATGTGAAGAAGATCAGCAAGAAGAAGAGGAAGATGATGATAATGATGATGATGTTTACATGATGGGATGCTCCACTAGCTCACAACAAAGGGCAACCTCAACTGAGGTGATAAGTTCCAGAACTACTACTACTTTTTGGGACTACGTTCATAGAGTAAATATTCTCCCTCCCTCTCATACTTTAGAGGTATATAATGTACAAATTTTGAATTTCCCAATAAGGAATTTGAATATTTAAGGGCTTTAATGATAAAAATGTATGATGGAGGAATCCCATCTGAGGAGGATAGGCAATTATTAATGAATATTGTTGTGGCTCAAGAGAAAGAATATAACACAATAAGTAAGGTTGTCAAAGGGCTAGGGCCTTAAGCCAAGCCAAAATCTCCGTGAATTTCTAACATTCCTAAAGAGGCTCCTTGGAAAGATCCATCTACCAAAATCCCTACAATTCCAAGAAAAAATCACACCCCTCCTCATGCTCAAGCTATCAAAAATCCTGTGCCACCCAATGAGTGTATTAGCCTTTCTTCCAATGTTGCCTTTCCCAAGAATGTCCCATATGACATTGCCCAAGTTTTAAGTCAAATCAAATTCTCTATCCCAATTGTTGAGTTGCTTAGGATCCTTGAGCACAAGAGAAGAGCATTTGAATACTTGGGATTGAATGAAGAGAAGACAACCCTAGGAAGAAATGTGAACATTGTGGAGAATCCTCGGTTGTTGAATAATCGAAACACCATCAGCATCAAAAGAGCTAGCTAAACCACCTGAGGTTTATTTGGGGACATCCTTGGTAGACTCTCAGCTGAATGTGGATCCATTCTTCACTACTCTAATCATCAAGGATAGGCTTCTCCACAACTGTATGTTTGACTCAGGGACATCATGCAATGTCATGCATTTGGATGTCATGAATGAGATGAATATTAAAGTAACAACAGAATTTGGGAATTGAATTGCCATGGAATCTAGAGAGGTACCAGTAGTGGGATGTGTGAAGGGTTTGGTGGTGCATCTCATAGCCTACCCAGGTAAAAATTTAAAGCTTGATGTTGTCATAGTTGATTGCCCAGCCAAGTGGGGTATGTTGTTGTCAAGAAAGTGGGCTGAAAGTGTTGGTGGTAGTGTCCAAATGGACATGTCTTATGCCACCATCCCAGTTGAGGGCAGCCTTGTCAGGTTATATGGGGAGAAGAAAATGTTGCACCTTATTGAGGATCCCAATAATGCGTCCTATGAAGTATTATATACAAATGTTGATGTTGACAACTTTGTGGGATTTGCTGAGGGAAAAGAGCACAAGATTGAGGAGTGTAAGTGTCTTGAGAAGGTAGGATCTCCTTGGAATCTATTGTTTGATGGAACTTGCTCCAAATTTAGAAATGGCGCCGGTGTTGTCCAAATTTCTCCAAGCTAGGAATGGTTTGTTTTTTCCTTTAAGCTTAAATTTGAGTGTACTAACAACATTTTTTGAGTATGACGCATTGTTGTTAGGTTTAAGAATTTCTTGGAAGTATGGTGTTAGGGACATAATTGTCAAAGGAGAATTACAGTTAGTTGTCAAACAAGTCAGAAAAATGTATGCCACAAAGAATCATCAACTGAAACAGTACAAGAATGCAGCTTGGGACTTCATTGAGATGTTTGACTCCTTCAACATTGTGCATCATGACAGGAGGTTCAATGACTTGGCAGATAAGCTTACAGTGTTGGGGTCTCGGTTTGATGTTTTTGCAACATCCCCTTATTTTAAATATGAGGTGGAGGTAGTGACAAGACCCTTTGTCCCTGACAATATAAAACATTGGCAGGTTTTTTATGATGAGGCTTAGTCCAGAAGGTTCCTACAAAATGATGGAGAGTTTTCGATCAAAACATTTATTGGGAGCCAATGGTCTATACAAAAGAGGGGAAGGAAACATTATTTGGAAAAGGCATCATCTAGCTAAAGACTAACACCATTCCTAGAGGGCTGGTTGCTCTTGAATCAAATTTTTATAATGCTGACTACATTATTAATAGGCATATTGCAGCCTCGAGGGATGTTGAGGAGCATGACTTGGAACAAAGGCAAAACTAAGGAAGATTTGGTTGGGCAACAATCTCAGCAAAGATGAAAAGTAGTCATACATCCAGTTGTTAAAGAAATACCAAGATTACATGGCTTGGACCTATTTTGAGCTCAAAGCATACAGAGAAGACATGTTCCAGCATGAGATTCCATTGGAGCCAATGAAAAACCCTTCAGGAAGAAGCAGAGGCCAATTAATCCTCTGTTATCTCTCAAAATGTAAGAGGAGCTGAAGAAGCTAAGGGATGGAGGAATTATCTAGCCCACAAGGTATTATTCTTGGGTTTCTAAGTTGGTAGTAAGAAGAAAGAAGAATGGTGACATCAAGTTGTGTGTAGACTTCAAGAATCTAAACAAGGCCTCAATAAAGGACAACTATCCTTTACCTAACATGGAGCACATGTTGCAGTTGGTGACTAGTTCTGAGTTGCTTTCTACTTTAGATGGCTTCTCTGGTTATAATCAAGTCATGGTGAAAGAATTAGAAAGGATCAAGACAACCTTCACTACTCCATGGGGAATGTATGTATATGTTAGGATGCCCTTCAGTCTGATGAATGCTGGAGCCACTTTTCAGAGAGAAATGGATGTTTCTTTTGTTGGTTACATCAATGACTTTATTGTTTTTTACCAAGATGATGTAACAATGTTTTCAAGAAGGAGAAGTGACCATTTGCTGCACTTAGAGAAGATGTTGATCAGATGTAGGGAATATGGCATCTCACTCAATCCAAAGAAATGCCATTTTGGAGTGCAAAAGGAAAAATTGCTCGGTCACATTGTGTCACAAGAAGGAGTGATGATTGATCTAGAAAGAGTGGAGGCCATCAAAAAGTTCCAATTCCAAGAACCAAAAAGGAATTCAGTCCTTCTTTGGGTAGATAAACTTCATTAGAAGGTTTATATCAAACTTTGTTGAGTTGACTATTCCAATCACTTCCATGTTAAAGAAGGATCAGATCATCAAATGGGAAGAGGCTTCCATCCAAGATTTCAATGGAATCAAAGAGGCATTGAAGCATGCCCCTATTTTAGCAGCCCCATATTACAAGAAACCTTTCCAGCTGTTTTCTTTCACTTTAGAAAACACTATTGCTTTTGTCCTGCTACAAAAGGATGATGAAGGGGCTGAGAGGCCCATTGCCTTTTCAGTAAGGCTTTGCATGGAGCAGAATGAAAATACACCATCATGGAAAATAAATCATTTTCTTTGGTCAAAGAAACAAATGTTTTCAGGCCTTATATTTTAAGTTCAAAAGTTGTTTCTTATGTTCCCCATACCATGGTAAAAGACATCTTGTCAGAGATGGAAATCTCAAGTAAAAGATGTAGATGGGTGAACAAATTGCAAGAGTATGATATGGACATCCAAAGCATGAAGTTAGTGAGAGGTTTGGGGTTATATAAGCTCATGGCTGAGAACAACTTGCAGACCATTGAGGTAAATGATATTGGGGAAGAAAGGGCAATTGTTTTTGAAAGATTGATGAGTTCTGAGTGGTACAAGGATGCGATGTTATATCTCAGACACTTAAACTACCCTAAGCATTTGAATAATAACAAGAAAAGAGCTCTTAAGCTGGATTCCTAGAAATATTTTATTACTAATTTTGGGTTGGCATGGAAGAACCCAAAGGGAGTCCTCTTAAGATGCATCACTAAAGATGAAGCCCCCAAAATAATTGTTGATCTCCATGGAGGATTTTATGGGGGGAATTTTGTTGTAAGAGTCACAACACATAAGATCCTAAGGGCTTGTTATTGGTGGACAACTCTTTTCAAGGATGTAACCATGTTGGTCAGAAAATGTGAGAGTTTCCAGTGTTTCTCTAGAAGGTTGAAGGCTTTAGGCTCCCTACCTTTGTAGTATGTATCAATTCAAGCCCCATTTAAACAAAGGGAGATGGACTTCATTGGTGAGATTTTAGACCCTCAAATTGCTAGCCATAAGTGGATTCTTGTAGCCACTGATTACTTTACCAAGTGGGTGGAAGAAATCCCCACCAGGAAGGCTACACACCAAGTTGTCGTGGATTTTGTGCTAAACAATATTATTTGCAGGTTTGGAGTACCAGTCAAAATCATAGCTGATAATGCCATGAGTTTGAGGGATAGACCTATGGTGGTAACATGTAAAGGATATGAGATCAATTTGACATATGCCTCTAATTAGAATCCTCAACGAAATGGACAAGCTAAGTCCGACAATAAGAATTTGCTAAAGATTATCGAGAAGAACCTTGGAGTTCTTTTTTATTATTATTATGGATAAATAGTTTTTTGAAATGGACTATACCCTTGAACAAGAGGGCTCAAAAAGCCAGAAAAAATAGTGAAAGAACACTAAAAAGATCAAAATCCAGATAGAACATGAACACCAAGAAGTAGGAAAAGACCTGCCCAGAAAAAAACCAAACCAACAACAGATCAGCTGCTAAACAGCTGATGTGCAGCAAACAAAATGCAATTCCTGAGAAGACTACAGTGAAATAAGAAATCTGCATCACAAAAACAAATAACCATCATAAAGGTGGAGAACCGGTATTCTTTCTAATAGGTTTCTTCTTTTTGTGTACCATTTTCGCCCTCCGTGACCTCCTCAATAGGAAGAGCTACTTCAATAGAATTAATCAGTGAAAAAAGCAATTTTTTCTATTAAATATGAAGGAGGGTGAATTTTTGCCATGCTCTTATTATTTGGAACAACCGATTTCTTATTTTCAACAACTAAAATTTCTGAGACAGGAGTTTTGGAACTCGATTCAGATTCATCATCAGAATCATCATTTGAAAGATCCTCCTTGGCTTCTATAACCATATGTTCTGGCAGAGCATCTTTCCACCAATTTTTTCTTTTAGTGTGCTTTGCTAACCCACAATTGGTCAGTAGTGTGTCCTAAGCCAAAGCACTTTCTACATCTGAAGGGAATACCTTTGTAATCTAATGGTTGTGACCAAGTTCTATTTTGAACTTTAAGATCTATACTTGCAGGGAGGTTTTGAGAGGTATCCAATTCAACTAAGATCCTAGCATAGGTAGTATGGGTATAGCCGGTGGTTTGAGAATCAATGTAAATAGTATGTCCCAAGGCATTTCCAATGGAGACAAGACATTCACTGGACCAAAATTGCAAGGGTAGATGGGGCAATATGATCCATACAGGTTTACAAGAGAAGGATTTAATGAAGCAGATTAAAAGAGGGAAACCATGGTTTTATAATGAGATAGCGTGATTGACAGATCCATAGTTTTGACTCTATGATTTCCTTGTCTTGTATTGAAGAGAAAACAACAATAAAAATACCTTTCGTACATGGGTAGAATTCCAACCTTATCGTCTATAAGTGGGCTCCAAAGTGTTTGGAGATCCAAGCATGCAACACTGGTAGGGTAAGCCAAAAACATCCAAATCTACAGATCAAAGCATTTTTCTAGTAAAAAACCTCAACTTCAATAACCTCCTAGCCAAAAGTGATACTAAGGGGAATTTCGGTAGGGGATCAGATAGATTTCTTTCCGTTCAATGCCTCTTTAAAGGAGCCACCATCAGATCCACTGGATTTACCCCCAAAGAAATCCCAAGTATTTGTGATTTCTAGATGAAGGAGTTCGAAACACTAGGTTGCCCAAAGGATAGAGCATTTCCATCGAAGCATCACCTATATTTCTAGGGTTTCGGCCAATGGTGTTTGACCCTTTGGATTAAGGGAGATACGGGGTGTTAGGATGGATCTGAAGTAGAGGACCCTTCTCATTAACATGGAATGTTGTGTGGATGTCATCAAAGCCCGATTATAGCCAACCTTGCTAAAAAAATGTAGGGACGCTAACTCGATTTGAAGATCAGGGAAGCTCCTACACCCTGCCTAGTGGTCTCACCAGAGCATGGAAAGACTCAGTCTTGTTTACTATCACATCATGCTGAAAGTAAACCTATTTAGATTTTACACCACCTCCACCATGTTTACTGAGACAGTTCACATTTTTTTGATTTAAAAGTGATTAGGGTTCGATTCTAAGGGGAGGCGAGTTCACATTTTTGAGAAGAACCTTGGAGTTAAACAAGAGAAAATGGGGTGAATAGTTAAATTTTGTTGTCTAGACTAATAGGATCACTGTCAAAAGAGCCACTAGAAATATTCCATTTGAGTTGGTATATGGGACTCAGGCCTTGTTGCCCTTGCATATGCAATTATCCTCATATTAGTTCATTTAACAACTGGAAGATCAAGAAGTGAGTCCTCATGATGCCCACATCAACTAGATTGTTGAGCTTGATGAAGAGAGGAGGGCATCTCACCAAAGGCATATAAAGTTTAGAGAAAAGCTAAAGAGATTGTTTGATAAGAAGGTCACTCCTAGAGCCTTCAATATTGGAGATCTTGTGCTACTATGGGATAACAGGCATGAGGATAAGGGCAAGCATGGCAAGTTTGACTCATTGTGGATGGGCCCTTACTCCATTGACATCAGAATTGGTGAACACACCTTCTTCTTGAAGGATCTAGATGGTGAATTTCTTGAACTACCTATTAATGGCAGGCATTTGAAGCATTTCTTGGATTGATTCCTCTGAATCAAGGTAAACACCTCTTGTATAGTGTATAGTTTGTTGTTTGCATCCTATTTTTGTGTTTTTGGCTCATTTTGGTCCTCGGTGGCCTATTTTTGTTGGTTTCTATGTTTGTTTTTGAGATGGCTTTGTTGCTCTGCCATACAAATATGACTCCGCTACCAAATGGATATTTTAGCACTTAGTCTACTATTGTTCTTGTGGCACTCATAGGGATTACCCATCCCCAATTCATAGCCAATGTTGGTGCTCAAAATGGTCTTGCCCCATCTATGCCTTTGAAAAATTATTCATCCATAGCCTCTGTCATTTTGTCCTTCCCTATATGGAGCTTGGTCGGTCTTATTGCCATTGTTAGTCTGCTCCTGGGTCGAGCATCATGTGTGGGTCTTTATTTTCTCATGGTTCCTTTGTTCCTGGAAAAGCTCTATATTTTAGGCCTCCCATGCTATTTTTTTCAAAACTCACGTTTTCCTATTTCCTCCATTTTCCATAGTCAAGATTTGTTGTCCGTATCATTTTTTCCTTAAATACTCAAAGAGAAATGAGTTGATGTGTCCCTAAGGATCATGTTTGAGCCTTGCAATAGTCTAAATTCTTTGTCCTTGAAGAAAACCTCATTTTCTGGCTCGAATGGATGTTTCTCTATGTTTTACGGTTTGACATGCATTTCTCGGTCAAATTTTCATCATTGATTGATAGGAAATGTGTAACCTATTGGTTGGATGTGGATCAACTTAATACTTTAGAAATACCATGAAAATCCTCATTTTAAAAATGTGTCCATTAGGAGGAACGATGGTCATTTGAGAATCAAATTTTTTGTTTGTCTTTGAAGTAGTGCCGGGAGGACACATGGAGGATTTCGCTAGGTTTCCCATACTTAGAAAAATTTCAAAAGGTTTTCGAGAAGTCCAAGACACGTGGAGGAATGGCACTCATTTGAAGATCTACTTTTGGGCTTTCCTTGGAGTAGTGCTGGGAGGACATGTGGAGGCTTCCACTACTTTCTCATACTTAGACAAATTTTATGCAGTTGGAGTAGTTTGGCGGAACAAGGACATGTGGCAAGCTCGCGCTCATTCAAGATCTCCACCTTGGGGACCATTTTGAAATAGCACCATGGAGACACATGGAGGAAGCACGCATGTTTGGGTGAAATGTGGAGGCCTTCACTCACTTTCCATTTTACTTAGACTTTTCAATGGCAAAAAGGAGACTACCTCAGAGCTTGAAAAGTGAAGCTTTCCAGTGAGCTTCAAGCCTTCAAACAAATTTTTCTAGAGTAGGACACATGGCTAGTCTGCACTCATTCAAGGTGTAAAATTTTGGGACCACCTCAAGGTGCACCATTATGACATGTGGTAATTTGAAAAGTCATAGGGGATGGGGAGGCGGACCATCGAAGGTAATTCAAACTTTTCACCTCTTTTCTTAATAAAGGTTAAAATAGTGAAAATGGCTCATGAGCCCGATGGGAAATAGTCAATGTTTTCCCCGGTCAACGTCGGAGGTGTGGACCCATGGATGAAAATTGGAAACTTTTCCTTTTGAGAAAAAAGAGTTAAAAGTAAAAGGGGAAGTGTAGTTCCACTGGGACCCACATTGGGACACATGTCAAAAGTATTTATCAAGGCTGGAGCTATGGGGAAAACTTGGAAAATTTTCCTTTTTCCCAAAAGAGAGTCAAATGGTAGAATTTTTCCGTGGTTCCTTTGGACCCACCTCAGGACACGTGTCAAGCCCATTTTCAAAAGCACAAATGCAAAGCAAAATGGGAAAATTTTTCCATTTTTGCAAAAGGGTCAAAAAAAGTCAAAGGAGCTCCCAAGCCTGTTTTTACATCTTCCACATGAATGGCCCACATTCAAAATCAAGATCAAATTTGTTGAGTGTATAAATCTAATTTTCACCCCATTTTTTTGTAAAACTTCCTGGAGTGCGATTCTTCATGATTTCTTTCTATTTTCTACATGAAAAATAGAGAAGTGAGCTAATTTTGATATCTAGAGTTTCATGCGAAAGATGCGGAGGCGTATTTTGCCATTAAAAAGGTCTGACTCTCAAGCTCCGATATGGTTTTCTATTTTTATTCTCTTGAGCATTCAAGGGGTCAGACTTGATTGATATGGGGTGAAAGTTGTTGGAAAATGGATGGAGGAATGTTTTTCCTAAGAAAGGAGTTGAATGCGGGGATAAATCAAAGATATTTTCCTTGAGCACTGGAGAATTTTGTAGATCTTATTCTGTGAATCACAATAGAATCATGGCAAGCACTAGTGCATTTAAGTTTTTGTCTTTTAGGAGGAAGGGGATCTGTTTTGAAATTTTTAAATGGCACAAATTCATGGTGTAAATGGTTGGGATTTTTGGAAAGATTTTGGACTGATTCTCTCAATAGAAAAAACTTGTGAGCCCATCAATTTGTAGAATCCATCTATAGAATCCTATATATCTCTCTTTGTTTCAAATTTGACTGTGTCAAGGTGGTTGTAAGTGTACTGACCATTGAAAATCTTTGAGATTGTTCGGGAAACTTTCCCTTAATTATAAATTGATCAAACTTTGAGTTATTTTGTGTCAATCTTGAGTAAAGTGTATTTATTTCATGTCGAATGCATGCAAGTAGTTTTTCTTGTTTTGTTGCAATATTGTACCAAAATATATTCTAATCACACATGTATTAGTTGTTGTGATAGTTTAGTGGCATATGCAATTCCATTTCTCAGAAGCACCTTCATCTGGGAATTGCATAAAAAGTTTAAAATCACTTTTCTTTCATTTTGTTTATAGAGATTATCTATAAGCCTCTAGGTGTACCTTAGGCATCATTTACTTTAAATATTGGTGCTTTATTGGGTCCTCGACTCGATCATTCATGTTAGAATCCCACAGGTTGTGTGAAAGAGTGATGATTAGGTCCTCCATTGAAGCACATATTCTAATTGAGGAAACAATTTAAGTTTTTGTGGCATTTTTTCATTGAATCTTGTTATCACCAAATCACAGCGACCCTATGTTTATACAAGTGCATATACTCGAACTCACAAAGTGTGATTGGATAACATTAGTACTATTTCCAAGTTATGGGACTTGCTACTTGAGATAGACCTCAAGAGAAAGTTGGTTCTTGCTCCTAAACTACCTGCCACAATCTACTCTAATGCAAGGGAAACTAACTATTCTAATCTAAATTTCCAAGGGACCGGGGGAGAGAATACATAAAATTAAAGCCTACACTAAAGCGGTGATACACCGAGAAAAGGAGGGGTGTGAGTAGTCTTCAAATGCGTGAAATATAGAAGTAAAGTGCACACTAGAAGAGGTGATGACAGTTCTCCATAATCTAGCAAAATGCATTCACAACAATATTTCAAACATACACAATGATAATGGATCCCTGCATGAACATAATAATAGACACAATATTCTTGTAATCAAGGTTGAAGGGGCAAGAAGAATGCAAGAAAACACAGCAGGGGAAGATGCATCCACAAACTTATATTTTATTGCTTCTTGATATGCACAATTCAATCGAGTTACAAGAAAAGGGCCTGGATCACCATGCAAGGAGTCCACAACAAGGGCCTATAACACATCAGCTTCACAAATAAATTTTAGTAGAGCTTTTCTACAAAAACTACCTCTCCTTTACAATGAGCCCAACACTCCAATTTATAGAAAAATGAGAAGGGAAAGAGAAGGGAAAATGGAAATCCAGAAATCTATCCTTCAACCACTTGTAAGAGGCATTAAATGGAGTAAAATGATTATATATTACTTTCAAAAGGCTCCCCATACTATCCCAGGTGCTACAAGAGAAAGAATGATGACCATGCCTCTTAATTGCACTCCCAACCACCAAATAAAACATTGTTATGAACCCGTCCATGTTTTGTGAAAAATCCCCACCAATATCTCATCAAATCTATAATTTCTTAAAAATTTACGTTGGGCTTGGATCCACAATTCCAACGGTACCAATTTTGTGCAATTTCGTTGAGAAATGCAAAAGTTATGGCCTTTTGAGTGCGGGCAGCTATTTTGGGTCTGGCAGGTGTTTTTTGTCATTTGATGGGAATGAGCATTAACTGACTGGAGCCGAATATGTTTCTTTTATTTAAATATATCTACCCTTGTTAAAAATATATTAATTGACTGGAGCATTAACTAAGCGAGAGGACATCGTGCTCATTCCAGAAAGTGCAATTTTGTGAAAATTGGAGCTCAGAGTCAAAAGTTATGACCATTTGAAGTTTCACGGGTCAAGCGTTGACTTTTTTTTCTTTTCCTTCGACCGATTGGATTTTTTTGTCCCGCGCGTACCTTTTTCCTAGCTGTCCCGGATGAAAAACTCCCGCATCGGCCGATTCGGGCTTCCTTGTCCCTTTTGTGGCCTTTTCACCTTTTCGCGTCCCACGCGTCCCGCACGCACTTTTGTCCCAGCATCTGCCCCGCGGATCGCCTAGGACAAATATCTCAACCGCCTAAAATGGGTGGTTGACAAATCGGCGATTCACATCCCACACATACTTTTTTTCCCAACTGTCCCAAAACCACGTGAAACAAAAACTTGACGATTTTCCATGCTCTCGGCCGTTTGGATTTTTGGCGTCCCGCGCGTGCGATGTCCCAAATTTGTCCGGCGATCTCCTAGAACAAAAATGTCTGACTTAGCTGATTTTCTTTGTTTTTTCAGCCCCAAGCTTGGTACGATGAACCTCAAGTACGACCGAACGACCCGAACTCTTGGACCGAAATGCTTTAAAACAATCCTACAACCTTATTTTTTGCATTTTTTCCATTTTCTCAACTCGTTGGGATTTCTTCTTGGATGAGAGAGTTAGAGAGAAGTCGAGGGGGCCCTAAAAACATGATTTCGGGCCTTGAATCAATCTACTTGCTCGGGACTGAAGAATTTGATGCATGTTATCAAAATTACCTTGAGGGGTGAATTTTGGATAACAAATCTTTCCATTTTGCATAAGTTCTCAAGGATCTAGTGATTCAAGTTCATCTTATCTCCCCTCCCACAAAAAAATCTATTTAAAACAACTAATCCTACCCATACTACCCATTTTTTGCTTTGTATACCCACCCAAGACAAAAATCCTCATCACTTAAACATGCGAGAAGAAAGTAGGGTCTCAAATGTCTCTAGTAACCTTGTTGCCTTGTTGTGAAGATATCTCCATGATCTGTAAGAGAGAACTCATGAGATTCAGATCTGGTGTGTTGATAATATTTTCCCCAAGGTCTTCTTTACAAAATTTTTTGGAAAGGAAAGGTACTGTATCTCCTTTCAAATGATGAGAGGTTACATAATAGGTTCTATTACCTTGGTTGAAAGGCACAACCTAAAATAGTTAGAATAAGATTATATCCTTTTGAGGTGTTATCCATCTCTCCACAAACCTAAGTAACAAAGGGACAACTAGATTTCTCCCTGGCTATAAAATGACATACATTTATGATCTATCTACCTCTAAGCTCCCTATTGAATCTATGTTGCTGTTTGGCTTTAAAAGGAGAAAAAAATTGGGTACCAACATAGTGAGAAATGTAAGTTAAAAAAATTATTTTGGTTTTTTTACTCTTGTATTTGTGTCCTATTTGTGGGTGTTACACTATCCCAATTATGTCTCTAAAAGATTTAGCTTTCCTATATGTGAAATTGTCTATTTTCCCATTCTCTTGAATCGGATGATAAGATATTCAAATAGAGTATGTGCACCATCATTGGAGATAAATAGATTTCGTCTCTTGGGATGCATTAAATCTTCTTTGAAGGATTTGAAAAACATGTTTTGTTAAAGTGTCTGAAGTGGTACGTGAAATGAGTTTGTGTCCATAAAGGCATGAATGAAAGACATAAATGTTACATTAGTCCAATTTTAGCAACAAGTGTGACTACTCTTGGCCTCCATATGTTTCCCAAATGGTTGCTTCATCTAACGTTTGATAGTAGATAGAAATAAAAAGACACGGTCTTCTTATGAAGCTTCTCTATTGTTCACCAAATGTAACCAACATCTTTCCATGTGGTGGGTTCATATTTTCTAGCATACTCTCAACTTCATTAACATAGGAGATTTAAAAAAAAATTGGTTTACACCAAAACGTTACAAATATTTAGTGAGGTCTTTCTTTTATGTTTTATTTGTAAATTTCACGCAGATATATATGCAAAATTTCGAAACATTAACTTGGTACGTAAACTATCTTACGAATTCTTTGATGGAAATCAGCCTTATAAGGCACACAAACTGTTACATAGAATGCATTAAAAAAAATAGATCCATGGAATGTCAATTTTTTTTTATTTACGCAAAATAGATTTGAGGAAAAGGAATAACAAAATTTTCAAACAAATGTTTTTTTCCAGTCACGTGCCATGGAAAAAACCTAATAGATGACATGTCTATTAAGCATCAAGAAAAGGTATGGATTTGCCTTCCCCTTGCATTAAAATTTCACATTTTATTATTTCTTGTTTGGTTCCTAATTTCTTTAGAACAATAGAGGATGAAACTAGAATTAAAAATAAAAATCTTACCACTGCAAAATATTTAATTAAATTAGAAAAATTCTTAATCCTATACACTACGCACATGGTGTGCCAAAGAAATTTGTTTTACCAACCTAGACCTCTAATATTATTACTAATTGTTTATGGGACCATGAAGGCCATAAATATAATAGATAAAATTCAATTTGCTACCTTTGAGACATGATTTTTATTCTCGGCTTTATATCTCACACTGGAGTGACACTCCCTTTCTTAAGAAAATGTGATTTGTTTTGTCTTGTAGTTGTCGTATCAATTTGGCTAAATTGAAAACTAACCCTATGTACCTCTATAAATCTATTCAGAGAATTGACTCTAAGTTTTGCAAACAAAAAAAATGATTTCGTAAGTTAGAGTTTGAAGCGAGTTTTGGAGCTCACCGTTTATTTTACAATAATTATTTTTGGCGTGTTTACACAATGATTGGTCTCTGAGCCACCTTTATTTGTTGAGACGTATTTTTGTAATCGAATTCCTTGAAATCCACCAAGTTTTTTTTATATAAGGGATTAAATAGGAATTTTTAATTTACATTTGAACTTGAAAACTAAGGTTTTCCGGTCCATATTATAGGGACTTTACCTATACTTGGGTAATGTTTGTAAACTCATTTGCTCGAACTAGATATTTCTTACGAGGCTCCCATTTGAATTATTTATACTTGTGAACCCTTTTCATATATTTTCATGGTTGTGTAAAGTATACTTTAATAAAATATATTTATATGAATGGATTTAGTAATTTATAATGTTTTCTCTCTCCTCCCTCTTCTCTCTCTAGAAATAATATGGAATGTTGGTTGATCTTGAAAACATAAATGATTTGAATATGTAGTTGGGTTAGACATCTATATTAATTTGGAATGATGTGAAAATGGATGCATTATGCATGTAGTTATGATATGGTAAATAGAAAATAAAATCAATTCTAGACTTCCTCTCTCTTCCTTACTCTCTCTAGAATCGAAAAACAAAAAGTAAAAAGGAATGTGAATGTGTGAAAAAAATTACCTCTAGTCCTCTCCCCTATTTCTATCTCTTCTCTACCTTGTTTTGAATTACTTGAAATTATGGATGCCTTATTTCATGTTTTAGTGTAAGGGATTTCCATACATAGTCTTAGGACTGACGTAACGTTGGTTGCAAGTACTCGAATAGGAGGAATTTTTATATTTTATATCTTGTAATGAATGAGTTGTCATTATAAATTTATATTCATCTTTCAATACATGTATTACCATATAATAATGATATGTATTTTTGTTTGAATAATTGAGATTTTTATAGTTTTAAAGGGAATAGCAATGGGGCTATATTTTATATTATCGAATTAGATGTGAAGTTTTACTCAATGTTGTACCTATGTTATAAAGATATTAAAATAATCCTTTTCTATATTAATTATTGGTTTATTTTCTTGACACCCACAATGCTAGGTAGATTCTCATCTCATCAAAACTAAAAAAATAAAGAAACAAGTGATAATGCCTATTTTAATTCCTCCTCCCATTTGAGTCTTTTTCCTAGGTTATAAAACAATGATCATGTTAATAAAATAATCTAACCTCATTGATCTGAAAACATGTGTTGTATTTTTTTTTCACTTTTAAAGTTTCCAAAGATCATGATTTTCTTAACCAATTTTAAGTATTCTAAACTCCAAATATTGATTAAATTCCAATTATTATGTATCCATAGAAGTGCGGAAAACTTGTTTAACAAATAAATAATCAGAACTAAAAACATTTAGATAACAAACAAGATTGTTTACGGGGTTTGGAAATTCCTACGTCCCCGGGTTCAGATTGAACTGATCCATTAATAATATTGAAATGTAAGTACAATAACTCTTACAAACAACCAATAATGAATCACAACCTGCAAATGAGCTGATCAATGTCCCAAGAACTCTGAAAAATAGTAGAAACTGTCCCAAGAATGATCCGTGGCTCCTACAGTGTTTTCACAATGTGATCTCCCTGCAACTGTGTTAGAAAAACACCTAAAAATGGAGATTTAAAAACATTCTATGAAAAAAAATCATATATCTGAGATCATCTCTGAATTTTGAACACTTTTCATGTTTACACCAAGTCACAATTCGGACCAGAAGTGCATTGAAATTCGTGTTTTCCAACTAGCTGTCTTGTAGATCCCTATTAAAATATGCATTCAAAGCTTCCAAAAACAGAATAAAACTCAACAAAAATATAAAATCTTACATCATTGGAATTGTCTCAGAATTTTCTTCATTTCATCTTTTTACTCCAAGTGCCCAATCTGAGTGCAAGGCCTTCAAAAATGGTGTTCTCTGAAAACTGGTCCTTAAGCTGCTTTACACAGACCTGTCTCCCTTGTATAAGTGGAAGCGACCCATTTTATAATGTGCCCAAGCCTCTAGGCGAGTTGGTTGGAGGATTGGCTTTAGACCCATGAGGTCAGGGGATCAAATCCCAAAGTGGCATCATTTTTAGCGGACTTGCATTTTAAATGGGATAAAATATTCCCAAAATGGGCGCTTAGCATTTTAAATGGGATAAAAATCCCATAAGGAGCAGCTTGTTTAGTTAAGTGGGCATATCCCACATTAGGCAGCCCCTTTATTTTTGCTAAGGTTTTAATTAACCTTAACCACCCCTTCATTCACGTGGATCTCCACGCATAGGTTAAACCCCCAACAATCGCTTCATCCTCCTTCACCACGTGGACCTCCACACATGGCATATGGTTTGATCGGCTATGTGGGTAATTGCTAACCATTAATACATGGCTGTTATAATAAAACCTGCCCCACTTAGTCATGTGGCATGGAAATGGGTTTGTAAGTGGACTTACCAAGATAATATAATTTCGACCAATATAATGTGGTATAGAAATAATTAACTTGGTCAATAGCATGAAATCCACTTGTCATCTCCCCGATAGGAAAATCGAGTGAATTCGACAAGTGTTGGAAAGCCACGTGTCACAATGTGATTCGGTCCACTATTGACCAAAGTTGACCAAAGTTGACTTTCTCATTGGTGAACTTTGACCAAACATATCTAGAGCTCCCGATGTCCGTTTGTCACGTTCTCACGTTGTTGGAAAGATCTCGAGATGATCTTCTACGAATCGACACCATTTAGGGATGTTTAGGAAAATTTTCAAAAATGATCCTCTCGATCACACCTCCCCACTAAGAAAGGCTTTATTTGCACAAAAGTTCTGTATCAACCCACAAAACATGTTATCACTTCTGCATTGCAAAAACACATACAAGAACCCAAAATAACATTATAGGTTAAATAAATGCAAATAGTTGATTAGCTAGTCACATAATCGATTAGATAATAACACCCAATTAAGCTAGTGTTCAACTAAAATGCTGCAACCCTATCAACTCTACGCACAACTATGAACTGTCATACCCCACTGTAATGCCATCACAAATAACTGACCTAGATAATAACACCCATTCTATTACGGAAAGCTAGTGTTCAACTGTCACTTTGTGATACGGCCGATTACCAAAAATTACAATTCCATAACACAGATCAGTATACAAGACATCTAAATTGCCCACAATTAGGCTAGTGCCCACTGCCCATCTGAAACTATAACAACTGCAAGTATTCACTATCAGAATATAATAGACTATCAACGCCCAAAAATAGCTATAGTCAACAACTGAATCAACATGAATATGCCAAAACACTTTATTGCCATCACAAATAATAAGTCGATAATAACACCCATCTATAATGTGAAGCTAGTGTTCAATTGAAACTTGTGATTATGCTGATTTCAATTACAAGTTTCAAATTTAGACATGCTATTGATGCCTATCCCTACATAATGTTTTCAACAATGGAACTACCAACCAATATGAGAAAACAAAACATGAGTATGATGAACCTATCACTCAAATCTTCTCTTCAGTTGTTTCCATTCATTTTCAAAGCTTAAATATCAACTTAGGAACAAATCCTTATCAATCAACAGGAATCCCTAAAATATAGCTCTGAAATTTTTTTGCTTGCCTACTATCAACAATTTACTGTAGTGCAAATATAAAGTTGAGGAGTGTTTTTCCAAACCAATCACTTGGGTTTTTCTGTTTTGGTTGTTTTACCTTCTCAAGTACCAAAATGAGTTTTAGTTAGGTTTAGCACTGTTGGTTTTATAATATTGTTCTGTTTAACAACTTTCCATTTTTGTTCTTTAGAAATAAACCAACAAACCTTAACATCATGACCATTCCTATTACAATGGAAACAAAATTTAACTTCCCTATTTTTAGGAGTCTTACCCATTTTACCATTCTCGAAATCGATTACCTCTTTTACCTATTTTCTTACACCTTTCATTATTCCTCCTAATGGTGGAATCCTACAATTCAAGTGGTGTAGATCCTTGGGCGTTGGAAGCTTGTCTTCCTTACTACTTTGGAACTTTCTCCAATTTCCATTTTCCCACTAGAATAACCCAAACCTACAAACCGAGGTTGATCCTCTACCGCACTTTGGGTTAGCATCACCTTGTCCATTTTTACCAAGGCCCGTTCCATTAAATCCCATCTTAACCATTAGCTTAGACCCAATTCCCTTAGTGTGTTTTTCAAACTGACCCAAAGGAACATCTGAAACTGAATGAGAGGAAGAATTAAAATGTGAACAACTTACAGTGCATTCTTCTGTCATAGTACTTGCATCTACTTTGGAAGGAATTTCCTTCTTATGTTCACCTTGTTGCAGCTTTTCCAAGAGGGCATCCTTGGTCCGTATTTCTTCCTGCAACTCTTTAACAAAGCCCATCAACTTCTTACTCTCTTCAAGCATCTTGTTGACATACTCCTCTTTCTTGGTTATAGAGGATTGTGGCTCAGATTTTAACCGCACTATTTCCTCTTCCAAGGAATAAAATTTATCTCTCAAGAAAGATTTTTCTTCTTGGAGTTGGTGGTTTATGGCTTCAAGCTCATCCAGTTGCTCCTATTTGGATGACTTGCCCATGATTCTGGTTCTTGCAAACACAACCTGTACTTCCAAAAATGCACACTGCAAAAGAAGATTAACAAGCCCCAAAATGTCTACACACTAAAAAGTGAAATCAATATTGAAACTGAATCCAAATTTCCAAACACAATTAGAAGCTAATCCAGCAATCTAACTGCTCTGATACCAAACTTGATCTGAAAATGTGTGTTGTATTTTTTTCACTTTTAAAGTTTCCAAAGATCGTGATTTTCTTAACCAATTTTAAGTATTCTAAACTCCACAAATTGATTAAATTCTGATTATTATGTATCCATAGAAGTGTGGAAAACTTGTGTAGCAAATAAATAATCAAAACTAAAAACATTCAGATAACAAACAAGATTGTTTACGGGGTTCGGAAATTCCTACGTCCCCGGGTTCAGATTGAACCGATCCATTAATAATATTGAAATGCAAGTACAATAACTCTTACAAATAACCAATATTGAATCAAAACCTACAAATAAGCTGATCAATGTCCCAAGAACTCTAAAAATAGCGAAACCGTCCCAAGATTGATCCGTGGCTCCTACAAAGTGTTTTCACAATGTGATCTCCCTGTAAATGTGTTAGAAAAACACCTAAAATGGAGATTTAAAAAATTCCATGAAAAAAAATCATATATCTGATATCATCTCTAAATTCTGAACATTTTTCATGTTTATACCAAGTCACAATTCGGACCAGAAGTGCATTGAAATTCATGTTTTCCAACTAGCTGTCTTGTAGATCCCTATTAAAATATGCATTCAAAGCTTCCGAAAATAGGTTAAAACACAAAAAAATATCAAATATTACATCGTTGGAATCCTCTCAGAATTTCCTTCATTTCATCTTTTTACTCCGAGTGCCCAATCTGAGCGCAAGGCCTTTAAAAATGGCATTCTCTGAAAAATGGTCCTTAAGCTCCTTTACATAGACTTGTCTCCCTTGTATAAGTTGAAGCGACCCATTTTATAATGCGCCCAAGCCTCTAGGTGAGTTGGTTGGAGGATTGGCTTTAGACCCATGAGGTCAGGGGATCAAATCCCAGTGGCATCTATTTTTGGCGGACTTGCATTTTAAATGGGATAAAATATTCCCAAAATGGGCGCTTAGCATTTTAAATGGGATAAAAATCCCATAAGGAGTGGCTTGTTTAGTTAAGTGGGTATATCCCACATTAGGCGGCCCCTTTATTTTTGCTAAGGTTTTAATTAACCTTAGCCACCCCTTCATTCACGTGGATCTCCACGCATGGGTTAACCCCCACACCACCGCTTCATCTCCTTCACCACGTGGACCTCCACGCATGGCATATGGTTTGGCGGCTATGTGGGTAATTGCTAACCATTAATACATGGCTGTTATAATAAAACCCGCCCCACTTAGTCATGTGGCATGGAAATGGGTTTGTAAGTGGACTTACCAAGATAATATAATTTGACCAATATAATGTGGTATAGAAATAATTAACTCGGTCAATAGCATGAAATCCACTTGTCATCTCCCGATAGACAAATCGAGCGAATTCAACGAGTTTTGCAATCCACGTGTCATAGTGTGATTCGGTCCAATATTGACCACGATTGACCAAAGTTGACTTTCTCGTTGATCGAACTTTGACCGAACATATCTAGAGCTCTCGATGTCCTGTTTGTTGCGTTCTCACAGTCGTTGGAAAGCTCTCAAGATGATCTTATACAATGAAACCATTTAGGATGTTTAGGAAATTTTTTTAAAAATAATCCCCTGATCACTCATTAATCATCTTCTTGTTTTGTACCTAAGGTGTGTAATTAAGGACCTTTTTCTTGAATATTTTAAGAGGTGGTTATTTTATGTTTTGAAACCTATCATATTGAGACAAGTGAGGTGATCATTTCTAGGTGTTTTAGGTCTGACCATATCATGAATAATTTAGTGCCCTTGTGCGTAATATTCCTTGGTACCATAGTGGGTGGCAAAACCTTACAAGGTAGTTGGTGGTTGTACCTACGATTGATCACTTGTGAGATCTAAATTATGTGAGTGGAGAATAAATTTTGAATTTACTTGCGTATTTACCCAACAATTGAAATAGGTTTTAAGAGGATTTTGTAATGCATAAGATTATTTGGGATATCTCTCTTTCAATATACACTTATACTTCCATGTCCAAGAGCATTGAAATGAATTATCTTATACAACATTGTATTCTTTAGAGTCTTAAATTCCTCAGTGATATATAATTGTTAGATGAATTTCATTTTCTAAAAAAATGTTAACAGAGAACCAAAGTAACCATTTAAATGCAATTACTAAAAAGGGTAAATAATATTAAACTAAGGAATGACCACTATGAATATGGTACACCTTTGAGTGATGTCAAAACCAACTAGAATGTCAAATGTTATTTTAAAATGAACGTACAAAAGTAGAGGTCCACAACTAATACAACAACCTAATAAATCTAATAACCAAATATAATGCATGATCAAACTATTTTCTTGCATAAATATAAATCAAACAACGATGCTAATGAAATAATAAAATGTAACCTTGAGAATGGGTTTCTGGCTTTGCATGATCAACATCCCATTTTAACAGAATTTTTCCTTCATTGAAGACTCTGAACTTATCCTTCTTATCAAATGTTTTCTTCATCTGTTTTTTATTCTTTTCCATGTTCAGATGAGCTTGATCTCTTAGGTCCTGCAACTCCATTAACTCTACATAATGAACCTACAATGGTTCATTCTAAAGTAATTCCATCTGATGTTATAAATATAATGTAGACAACTCAACTGAGATGGGATTCTTCCCTCTCTTCCATAAACATACTTGTATGGTGGATTTCCAACTGATCTTGTAGGAATAACCTTGCTATCCCAAAGTGTTGAATTCAAAATTAGATGCCAAGATCTTTGGTTTCTTTGAGTTTTCAACTAATGATCCTCAAAATATTTCTATTAGTAGTTTCAGCTAATCCATTACCTTATGGGTAATAATAATATGATGTACTTAAATAAATTTCATGCTTAATAGCACAATATGTTACCTTTGCACCAAGAAACACTCAGACATTATTTGAAATGATAGTTGCATGAACACCAAATATGAAAACTATACCTTCATAAAAAGGATTGAATTGAAGCTTTGTTAGCTTATTTTAACAATATTGCTTGATCGAGCATATAAATTAATATGTGGCAGTCAAGATCCACTTATTTACTTGTGACGATGGTGGATTTTTCATACCAATAAATTCAATACCCCACCGCATGAATAGCTGATCCACTAAAATAGGTTGCAGGGTAAAAGCTAAACATTCTTTTCAAACAAAGAAAAACATTTCTTACACTTCTGATCCATTCAAAGGAGTCCCCTAAATATGTTGGGCCAATAGTAACCATATTTCATAACTTTTAAAATTTGTGGATGTACACGTGCTAAAAATTGACCTCTTAAAGGTTGTTCATTGAATTTGGATAATAATTGTTGAAATGTATCATAATCAATCCATTGCGGGAAAATTTCATTTATATCTCTTTTAAATAAAATCCATCAATGAAAACATAAGGTAAAACTCGTAACCTGAAGTAACTTAATTTATTCTTGTCCATACCTTTTGGATAAGTATCATGCTATAAGTAGCCAACCAAATCAATCATCCATATTGATTCCTGAACTTCTTGACGCAACTCGAGTTGTTGATTTTCTAGTTGTCACAAGGTATTTGATCGCTGATACGTAACTTCAACATGATATTATTGATCTTATGATTCTTCAACCTGTTATTTTTCCATATCACCAATTAGATGCTCACACAAATCTTTTCCTCGAACTATTTTGCAACATGGATATCAACATTTTATTCCATAACTTTTCATAATCCATCCTTCTCTCTTCTCATTTAGCTCTTTGTTTAACAAGAACAATTTCACACTTGGATGAGAAACTAAAACATATATCTTGTTATTAGAAAGCATGTACTTAAAAATTTCAATCCTTTAACTACTAAAAGTACCCTTTTTCAAGAAAGGTGTACCCTTACTCGTAGTCATGCAAACTAGGTCCAAAGAAAGAAATTGGTTACTTAGTGTTTCATCATTAACCTAAGTTAAAATAGATGAATTTGTCTCATCTCCAGAGAGTGCATACATTGTAAAATATTTATCAAAATTTGGATTTGCAAGATTAGGATCTTGCGAAATGGTTGTTTTAATTGATTCAAATCCTTTTCTCCCTTCATTGGTCAAAGATAAAGTTTTATCCTTTTTTAACAGAGCTATTAAAGGCTTGAAAAGTGCTGCAAAATATGGGACAAATATTCTTAAAATTTGATATTCCCAAGGAAACTTTGCAATGATTTCTTATGATGAGGCAAGGATAAATGTGAAATAGCTTCGATTCTAAAAGGATCAATAGCTAAAACTTGTTTAGAAACAATATGACCAAGCAATTTACCTTGATGTACTAAAAAAATAGACTTTTTGCGATTAAAATATATTCGACATGTCCGCAAAGCTGAAAATTCAGCCTTAAATGCATTAGATGTTCATTAGAATTCTTTGAAAATATGGTGACATCATCTAAGTAAACTAATATGCATTTATTTTAATAAAATGTGAAAATCCATGTCCATTACATGTTGAAATATTTCACCGACATTTGAAAGAGCGAAAGCCATTATTTTATAAGAATAAGTTCCCCACTTAGTGGTAAAGGTTATTTTGTATCTGTCTTTCTCATGCGAAAGGATCTTATTGTATCCACTATAGCTATCCAAAAGAGACAATCTCCGAACCATAAAATGTTCTAAAAATCTCATCCATATTAGGTAGTGGATAATGATATTTTAATGAATCTTTATTAAGGTATCTAAAATCCACACATAGCCTAATCTTTCCATTATTTTTTCGAACACGAAAAGATTAGCTACCCAACTTGAATGCTTAACTAGAAAAATAATACCTAATTCAATTAACTTGGATAACTCTTTTCTCATTAATGGCTCAATTTTTTGATTTATGACTCTTTACTTCTACCTAATTGGCTTGGATTTTACCGTAACTCTATTGTATGCTGAGATAAAATTGGATCAAACCATCTTAGATCTTGGTACTTCTAGGAAAAAACATCTCTGAATTCTTTACATAATTTGATAAATGACTATTTTTCAGCTGAAGAACATACCTTTCTAATAAATAGTTTCTTTTCATCATCCACCAGGATTTCTTTGTAGTTATCTATATGAGTTAAAATATTGTCTTTCTCCTTTCTTCACTTACCATCAAAACTGAAAATGTATTCTAGAATGTCCAATCCTTGAGGAAACTTATTTTTCTTCAACTTAACAATTTTATCACCATAGAAGTGATGTAGTTTTTCCTAATTTATTGCAGAAAATTCAGCTTCTTGCTACAAAAAATTTTCAGATTTATTCATTATCTTCAAAAACTTGCCAATTTTCTTCATTGTCAAGAATTGAAGGTCTAATAATTAACTTTATATGTGGCTCTACTTTGTTGTTTTCAATTAGTTCTACTACATCAAAGGTGGCACCAACTCCTGCAAGTCTATTTACATACTTATATTCATCTTTTGGGACAGATTGAATTTTAATAGCATCAAAATCATCCATTTAGTTTGAAAATCTAAGTTTGTAAGACTTTAGCAATGGATTCTTACACACATTAAAGTTTTTCACTTGATTAATAACTAATTCTAAATCTCTGAAAAAATTGTAAAGCACTATACCTCTCTTTCTAGCCCATTGCAAACAATGAATTAACACTTCGTATTCAGCTACATTACAAGTACAAGAAAACTTTTGAATTAAAGATGAAACATACCTTTCATTTCAAGGCGAAGTAAACATTAAACATGCACCTTGTCCTTTCTTATTCTTAGCTCCATCAAAATGAAGCTTCCATAGTCGTTCTATTGTTTTTTCTATTTTAGGTAATAAAGGATATGGTGAATTTTCTTCATGCAAGCAATAAACACTGAAAAAATCTTCTTCTGCTTCTTTGAAAGGGTCATAAGCATGTTCTTCTTGAGTTTTTTCATCCATAAATAGATTAGAGACACCGTCTAGTGCAGAAACATGTGTTGTAACATAAAAATTAGATTGATCTAAAGTTACATAATTTATCTGCAACATTTGAAGCATGTGGCTCAATATGAAATCTAGCCAAAGGATCTGAATTTACAAACCACTACAAATAATTGGAAAGTCAGAAATCAATTCTCATTCAAAGAGAAAAACTAGAAAAATTTACTTTAGCACTCCTATGTCAAAAATTCCTCCCATGTGCCTTACAATTGCACACACAATATATAGCAATTTTTCCCTGCTATCTACCTTAAAAATAGACTAATATTTGTACTCGCCCATGCATCCTATTTTTATCCTTTATCATGAATAAATAAAGGAATAAAATAAACATGCAAGATAATTACAATGTAAAAATAGATTTTCAATACAAAGAATACACTCGGTCAAACTGATTTAACTCACTTATTTTGTTGCATGAGGGGTGTACAGTCACTTTGTAACAATTAAGGTACTTGGGTGAATAATTTTGATTGGTATTTTTAAAAACATATTTTCATCTACAAGTCACCCTTTTACATGCATAACACTTGTATTATCCTACTAATGTGACACATGTTCTATCTCTAGTGCATGCATGATTTTGTCTTATTTTCGAAAGGTCACTGCCCATGTGAAAAAGCTATTATTCTTCTCCACTTTGGCAAAAGATAATAATAATCAAGGGGCACATGACCAAACTTCACATGGAAGTGGAACTTGGTGCATACTAGGGTTTTGCTGATTATTACCACCCCTTTAATCATTTGCATACAATACTTTTGATTTTTATAAGGTTCGGGCCCCCTTGATTATTATTTTCATGGTGACTAAAGTTGAAACATAAATATTTGATTTAATCATTCAGTCCCATCCTCTCAAGGCTCGACCCTTTAACTATGTCGAGTGATCTTTTCTAACACATGGTTAATTAGGGTCTCTATATGTTGAAGACACATATGCATTTAAAACTCTGTGGTTGGATTTGCTAAGTCATGTTGAATTTGGTAACAAAATAATTAGAAACCCATCATTTTTTCATTTACCAATTTTGAGTAAAATGGCTACAAAGCCTTGGAATTTTTTTTTCTCGACCTCCATTAATGTGATCTTGAGCTTATTATGAAGGATTTTTTTGGTTTTCATAACAGCCGCCATCGCCAATCCTTCTGGGTTTTTGATCTTTTGAGCTCATTGTTTTTGCTTTGAGGGTTTATTCGCGGTTGTCGTTCCTATGATTTTGAAACTCTCCGTGTTTTCTCAAAATATATGTCATCTTTATAGAAGAAGGTGAGCTCTGTCTTTATAGAAGAAGGTGATTTTGTAACTCTACCTTTGTGCTCATATTGATTGTTCCTGGATCTTATTTGATACTAATATTCTGAAACCCTTGTGGATATTTGTTTTTTCTTCCATGATTTTGATCTTTTGAGCTTAAAACAATTCCGGGTAGTGACTTATCCACTTTGTTCTTGTGGGTTTCATTGAATTTGACCACAAACTGGTAAGTTCTTTGCTTTACTTTTGAGATTTTCTATAATACCTTAATGGGTATTTTCCAAAAATGTAGAAAATATTTCCATGTAGCCTGTACTTGGTTTTTTCCTTGAATATGTTGTTCTATGTATGATCTCCAATTAATGGGTACATAGCTTGTTGTTACGACTCATAAATGGTTTTATCTGTTGTTTTGTTTTGTTTTGAGCTTGTATTTGAAGCTTCACTTTATTTTCTAAATATGGATACCATGGAAGAACCGTTCTATTCTGATTTAGCTATAATTTTTACTTTCCTTGCTCTAAAAACTCTATATCTGTTCAGGGTAAGTGAAAATCTTGTCACCATTTCTATAGCTAACTTTTCATTTTCTTAAGTCATAATGCTTTGTGAATCAAACTTTTATGAATGTAGCTTCGGTTTAAATATCATTTTTCAATAATCTATATCCATGATCATTCTAGCTTGAAGGTTTGTATTCAACTCATGGTGATCTCTTCTGTAAAGTTTGAATGTGATTATTTAAAATCTTTCATCTACTGTTTAAAAATTTAGGCATACTTTTTCATTTAATAAAAAATTAAAACCTAACCGTCCTTCACCGAATAATTTTTTTCTTGAGGGAATAAAAAGAGTCTACGTCGTTTGTATTTTTGATCAGATTTGGGTATCTTTTTAGCCTAAACAAGGCTCTATTTAAATAATCCATTCTCGGATGTCATTGGTGTTTTACGGGTTATCGTTTCTTGTGTTTTTGAGTATCCATTTGTGCCTTTCGAGATTTATTTGGCTATAATGCAGATCATCTTGTCTTTATTCTGCTCATGTGCTTAGTGGCTGTGATGATGAGCTTGTTGAAATTTCATTAATTCAGTTCATGCTTGACTGTTGCTTTTGTTAGAGTGTGTTCATATTTGGCATTGAAATGATTTACCTAGAGTACATGTTGAAACTGAAATGACTGTATATAAATTTTGAGAATGCAATCTATAATTTCACTTTAGAAACAATCATTTTGATGCTTCATTCTATGATGAACTATTTGCTATGATTAGCTTTCGAATCTCATATTTTATTGTGAAACCTTAATGCTTTTCTAGTTTTTGTAGGTTTCTTTGTTCTTGTGGGACTTACATCATTCCTTGGTTTCATTCAATTGATATATTTAATATTTACATTTAATGATTCTTTTCTACTACATCAAGTTAATAGTTTCATTCGCTCTATTACTTTGTAGCTATACTTCTCATTTTGACACCAACAAGTGCAAGTGAGTTCTTTCGTGAGTTACTTAGATCTAAATCTTGCATTGTTGGTATTTGGGCTTAGTTTAATCTCCTCTTCTTCTATGAAGTAAAGAACCTGTGATGAAAGCTTGACATTTGTTGTTGCTCATTCTTGTACCTTTGCAATGATGATGTAACCACTTGTTTGCTGGTGGAAATTTATTTTCATGAATTTCATAATTGAACCTAGAAATTTATATGATTTTCTTGATTATTGATACTCTGCTTCAACTTTTAACTTATTGAAAAGTTATCAAGATTCCATTATAACCAAAATCCACGAATTTTTGATTGATTCTTATTGCATAATTCATTTCGAGCTTTATCAGTCAGACTATATCTTTATGACTTGTAACTTGTAATCTGTACTTTGATAGATACTTTGCACTTGACTGTAATTTGATCAAACTCTGATATCTTTTTCTTGCATGGTTGTAACTTATATGATGATCCTTTTGAGCTACTGTGTTTTTCAATGGCACTTGCATTGATGAAAATGTATTCTTTTATTTCTGCAATATCATTCAAAAAACTTCATCTCCTGTACATGCACACTTCATAAAATAGTTAGAAAAATGAAGGCTTAAAGCCTCTCTTGCATCCTATAATGATTATATTTTCATTTTGCTTCTGAGAACAATATAATGAGATGTACTTGTTGGTTCTACTTTATCATTTCATGTAACTTATCTGTACTTGAACCTTTTAAACTTCCTTTTCATCATCATAACTGAGATTTACTTTCTTGGAAAAATAAAACAAATGAGCAATGTTCTTGAACCCTTCTTAATTACTGATTCTGAGGTGGAAATATCATTTTATCCTTTATAGTGGCTTCTACATAAAATTGTACTTGACTGATATCATTTACTTGCTGCACCTACTTGACCACTTTTAACTGTTCTTTTGAGCACATATCTCTCATTCATACCTTTAAAGTTTCTTTGCTTATGGTATCTCCTATAACTATCCTCTTCATGGTTCTGATAGAGGTTTGTTAATGAAAACTAGAAGATACCCTTGCTCATTTTATGTGTTTTGATGAAGACTTTGCTCATTAAGAACTGCTATTGTATCTTTCTTCCTCACTTGATTTAAGTTTTTTGATACCTTTATTTTATAATATTCCATCTGAAGTTCCTTTTTCTCGGGAAAGATAATAAATTTTTATCATGTAGATTATTTCAGCGATTATTTGATTCATTCATAGAAATTATTTTTCATAAAAGATTTTTGTTTTATCATCTCACTACTGCACTTGCACACATAAAGAAATAGCTAGAAAATATTTAGGTTTTGGCCTCTCTTATGTTCCATTTTTTTATTTTCTCTTTTTTTTTGGAATGATTCTAGGAATCATATGTGCTATTTACATAATACTACTCTTATTAGTTATGTATCTGTCTTTCCTATAACTTATACTTCCGATGTTAGGATATCCATTTACATGAAATTAGATAGTATAGGTATATGGATCAAAACCTTGAGCTCGTGACTAATAGTCTTCCTATTCTATTTCCCAGGTATAATGCCACTATCACATAGTGAGAATGAAGATGGAGTAAAGATGGAGCTGGAAGTGGAGCAACGAAGATGAAAGAAACCAAGGAAATTATGGGTTTTTTCGTAGTCCTTTAATTTTTCATTTCATGCACATGTACCTTCTAATTAAGTAGTTATGAATTAATCTTGAGTTACATCCCATGGCTTGTTTGGGAAAAACTAAATTTTTTTATGAATAAAAATATAAATTCTCAGAATCGAGTTGTGTACTTATTTCTACATTTAATTTTTATGTATGGATTGTATAACGAACTAAACAACTCAAGTAACATAATTGGATGTATTTAATCATGAATGAAAGAAATTTTAAATACCTAAAACTTTATTAATGAACTCTCAATCACTATAATCTACAACTTTGTTTTTGTTCCAAAATAAACACTCAACTTACTCTGTAATTCTATCCTTCATCAAGCTAATACATCTGTCCTTAGGGGATTTTGTGTTCTCTTTCCGAAGAAAAACATATTATTGAAGAGTATGTGATTTGTTGAATTTTCTAATAGCACACATAGCTCCAAATTACATGTAATCACAAATTTTCTGCAACTAGAAAAATGATGATACTGTAATGCATAGAAACACATAGCTGTAAATTACATGTAATCATCAATTTTACTGAATTGGAAACATGATGATACTTGTAATGCATAGCACACATAGCTAATCATCAATTTGTTGCAAATGGAAACATGATGATATTGTAATGCATTCGAGTTAGTTAGGTCCACTCCATCAATATAATCCATCGTAATAAAGTTTTGAGTTTCCCAATTTTGTACAAGTGCAAAAATTGTCAACACTTACACTAGACAACCCTAAAGGAAGTAACCATCAAGAGTGTATATGTGGAGAGAGGAGGAATAAGTCTTTTATTTGTTCATTTTAAGGTAAATCTAAGTGTTTAAAAACCCAAAAGAGGAAAGAAATCCTCAATGTGATTTAAGGCTCTCGAAATGCTTCTAAATTCTCATGGAAGCCTTAGCTTCACTTATAATCCCTCGATTGATGTAAGAATTATTTTCTGGTATCAAGGTCATGTTAGGTCCTTGTTGTCCATTTTTATCGATGGGAAATGGATGAAACTATGTATATTTCCCTATTTTTTGGATATTTCAATTGTCCTTATGAATCGATTATTATAAATGGACATTTTTGATGAGAGATTCCTTCAATTCAGCCTTTGGTCTCAATCTCATTAGTGAGATTTCTTCACAAGAGGCTCAAGAGTACGAGATGAATATAGGTGAAGATGTAGCTTCCTTTCTATTCAAGGAGAGAGAGTGTGATGAGGGGAGGCATGAGGAGATGGAAAAAAATGATGATGCCAAGGGGAAAAGAGAGGGGGAGATGGACAAGAAAGTTATTTAATGTTCTCATTCACTTTTCTATAATTATTTCTGGATAACTTGATATTAAATTTATAACACAATTCAGATATTTATTATTCCAGGTTTTTCTGATGGGGTATAAGTGAAATTCATGTCATCTAATATAGTCATTATGATAGGGGTTGTTTGTGATAGTATATGCATGCAACTTGTCATGACATGAGAATCCCCCATAACTTTCAAGGTCATCATTTCTAAGGCCATTTTTCTCAATGCACCATTTCCCTACCATTCGACATTTGTAAGAAATTTGGTAGAGTGTGTCAAAGGGTGTAATTGATGATTTAATTTAATTATATGTTTAATTGAACGATTCACCTATGTTGACTAATTTACTAAATGAGTAGCTTTCGGGATGATACAAGTACATGTTGTAGTAAGGAGGGTTCACCATAATTGAATGCAGACATCCGTGCTCCCCTATCCTTTGGATCACACTTCTTCTATTCATAGATATGAGAAGAAGTGCATTATATTTTTGGTTCAATTAATTTTGTTTTTGCAAATAAGATGCGGAGGAGATGACAACATTTATTGTATAACATTTATAGTATAACAATGCTTATGAGGGTTGTGATTAATATAGATGTATATATGATGATGTTGTTACTTTAATGTGTTTATGTGCTCGTGTTTGATGTTTGTGATTTAGTATTGCATTCATTATATATTGAATATGGTTTGTGGTTTATATTAATCAATGAAATGAGTCGTGGCTATAGATTAGTAGTTATTGAATAATGTTTATGGTTTTTTGTTTGTTTTTATATAGATTTATCCATTTATGCTCTGTTTATAGTGCATTAGATGGTTTTTATTATTATTATGAGACATTCCATTTATTATATTCTAATGCTTATTAATGGAACCCTCATTGCTAGAGTCATATGTATGATGATGTTATCACTATGTATGTGGTTAATGTATTAAAAATGAGATGTTATCTCACTATGGATTATGGATTATAGTTTATGGTTTAATACTTGAATTCTTCTTCCATGTATTCCTATGTGGGTTTTATGCTCTTGCTAAATTTTCATATATTTCATCTATGAAAATATTTTGTTGAGTATACGTTAAGTGAATTATTTTCTTTATAATTATGTTTATACGCCAACGGATATAATTTTTTTGTTTAAATGTAGGTGTAATTAGATGGCTAGAGAAAAGAAGGATGGAAAGCACAAGGCTAAACATGTGGAGGAAATGAAAGACTATGAATCATTTGATAGTGCCACTTATGTGTTCGGAAAGTTTACAAAGAGGCCTACAAATGAAGTATATTTTAGTTTTTCACTAACTTTGAAGAGGGAAATGCATATCCACATAATAATTTCTTAATATGGATTACATCATTAAAAAAAATGTAAAATCATCTTGGTTTGCACCTTGTCAAAAAAACATTACATTTTTCAAAGTGCTAAAAAACATGGTGTGTTTCTCAAAATGGTGAAAATCACACTTTCATTTTCTACACTTTGAAGAACACAATGCTTCTCCACATGATAATTACTTAATATGTATTACATCATTACAAAAAGGTTAAAAATAAGCATAGTTGACACCTTGTCGAAAACCGCATTGCATTTTTTAAAGTACTGAAAAACATGGCATATTTTTCAACATGTCAAAAAACAATAATTGATTTTTATGCACTTTGATTTCTTGACATGATAATTGATAACATCGGTCTAAAAAAGGTGCATGGGCATCATGGTTTACACCTTGTTGAAAACCACATTATGTTTTTAAAAGTGCTTAAAAACATAGTCTATTTTTCAATGTGGTTAGAATGACACTATGTGTTTCTACAAGATGAAAAGTGTAGTGCCCACTCCTCTTCGAAACTTATCACATTTTTATTTTGATTATTATGGACTATACACATGCACTTTACAATGTTATTTTCATTTAGCATGATAATAGATGGTAGAGATATTACAACTATTTATATGTTGTGATTCATATTATGGTTCTATGGATTCTTAGAGGCATGGATAAACATTCTTCATTGATAATAATGATGTGTTGATTAGCTTATATATATAATGACATTCTGAATTTCCGTCGTATGGACTATTTTATTGTGTTTTAACTAATCTTGTTATCTCGCTGATAATTATGAAATGGTAGAATTGAGATATTTTTGAAATGATAAACAAAATAATAACATTGTTTAGCATTGATGATGACTTTGATATGATGATGTATATTAATGGATGTAAATGTATTTTACTATTGATGTATTTTATGTGGACATGAGTCCGAAGGAGGTATTGTTTTATTTTTTTAGGTGTTTATATTTTAACAAACTAAAATGGGATAGGAGACCAACCATATTGGAATATTGGATTGATATAACAAAGGTCACCATGGCATCTTTATGTTAAATTTTATTGTCGTGTTGTTATATTTTTAGGAGGTTCTCGTAGGGGTGACCTAAAATTGTTACCATGGGCCATGCGTTTTTTTCCTTTTATTTTTTATTATGTTGTGAATATGTGTTTTACTTTAGTAATATAACTCCCTTCATTATTGTTGTGTAATGTACTCTCATTTAAGTTGAGTAATCATTTTTATTAAGTAATTTGAGATCTGAGAAAGTAGTATTTAATTTTGGTAAATTGTTCTTGATTTTATTGTGAATTTGAAAGCATTTTTAAAGGTTTAAATGTTGTGTCCTCAATTTTACATGTAAAATTATGATTTGGGATTAAGGGCCTTTTTTGGAGTCCCACACCTCTTAAATTCATATAACAACTATATCTACAGGTTAAGGGGTCCAAAATAGACCCCATTATGTGATTTGTAACCTAAAAGGTGATATCTATTGCACTTTCTTACATGAGTTTTTAATTGTGTCCTTTAGAGGTGTGGGTAAGATTTTGTGTGTGTAAGTTGTTTTCCATTTCCTCAACCACCAATTTATTAACCTTGGATTTGATGTTTGACTTGAAGAGGTGGAGTTGAGGAGAAGTTATATGGCTTCCTACATGGAACTGCCTCACCGTCCTTTCCTCTTTATTAATATATGTTGGTTAAGTTGATGGTTTTGGGTTACTTCATTTTGTTGTACGAGATTATTTTGGATTTTTAGTTTGAGTTGCTTGTTTGGGAGTCTTGGACCTTTCTTGGATTTAGGATTGAGCTTGGCAGGAGCTTAGAGTTATGATTTGGATGAATTTTCTTGTAATGGAAATGTAGGAAACTTCACACATGTAATTTATTTTTATATATGTGTGTGTATGTAAATAAATGAATGTTGTGTGTGCATATTTTTGGGATTGGGTAGTATGTTGTTAAGTATGGTGTAGGAGAAATTTTATGGGGATATTTTGGTGGGAGGCATATGAGTATTGTTGCACATTTTTAGAGGGAGTTTGGTTGGTTGGACCACTATTTAGATAATAAAAATGCTTGCTTATCTTATATGTTTTATTTGAGGGAGGCATAAGAGATTGAGGGAGGTATAAGAGAATTTGAGGGAGGAATAAGAGTCTTGTTTTGTTTTTTTTTTTTGTTTGTTTTGGAAGCTTCAAGGTGGGAACCTAATTGAATTGGGAGGCATAAGTGATCACCCCATAGTTCCTTGATCCATTGGCTTTGAGATTTCAAGCCCTATTTGGAAAAGTTACATTCTTTGATATTATTATTTTTATGCTTATGTGTGTGTTGAAATATTGTTGGCATGTGTGTTGTATTGTGGAATAATTTGTGAAATTTTCCATTGGTTGTATCCATTTCTTATTGCTCTATGGTTGGGGCTCGGGTGCAATGAGGATAATAGCTTCTTCTCCTCATTGGATTATTGGTTGGGCGGAGAGCGTTTCCTACTCCCCCTTCTTTGTTGTTGTGCTTGAAAAGAAGAAAATGGTGGAGCTCAAGTTGAATATTTGGACTTAGAGTATTTTGTAGAAGACAAAAAGAAATCCTACATTTGTAAAATTTAGCCATGTTGTTTCCACATAGAGTGGAAGGCTTGTAATATTGCATTTTAAAAAAATTATTGTAAATTTTATTTAGTAAGTTGTAATGTTTTAGTTGATAGTAAAATTATTAATTTGTATTTTATGTTGGAAATTAAACTCTCAAAATTCTGGATTTTATTCAAGTTGCCATTTGTATTATTTTGAATGGAACGATGGTATTTAAAAGAAAATATTGTTCTAAACTTGAAATGAAAAAGGAGTTTATTAAGTGTAATGTATCTTGTGTTTTTTTCCAAATAATATATTTAAAAATTATGGGTTGGAGTTGATATTATACTAAAGTTATATACCTTATTTCAAAGGAAAGAATGCCACAAACTTAGTGTTTCAATAAAAAAATGAATTTATTTTCCATTCATTATTTATTTACCTCTTAAAAGCAGTTATCAAACGGTTTTGATATATATATATATATATATATATATATATATAGCTTTCTTCCTCCCACAATCACTAATACCAGTAGGCTTAACCAATTTTGGTAGAACCCGTACTAACATTAGTTACTATTTTTGTTACTGATCTTAGAAATATCCAATTTCTGACTTAAGTTATACAATTCTATGCTTAAAAAAATTTCACAAAGAATCGTGTGGAACTCTAATTATCTATTTAAATATTCATCTAAGTGAATAATTGATAATGGGATCAATTTTAGTGTTTAATGTTCCTAAAAATTCCCTAAACCATGCCAATGCACTAGATCCTTTAGAAAGATTTCCACGAATCGTAAGAACGTGAAAAACAAAAGCGATCCGAGCTCAAGATATGTCCGGTCAAAGTTCAATCAATAGCAAATTTAACTTGGTCAACATGTCAATAATTGGGCAATAGCAATGCGACACGTGGCAAAAGAAGAAAAGGGAAAAATGAAGGTTGCTCAAGTTGTTTGCATCCTCTGATCTTTGACAAACATAAAATTGGGCCAGAACAAGAGGATCAACTTTTGTTACGGAGGGAGCTCGGCTGCCATGAGGACGATAATATTATTGCTGATGTGGTGGGTCCTCAAACCACCACGTGGCTTGCCACCACAAGTTTGATTTGCCTATCGAGGGTCGATAAGTTGTATTTATTGCCATATTTCATTTGGAATTTCATTATATTACTTGGGTCGAATTCCATTTTTATTACCTTTGTAATTCTTTGATATTAACTTCCATGTTAATTACCAAGCTGCATTATTTGCATAGTTCGAGATTTATATTATCCAAATCAACATTGTTTGCTCTTATGCCTATATTGTTCGGGATTCACATTATCCCTTATTATTACAGCAGGGTTTGTTTTAGCTTGGTTCTCAATGGATAGCATAGCTCCCCATATAGCTTGGCAGATAATTATTATCCCAATGCGTATGGGTGAATCAACAACCAAACACACATAGCTCGGCCCATATCACGGGAATTTAAAACAACACAAATCCAAAGTCAAACATAGCTCGACTAATATAAGTGGTGGCCAACAAAAGGTGAACAGGTGTGGCCTAAGCCATGTTTTAAATGGTTTGTCATTTTACATGTAAACCTCCAACCATGACTACCTCCGCTCAATGTGGGATATCTCACCCAGATGCAAATCCAATCCTGCTAAAAACTATTCCGCCAGGTTTTGAACCCATGACCTCTACTCCCAAAGACTTATCAGCCAAAAAAATTCAGCTACAAGGTCCAATGAGATGAGACAATGCTCAATTCTATTTCAACAAAGACATTGGGGTAGTGATCACTGTGGAGGAGGATAAGGAGGCAATTCTCGAAAAAACCATTTTGAAGGCCTCGCACTCAGATTGGGAACTTGGAGTAAAAGGTGAAATAGAGGGAATTCTTAGACGATTTCAAAAATTTAACATTTGATGTTTTTTGTTGAGTTTAAACTTATTTTTGGAAGATTTGAATTCAGTTTTTAATAAGGATCTACAAGACAACTATTTTGAAAACATGAATTTCAATGCACTTCTGGTCCAAAAAGTGACTTGGTGTAAACATGAAAAGTGTTCATAACTCAGACATGATCTTATATATATGATTTTTTTTCATAGAACGTTTTTAAATCTCCATTTGTAGGTGTTTTTTCTAATGCAGATGCAAGGAGATCACATTGTGAAAACACTTGTATGAGCCACGAATCATTCTTAGGACAATTTTCTCGGTATTTTTCAAAGTTCTTGGGACATTTGATCAATTCATTTGTAGTTTTTGATTCATTATTGGTTTTTATAAGATTTATTGTACTTACATTTCAATATTGTTAATGATTTGGTTCAACCCGAACCGGGGATGTAGGAATTTCTAAACCCCGTAAACAATCTTGTTTGTTATCGAGTGTTTTTAGTTTTCGATTATTTATTTCTTACCCAAGTTTTCTAGACTTCTATGGATGCATAATAATAAGAATTTAATCAATTAGTGGAGTTTAGGATACTTAAAATTGGTTAATAAAATTACGATCTTTGGAAAATTTTAAAAGTAAAAAAATACAACACTCATTTTTAGATCAAGTTTGGTATTAGAGAAATTAGATTGTCGATTAGCTTCTAATTGTGTTTAGAAATTTGGCTTCAGTTTCAATATTGATTTCAGTTTTCAGTGTGTAGACATTTTGGGGCTTGTTAATCTTCTTTTACAGTGTGTAGTTTTGGAAGTACAGGTTGTGTTTGTAGGAACCGGGAATCATGGGCAAGTCATCCAAACATGAGCAACTAGATGAGCTTGAAGCCATAAACCACCAAATCCAAGAAGAAAAATCTTTCTTGAGAGATAATTTTTATTCCTTGGAAGAGGAAATAGTGTGGTTAAAATCGAGCCACAATCATTTATAACTAAGAAAGAGGAGTATGTTAACAAGATGCTTAAAGAAGTATTATCAAAGAAGTTGATGGGCTTTGATAAAGAGTTGCAGGAAGAAATACGGACCAAGGATGCCCTCTTGGAAAAGATGCAACAAGGTGAACATAAGAAGGAAATTCCTTCCAAATCAGATGCAGGTACTATGATAGAATGCACTGTAAGTTGTTCACATTTTAATTCTTCTTCTTATTCAGATTTCGAGATATTCCTTTGGGTCGGTTTGAAAAAAACACTAAGGGAATTAGGTCTAAGCTAATGGTTAAGATGGGTTTTAATGGAAAGGGCCTTGGTAAATGGACAAGTGATGCTAACCCAAGTATAGGTAGAGGATCAGCCTCATTTTGCGAGTTCGGGTTATTCTAGTGGGAAAATGGAAATTGGAGAAAGTTCCAAAGCAGCTGAAGGAAGACAAGCTTCCAACAACCAAGGATCTATGCCACTAGAATTGTAGGATTCCACCATCAGGAGGAAAAATGAAAGGTGTAAGAAAACAGGTAAAAGAGGTAATCAGATTCCACCTCCTTCCACTTACACTAAAAATAACACTAAGGGAAAATCAAATCCTAAAACATTTAATACGCTCTTTTAGTTGGAACAATATAGCTTTGGTAGGCAGAAATATGCTTTCCCTTGCACATTTTGTGAAGGTACTAATCATTTTGTTGCATATTGTTGGAAGAGGAAAATTTTGATTAAGAAGTTAATGCCTTTTTGAATGATAAGGCAATAAGGCAGGTGCTAAAGACCAATCTCACCAAGGAAAGGTGAGAAATGGGAAGAATGTTACCTCTCCTTGATAGGGGAATCATTCTCGTAGATAGATTTCTTGAGAATGGTAAAATGGGTAAGACTCCTAATAACTTAGGAAGTTAAATTTTGTTCCCATTGTAATAGGAATGGTCATGATGTTAAGGTTTGTTGGTTTTTTCCTAAACAACAAAATTGTAAAGTTGTTTAAAAAAAGAACAATAATGTAAAACCAATAGTGCTAAACCTAAATAAAAATCATTTTGGTATTGAGAAGGTAAAAAAACCAAAATGGAAAAACCCTAGTGATTGAATGGGAAAAACACTCCTCAACTTTATATTTGCACTACAAGTAAATTCTTGATAGTAGGAAAGCAATTTTTTTTTCAGAGCTAAATTTTAGGGATTCTGTTGATTGATAAGGATTTGTTCCTAAGTTGATATTTAAGCTTTGAAAATGAATGGAAACAATGAAGAGAAGATTTGAGTGATAGGTTCATCATACTTATATTCATCTTCTCACATTTTGGTTGGTTATTCCATTTTTGACAATAGGTATGCAGGGATAGGCATCAACAAACATGTCAAAATTTGAAACTCTAGTTTTATATGTGCAAATATTATGGATGCTTATAAGACCCATTCAGACACCTATTTGATATTGTAATAAATAGACAAACTTGTTGTATCCACATGTGTTATTTGCACTAATTTATAAGACCCTTATTTTGGGAAATTTTGATTTTTGTAACTATCAGATGTGGTTGCAATTAGGGTGTAAATTTATTACACTAACAAATTGGTTTGCAAAGGTACCAGGTGATCATTTTGCAGATTATGGAAGTTCACCAATTTGGGTAAGCATATAATTTATAATCTATCCCTTTACAATTCAGTGTATGGATAGAATATTTAGCAGATTCACGTTGATTCGGATTTTGACTATAGCTATTTTTGGCGTTGATGGTTTAATTATTCTAGATAGTGAATATTTGTAGTTGTAATCAGCATAATCACAAAGTGTCAGTTGAACACTAGCTTCCATTATAGATGGGTGTTATTATCTGACTTATTATTTGTGATGGTGATACAATGTTTTTAGTGCGATTCATGTTGATTCAGTTGTTGACCATAGCTATTTTGGGTGTTGATAGTCTATTTTATTTTGGATAGTGAATACTTGCAATTGTTATAGTTTTAGATGGACAGTGGGCACTAGCCTAATTGTGGGCAATTTAGATGTTTGGTATACTGATGTGTTTATGAAATTGTAATTTAAGTAATTGGTCGTATCACAAAGTGACAGTTGAACACTAGCTTTCCGTAATAGAATGGGTGTTATTATCTAGTCAGTTAATTGTGATGGCATTACAATGGGGTATGACAGTTCACAGTTGTGTGCAGAGTTGACAGGGTTACAATGTTTCAACTGAACACTAGCTTAATTAGGTGTTATTATCTGGTTGGTTATGTAATTAGCTAATCAACTATTTGTATTTTTACTAACCTATAATGTTATTTCAGGTTATTTTATGTGTTTTTGTAATCTAGGAAGAGATAGCATTATTTGTGAGTTGATAAACAACTTTTTGTGGACAAAAACATTCTCAGTAGGGAGGACTAATCGGGGATCACTTTTAGTGCTAAATGGTCCTAAACTGCCCTAAACCATTCCGGTGTAGTAGATCCTTGAGTGATATTTCCAATGACTATAAGAACGTGAAAAATGAACACTCGAGATCAAGATATGTTCGGTCAAAGTTAAGTCAATAGGATAGTCAACTCTAGTCAACATGTCAATAATCGAGCAATAAAGAATGCGACATGTGGAAAAAAGAAGAAAAGGGAAAAATGAAGGTTGTTTGAGTTTTTTGCAACCTCCAGTCTTCGACATGCGTAAAATTAGGCCAGAACAAGAGGCTCAACTTTTGTTACGGAGGGGAGCTCGGCCATTGTGAGGACGATAATATTATCGCCGACATGGTGGGTGCTCAAACCACCACAAGTTCAATTTACCTATCGAGGGTCGATAAGTGGTATTTATTGCCATATTTAATTTGTAATGTCATTATATTACTTGGGTCGAATTCCATTTTTATTACCTTTGTAATTCTTTGATATTAACTTCCATGTTAATTACCAAGCCGCATTATTTGCATAGTTCGAGATTTATATTATCCAAATCAACATTGTTTGCTCTTATTCCTATATTGTTCGAGATTAACATTATCCCTTATTATCATGGTAGGGTTTGTTTTAGCTCTATTCTCAATGGATAGCGCAGCTCCCCATATAGCTCGGTGGATAACTATTATCCCAACATGTATGGGTGAATCAACGACCAAACACACATAGCTCGGTACATATCACGGGCATTTCAAACAACACAAATCCAAAGTCAAACATAGCTTGGCCAATATAAGTGGTGGCCAAAAAAGGTGAACAGTGTGCCCTAAGACACGTTTAAAATGGTAGGTCATTTTACATCTAAACCTCCAACCATGACTACCTCCGCTCAATGTGGGATATCTCACCCACATGCAAATATGGTCTTTGCCAAAAACTATGCCACCAAGTTTTGAACCCATGACCTCTACTCCCAAATAATTATCGGCCCAACCAATTTAGCTACAAGCTTGTAGGAGATGAGACAACACTCAATTTATTTCAACAACACTCAGCAAAGGATGTGGAGGAGGATAAGGAGGCACTTCTCGAGAAAATGCCATTTTGAAGGCCTTGCATTCAGATTGGGAACTTGGAGTAAAAGGTGAAATGGAAGGAATTCTGAAATGATTTAAAAAATGTAATATTTGATGTTGTTTTTTTAGTTTTATCCTATTTTTGGAAGCTTTGAATTCATATTTTAACGAGGATCTACAAGACGGTTGGAAAACACGAATTTCAATGCACTTATGCTCGAAAAAGTGTCTTGGTGTAAATATGAAAAGTGTTCAAAACTTAGATATGATCTTAGATATATGATTTGTTTTCATATAATGTTTATAAATCTCCATTTGTAGGTGTTTTTTCTAATGCAGATTCATGGAGATCACATTGTGAAAATACCGTAGGAGCCATGGATCGTTCTTGGGATGATTTTCTACTATTTTTCAAAGTTCTCTGGGACATTTGATCAGCTCATTTGAAGGTTGTGATTCGTTATTGGTTGTTTGTAAGAGTTATTGTAATTACATTTCAATATTATTAATGGATCGGTTCAATCCAAACCCGGGACGTAGGAATTTCGAACCCCATAAACAATCTTGTTTGTTATTGAGTGTTTTTAGTTTTTGATTATTTATTTGTTACCCAATTTTTCCACACTTATATGGATGCATAATAATAAGAATTTAATCAATTTGTGGAGTTTAGAATACTTAAAATAGGTTAAAAAAATCACGATCTTTCGAAAGTTTTAAAAGTAAAGAAAATACAACACTCATTTTCATATCAATAATTCTTTAAATATCCTTTTTATACTCATGTTATTTGGAATAAACTGAATCTTTAGTTCATGACGTCAGCTACTTTAGTAATATTAGCAATTCTCTAACCGACACTAGTAACTAGAAATTGTATGTAAATCAAACCTTCAACTTTAAACTTACTAAATTTCACTTTCGTGTATAACTAGAGTAGTGAGGAATTATGGTAAAATATAAAATGACACAAAATGTATACATGTGAATATAGATGAGGATATACTCACTTGTATAAACTATTTTATAAATGTTACAGATTATCTCTAACAGAGTGGTAGTAGAACCGATATTGGTAGCCATAGTATACCGCAATCGATCAAGAGACCGCCACCTGGTCACTGTGTTTAGAATCGTTTGTTAAAAACATAATTTTTATCAAAGTAATGGTTTTAAATAAATGAAACTTGAACTTAATTTAAACCTATTGATATGCAAGCATATAGACGTGTATGTACATATATACACCCATGTATATATAAATGAAATATGTATATATTTAGATCCTTGAAATGGGTTTTCCCCAAATGAAACTCAATTAAATGAGAACCGTAAAACAACGCCAACCATATTTGTGGATGAATCCTTCAAATTAAATGAATGAAAACAACTAAACTTTACAAAATATATGCAAACAAATAAGTGAGCCAAATGGGGAAGGATATTTCCTTCCATTGTAATACTAAAACCTAGAGGAAATTCCTCCATGGTTTCTCTCATACTTTCATGGCTTCCTCTCCTCCAACCTACAAAACAAATAAATGTAAAGAGAAGAAATGAGGAAATTGAAGAAAGAAAAAATTAAAAGGATATCATAAGGATGATTAGGGTTAGGATGAAAACCTAAGATCTAAGGGCCTAAAATGAATCAATCTAAGTGTAGGGAATCAATCCTACAATTTTTAGATTGGGGTATTTTATGCGAATATATGTTTTAATTAAAAGCATGTGTGAATTCTGGGTGGGGCCACTTAGGGCCGTATATTTTAAGTTAAAATGTAACCTAATTCTTATGGTTTAGTAAATAATTAAATGGAATTAAAACTATAGTAACTAAATAATGGTATTTTGAATGGACATTAAAGCTAATGAATTCGGGGATTAATTTAACCAAGGGTAAATGTATAAGTGTGGAGTATGGATATTAATTTCCTAAAGGAATTAAAATTAACCTAAGCAAGGAATTTATGGATACATTCTTTAGAAGATTATAACCTGAAATAACTCTAGAAATAGATTAATAATATTTAATTATTAATCTAGGATGGATCAACCTAATGTAATGAAGAAAATAATTTTAGGCATTTATTAATCTTACTCATGGGTTAAATGCATGGACCCTAGGGACACTTGGAAAAAAATAGTAAACTTAGCACAACTCTAACACTTTGAACACATGACATTATGATAACTTAAAACATAGGAAATTAGAAAAGTAGAACAAAAACTAGATGATGATTAACTAACTCTTGCCTTGGTCTATGCACGAGGCATGGACTCAAAGATGGGGTCTTGCACGTTGAGTTAGATCTACCACCTTTATAGTAGGATATTTCTGTTATACTACCATAGATTTTAAAGACCTTAGAAGAGGTCAATCCAACTATACGAGGGTAAGTAGTAGGGTCACAATCTAGTCAACATGATAGGAATCCATCACATGAGGCTCAAAACCCTTCATGGTATAGCAAGGAACATAGAGAAAAGAACTTCTACATGGATTTAGATAGAAAGGCTTCACCGTAGAGGTGACATGGAGATATGGCTACAAGACATAGAGAGAGATCTAGGATCCCTAGATAGGGAGATGACCATTATGAGAGACCTAGAGGGAGATAGTAAAAAGTGGTAGATAATATCAGGGAGATCCTAAATCTACACCCATTTTATTTTTATGGATACATTAGGAAATTTAGGGAGGATGCATGGTTTGTTAGCTTGAGATGATGCTTCAAGATTTGTCTGTGTACCAATAAAATGAAGGCTCATTTTTCCATCCAACTTCTAAGAGACGGAGCCGGGGTTTTGTGGAGGACTAAGGAGAAGAAGCTCCATGTGGATTTAGAGACAGTTACATGAGATCTCTTTGAGGAGCATATTAGGATTCGGTACTTGTCTAGATGATTTATATAGTAGAGGATCGACAAGTTTCATGATCTATGATAGGCTAGCATGATAGTTCTAGAGTAGGAGAGAAGGTTTTCAGATTTATTTCAGTATGTCAACTAGATGCAAGATGTGGAGGTCAGAATCCATAGGTTCATTAGGAGCCTAAACCTAGATTTGGGAGAGGAAGTGCGCATTCATTGTCCACTAACTTTAGATGAGGTCGTAGAGAAGTCCTACATTGCAGAGAAGGCTATGGAGAGGATAAATCATGCTAGAGATAGAGTGAGGAGACTTATTCATCGATGTAGGACAAATAGTCAAGGGTTCAAATCCTCCTCCTCATGACAGAGATGGTTAAACACAATCCTATTTTAGACAACCACAATGACCACATTAGCAGTAGCAAACTCGTCCACCATATAGAACTCCACAAAGATTTGATGCACAAAGGGGATGAAATATGGGGCCTCCTCCTAGGGCACCCTTTAGGAATCGGGAACCACCGAGAGCTCGGTCTGCTAGAACTTGATAGGAGTAACTATAACATTCCTTGGAAAGATCATCGGGATCAACAACACATACCACTAGAGTACTGTAGGAGCCGCATCTCATTATAGGGGAGTAGTTAGTTATTCTGATTCATTATACAAGGCAATCATTGGAAAGATTTTTTGAAGAAACCTAATAAAATGGGTAAGGGACTTATTTCAGAGCTTAGAGTGGGTGATATGTCTAGGAAGCACTATATTTATGATTTCATCGAGATTCGCTAGGCTGAGCACCGGTGAAAATTTACTCATATTTTAGGTAGCATTGGTGGTATTTCTACCTCTATCTTATTTGATTCATGCTCCTAAGATTCTTTTGATTCTCCATCATTAGTAGACTGATGCATGTTGGTTCTAGTTAGGCAAGGCCTTAGTTGGGATGTTGGGATGGCTTCTTGAACCAAGTTCTGGGAATCCTTAAAGTCCTCAAGGAGTATGTACTTGATCTAGGACCATTTATCATGACTTTGAATATTTATATTCTTCCCTTGGGTTTGTATAGAGTTATTTTGCACATGGACTAGTTATTGGACCACAAAGATAGATTAGAATGTTATAGTAAGGTTATATCTTGTGTTGACAATCTAGGAGTTGAGTAACCGATTGCTAGAGTGAGGAGACTTATATCCATTCATACCATATGAAGTACATAACTTAAGTGGTGTGCACGTTGAGGTTTCAGTTGTATGCTATCACTTTTAGTGACAAGTTAGAGGATGAGTCTATTCGGCCATCACTTAATGATCACCCTATTTTGAATGAGTTTTCTAATGTTTTTCCAAATGATTTTCTAGGTCTACCTCACCCACATGAGATAGACTTTAATATTAATTGGTTTTGGAGTGGATCCTATCTCACACGTGCCATAGAGGATGACTACCATTGAGCTTTGTGACATCAAGTTACAACTAGATGGCCTTCTTGAGAAAGTCCTAATTCATCTTAGTGTTCATCTTAAGTGTATCTCCTTGGTCTCGCATCGGTAAATTTTTTGAAGGAGGGATCCTTGAGATTGTGTATCGATTACCACCATATGGAAAAAGTAGCAATAAAAAATCATTATCCCCTTCCAAGAATTGATGACTTGTTTTATTAGATGTAGTGGGCCACAATATTTTCCAAGATTGATCTTAAGTTTGGTTACAATCAGCTAATGATCATAGAGGCTGATATTCATAAGACAACCTTTTGTATATGATATGGCCACTATGTGTTCACGGGAATGCCATTCGGATTTGATGAATTCCCTGTAATGTTCATGATTTTGGTACCCAAATTTTTTCTCCTTTTCAAAGTGTGAGCACATCAAATATGTGTCATGAAGCTTGAAGGCGATGGATCATGGTGTGTGTTATTTTGTAGCCGGTGTATGATCTAACTGGAACTCAAATTTGTGGAGAGATGGATAGCACTAAAATAGTACTTGATCTTGTCCTAACTATTTTAGGTTGTGCCTTTCAAAAAAGGTAAGAGAACCTATTTTGTAACCCTCAAATGGTGAAGGAGACGAATATATCCCTCAATTTGTGAAAATAGTATGAAAAGGGCCTTGGGAAAATATGATCAACACTCAAATCTGACTTTCACAAGTTGTCACTTCCAAATTATGGAGATACCTTCAATGCAAGGGAAGGGTTACTGAAGATATTTTGAAATCCTGATATCTTTTGCATACTTTAGCAAATGGATTTTGATCTTCTGTGGGTATACAAGTCAAGACAGGGGGAAAACATGGTAGGATTAGTTGTTTTGAATGATTTTTTGGGTGGGAGTTTAGATTAGACAAACCAAGGTCCACAAGACTCTTTGAGGACTTCAGAAAAATATCGAGAAACTTAACAACAAAAAGAATCAAAATGATTAACCATACCTTCAACCGGGATATTGGCATCAAATGGAGGCCCTGATATGCACTTTTCAACAAAATCTTTGATCATCTATCACAAAATCTTGAGTTATAATGAACCAATGAAGCATTTAGCAATCACTATTTAAGAATGACCTAAGGTGCACCCAAAGGTTTGCAAACAATCTCTCGAAGTCAAGGAAGGTAAAGTGATTTTAAATTTTTTTCTCTTTATCGAAAAAGCTCTTCTTAACGTGAGATTGGAAATTCCATTAAACTATCACAAGAAATGAGAACATGTATGATGAAGAAATATTTTAAACACAATAATGAAACAAGAAACAAGAAACAAAAATTTGAAATCCATTCGAAATGTAAGCATTCACTGATTTTTCCTAAAGACAACACAGAATAACTCAAAAATGATAAGATTTATCGGTAGGGAATGTTTTGAAAAACAATATCAAATATTGTTAATGGATATACATGGGAAACCAACCTACCATGATTTGAAATCTGATATAGAGAGAGTTGTATGAGTTTCTTAGGTGGTCACTAAGAGAATGGGCTTCTTCCAAGATTTTCCGTGAAATTTTAGTTTTCAGGATTTTTAAATTCTTCCAACCCTTTTCATGAAAAATTCATGCAATATATATATCTCTCAATCTCCTTTGATCCTTATTTCCTAAGAAAATAATATGCCAAAGGATCAAATTTGTTACAAAAAATCCTCATGATTCGCAGACAGGGATGTTTAATAGAACACATCTAAAAAGTTTCCAGTTGTCTCAAAAAGAGATGAATCATTGAAAAATTCACATCATTATCCATTGTGGAGGCATGCTTTTCATCTTCAAAGCATGCAAATCCCCTTCCTTTCATTACTTCATCTTTATCCCTACAAAATTTGACTCTGCAACTTTTGGATCTCATATTTTACATTTTTGAATGGGTTAGGGAAAAAATTCATTTCAAAAACATCTATGATCTTATGATGTAACCTCAAAACCAATTGCATTGGTCCTTGCAGGCACAAACGACATGAATTTGTCAAAAATTTGGTGAAAATTGATGCAAAAATTGCATCTCCAAGCTTCCTAGAGCTCAAATGGTTTTGGCCAAACTGAAAAATGCATAGTTACCATTGATCTTCCTTTATCCTTTAATTCTGGTTCCTCCATGTGTTATAATGTGATTGGAAATGGGCTTGGGATAAATTTTTGATATTTAACACTTTTGGAAAAATGTAAAAATTAACATTTTTCTCCACCCCTCCACCCTTTGAAAATGAGCTTGACATGTATCCCAAACTGTGCCCCATTGGAATCGTGGACTGATTATACGCATTTCCACCTTTTTTGAAAATTTGCAAAATTTCTTGATTTCCTCATTGCTCGCCATTGAGATTTATACCTCACACGTGGCGCAATATGACTCGATAGGGAGTCGCTACTCAATTCAAACATTTTTCCTCTTTTTGGAAAAAGGAAAATTTTCCATTTTTCCTCCGTGGCTCCACCCTCCCAAAGAACATGTGTCATCAATAGATTGGCTGTGGGATAGTGCTCTTATTTATTTTTGACAAAATTTTCCACAAAAGGAAAATTTTCACCATTTACTCGCACTCCCGCACCTCCGCCATTGACTCCTCGGATGAATCTTTACTTTTACCTTCGGGATCACGAGTCCATTCAACAATTTTACCCTTTTGATAACTAGAGGCTAAAAATACAACTTTCCTCCGAAGGCCCACCTCCCTACCCTATGCTCTGATGCTGACACGTGTCTTCATCCCATTGGTTGTGATTTTGTGGTCCAATCTTATACTTTAACTCTTTTTCACCAAAGGCTGAAAAGTATCAAACTCCTCCACCTTTCCATCTCCCCCCTCCGCCACGTGTCCTCCTCTCGATTAGATGAGACACTTAGGGAATTTTCTTCATTTCGACACACATTTTCCAAAGTTCCCTAAGGAAAAATGACCCACCAATCTACCTTCACCCTACCTATGACATGTGTACCTACTCCGTGGTTGAGGCAGAGCTGCGGGGAAACTTGCACATTTTTCCAAAAACACAAAAATGTTAAGTTTTTAGAAATGACCCACCGATCCTTGTCCAATTAGAACAAGCCATGTTGCCAATGAATGTTGAAGAAGAAATTAATGGGAAAATGACACCCATCTAACCATCAAAACAGAAAATGCCAGGGGACACCTTAGAATTCAATTTTTCCTTCGTGGGTGAAGAATTTTTTGATCAAAGGACAAATGGAAAGTGATTCAAAGCAATTTACGACCATGGAAAGGTATTTTTGAGGGAAAATAAGTATAAAACAAATAATTTTGAGCTCTAAAGGCCGGAAAACACGGGAAAAATGGCAGAGGTATTTGAATGGGAAAAATTAGGGTAAAACATAGGGAAAACTTAGAGATTCCTTCAAAATGGTGCAAAAATGGAGAAAAAATGAACTCAAAGCATTCAAACATAGATACAAGTTGTTTTTTCACCAAATGCAAAGGATGGGAGAATCCAAAGCCGTTTTTTCTTAGAAACAAGGAAAAAATGCACTTCTCCTTAGCAAATTAGGGCAAGGTAATGAGTTTGCAAACAATCCAATGCACAAGAATGGAGCTACAACTTCACATCATCAATTTCATGAGGAAAAAATGTTTTAGAGCACAAAGAGCAAAGGGGAAACATGGAAAAATGATAGAGGATCAAAATGGGCACCAACATCGGCTCTTTCTTGGGGATGGGCTCCAAGTGAGTGCCACAAGAAAAAAAGTAGACCAAAAGAAAAAATAATCCATTTGGAAAATAGAGTCATTAGCCAAAGCCACCAAGAAACCAACTAAGAACTTGACAAAAATGACTGCCACACACCAAGGAAAACCATGAACCGACAAAACACCAAAAACAAAGCAAAAGAAAAACACTATACACTGTACAAGTTAGTAAGAAAACCTTGATTCAAAGAAAACAAATCAAGGGGAAACCTAAAATGTCCTCCATGTTGGATATGACCATGCCAAGAGGTTCGATATGTTTTTAACAACTCGGAAATATACCTCTTTTTCTTCTTTGTTTAATTTTTAAACCATCTAGTTTCTTTGAAGTTCCTTCATTGTGTTGAGTTAAACCTTTTAACATTTTTAAGGTTGAGTCAAGGACCAAATTTCTAGAAATAACAACATACTTAGGAGATTTATTTTCAACAACTTCATACTTCTTGAAATCCACAAAACTCACAAAGTGATCGATCTTAGCATCTGCTACAAAACTACATAAGATGCATTTTTGGGTCTTCAATAAGGTACAACATCTTTTGATCTCCATATAAATTTATTAAATTTCCTTGATGGGGATAGTGGCATAAGACATGTCCATTTGGACACTCCCACCAATACTTGTAGCCCATTTCCTTGATAATAACATACCCCATTTGGCAGGGAAATCAACAATCACAACATCCAATTTTAAATTCCTCCCAGGATAAGATGAAAGTTACACCACTAGATATTTGACACACCCAAAAATTGGAACTTTCCTGAAATCCAAAGCAGTAAACTTTCCATACACTTCTCTCACTTTGATTCCCAATTCATTCATGACCTCCAAAGGCATGACATTGCCTGATGCCCCAGAATCAAACATGCAGTTATGTAACAACTTGTCTTTGATAACCAACGTAGTGAAAAATAGATACATGTTCAACTGATATTTAATGAAAGAAGTTTCTAAGTAAACCTCAAGTTGTTCCCCCAACTCTTCCAACACTTGTGGCTATTCCAATTTTACAATGAAAATAATAATCCCAACCTTGTTTCCAAATCTACCTTGGGTACTCTCTTCCTCTCTGAATCCTAAATATTCAAAAACCTTTTTCTTGTGCTTAGGAATCCTGAGAAAATTAGCAATTGGGATAGGAATCTTGATCTGACTCAAGACTTGGGCAATGTCATATGGAGCATTTTTGGGTAAAGCAACACTAGGGGAAAGATTGGAAAATTCATCAAATGGTATGGAATTATTTTCATTTTGGGCATGGGGAGGATCACAAGTTTTGCTTGGGGGAATAGGGCCTTTACCATATGTATTTTTCTTTGGAGTTTCTTTAGTAAGCAATGGAAATTTTTACTTGGCTTGTTTCCCCTTGGAATCTTTACTTCTGGTGTTGTGCTCCTTCTATTGGGAAACTACAACATTCATAAGCAACTACCTATCCTCCTCTGAAGGAACCCCTCCATCATACTTCTCAATCATCAACTCCCTCAAGTATTCAAAATCATTATTGGGCAGCTCAAAGGCTTGTACATTATCAATTTCTAAAACATGAGAAGGAAGAAGAATATTTACCCATTGGATACACTCCCAAAAAATAAAATCAGTCCTAGCACTTATGACATTCGCTGAAGTTTCTCCTCTTGGTGAACTTGCAGGGATCTCCATCATGCAGACATCATCATCAATTTCATCATAAAATTCCTCTTCAATTTTTGATCTGTTCCACATGGAGGATGGGGTGGAAAACACGTATCACACCAATCAATATCAACAACTTCCTCAACAACAACAACCCTAGTAGTTAGGGGATCAGGTAACACTCTTCCTTCACGTGCTTGAGGATGTCTATTTGCAGACCCCATGGGTCCTTTCCCTCTATCATCAGATCTCTGATCACCCCTAGGATGATTAGAAAATCTGTCATTTTTTGTGCTTTTTGCAGACCTTGTGAAGTCTCGCCCAATTCCCTCCTCTCTTAGGCTAGTTTGTATAATATTTCTTTGACATTTCCCAAATTTTTCACAACCTCCTCCAAATCAACACCCTTGCTAGCTTGAGGTTTTTCAAGGTTTATTAACTTTACACCATCTCTCTTTAGAGGTTTCCCAATGTCCTTAATGTTATTTTCAATTTGAAGTGCCTTGGTAAAGGCCTACCTTAAATTGATAGGGTTCCTATCTCTTAAGTAGAATGTTGCCTTCTTATCAAATGCATCTGCATATTTTATTAAACAAGACTCATCATAAGGCCTCAAATTAATAGGAAGCCTTCTCAAAGTTTTCTTAAACCTTGTGTTAAAGTCATGAACTGATTCATTGGGGTTATTCTTGATATTTTCAAACTCAGACAAGAGAAACCTAGGATCCGTTTTGTCACCATATTGTAATCTGAATGCATTTTACATTTTAGTTCATGAATCAATAGAATTATCAGGAATATCCTTGTACCAATCACTAGCATCCTCCTCTAAAGTGTGGATAAACAATTTAATGTACATATCCTCAAATCCAATTTCAAAATCCTCCATCATATTATAAAGAGTTTCAAATATTGAGCACCTATTATGGCATTGTTTCCTTGGAACTTTTGAAATCTACTTCTAACATCCTGAGGTAACAATATTAGGATAACTAGCCATCCCCCTAAAATTTATTAAAGGTTTTGACAACAAATGGAGGCCTAGGTGGAGGCTGAGCCATGTTGTGCTGGTGGAGGTGATCTTGGGGGTGAGACAAGGTGATGAGGAGTGTGAGGTCTTTGGGGCTCAAGAATGTGGTTCACAAGATTTTTATTCTCTAGGTGCTGATTTTCTTGGAAAGTTTTACTATAATTAAAACACACATGTGTATTTTGAAAAAGGAACTCACTAGGTACATAGAAGGACCTTCACTAGTTGATATAAACAAGTTTATGAGAAGATTGCTTGAATAAGAATAACTGGAAGAAGAGTGATAACCCTCTATTAAAGGCTGATCTCTCTCACCAATTGATATACCTTTACCTAATGTCTGACCTTCAACAACCTTCCAAACTTTTCTTTCCTCCAAAATTATCTTTCCCAATTTTTGAAATAACTTTCTACTTAGGTCCCTCCGAAGAGAGATCTTCTTCCTTCCAGGTTTGCAGATTTTATGTGACAAACTTCACTTAATGTATGATAAGGTACTAGTATTTATCAAAATTATAAAGCAAGGAGTTTCCACTATGAACTTTCACCCTAGTTTTTGCAAATACACTATGAAGATTTATAAAATGACTGCAAATATCAGCACTATGCAAAGTTTTAATAGATCTGATCTTCTTTACTCAAATTTTCAACTATGGTGCAAAGTTTGAGGCAAAAATTGGAGACACTTGAAAATATCAAACTCAGAACTCTACTCTTCATTCCATCCTTATAAATCTGATTAGAAGATGATGCTCAGATTTGTAATTGCACATAAATCACATAAGAAGTATTACCAGGGATCTGAAACACTGAAATACTAAATAATGTCCCCAACGAGCAATGCATCACCGGTGTTGACGGGCTCAAAAGAATATGAACTGGAAGCATATTAACAAATTGGTCTGGATATTGCATTCTTCATCCTCGGCAGTGGTGCCATTGGTGTTGGTACCCAAATTTGTTCTCCTTTTAGTTTGATCAACATCAAAGATATGGCATGAAGCTTGAAGATAGATGGATCATGGTGTGTGTCATTTTGTAGTTGGGGATATGATCTAAGCTGGAACTCAAATTGTGGAGATATGGATAACACTCAAATAGGACTTGATCTTATCCTAACTATTTTAGGTTCCACCTTTCAACCAAAGTAAGAGAACCTATTTTGTAACCCTCAAATGGTGAAGGAGATGAAGATATCCCTCAATTTGTGCAAATAGTATGAAAAGGGCCTTGGGAAAATATGATCAACACTCCAAATCTGACTTTCACAAGTTGTCACTTCCAGATTATGGAGATACTTTCAATGCAAGGAAAGGGTTACTGAAGACATTTTGAAATCCTGATCTATTTTGCATACTTTAGCAAATGGATTTTGATCTTTTGTGGGTATACAGGTCAAAACAAGGGTAAAATAGGGTAGGATTAGTTATTTTGAATGATTTTTGGGTGGGAGTTTAGATAAGACAAACCAAGGTCCACATTAGACTCTTTGAGGATTTTAAAAAATCGAGAAACTTAACAGTAGAAAGTATCAAAATGGTTAATCATCCCTTCAACTAGGATATGTGCATTAAATGGAGGCCCGATCTACACTTTTCCACACAATATTTGATCGCCTATCACAAAATATTGAGTTATAATGAACAATGAAGCATTTAGCAATCACTATTTAATTGTGACCTAAGGTGCACCCAAAGGTTTACAAACAATCTCGAAGTCAAGAAAGGTAAAGTGATTTTAAATTTGTTTATCTCTTTATCGATGAAATGTTTTTGAATGTGATATTGCAAATGCCATTAAAATATAACAAGAAATGAGACCATGTATGATGAAGCGGTATTTTAAACACAACACCGCAACAGAAATAAGAAACACAAATTTAAAATGCATCTAAAATGTAAGCATTCAAAGATTTATCAAGTATAGGGGAATGTTTTGAAAAATAATCTCAGAGCTTGTTAATGGTTATACATGTGCAACCAACTTAACATGATTTGAAATATAATACAGAGAGAGTTATATGATTTTCTTAGGTGGTCACTCAGAGAATGGGCTTCTTCCCAGATTTTCCTGTGAAATTTTTAGTTTTCTAGGATTTTTTAAACTCTTCTAACCCTTTGCATGAAAAATTCATGTAATATATAAATCTGAATCTCCTTCAAGCCTTCTTTCCCAAGAAAATAATATGCCAAAGGATCAAATTTGTTACAAAAAATCCTCATGATTCGCGAGACAGGACGTTTAATGAGAACACGTCCAAAAGTGCGCTAGTTGTCTCAAAAAGGGATGAATCATTGAAAAATTCACATCAATATCCATTGTGGAGGCACGTTTTTCATCTTAAAAGCATGCATACCCCCTTCCTTTCATTATTTCATCCTATCTCTCAAAAAATTGACTCTGCACCTTTTGGATCTAATATTTCATGTTTTTGGATGGGTTAGGGAAAAAATTCATTTCAAAAACATCTTTGATCTTCAAATTGATCCTCAAAACTGATTGCATTGGTCCTTGTAGGCACAAATGACATGAATTTGTCAAAAATTTGGTGAAAATTGATGAAAAAATCGCATCTCCAAGCTTATTGGAGCTCAAATGGCGGCCAAACTGAAAAAAGCACAGTTACTATTGATCTTCCTTTATCCTTTAATTTGAGCAATCCACATGTCATAATGTGATTTGAAATGGGCTTGGGATCACTTTTTTACATTTTAACACTTTTGGAAAAATGTAAAAATTTGGCATTTTTCTCCGCCCCTGCGCCCTTTGAAAATGAGATTGACACGTGTCCCAAAGTGGTCCCCCTTCAAATCGCGGATTGATTCTACACATTTCCACCTTTTTTGAAAATTTGAAAAATTTCTTGATTTCCTCCACCGCTCCACCATTTAAATTTGGGCCTAACATGTCACAATATGACTGGATAGGGAGTCACGGCTCAATTTTAAATATTTTACCTCTTTTTGAAAAAAGGAAAATTTTCCATTTTTCCTCCACGGCTCCACCCTCCCACTGAACATGTGTCCTCACCGATTGGCTGTTGGGTAGCATGCTTATTTAGATTTTAACAACATTTTCCAGAAAAGAAAACTTTCACCATTTCCCCACGTCCACGCCTCCGCCATTGACTCCTCGGATGACTCTTGGCTATTTACCTTGATGCTCATGGGACCATTCAACGATTTTACCCTTTTAATAACTAGAGGTTAAAAATACAAACTTTCCTCCAAAGGTCTACCTCCCTACCCTATGCTCTAATCTGATTGACACATGTCTTCATCCCATTGATTATGAGTTTGATTTTTTACTCTTTTCACTAAAGGCCGAAAAGTATCAAACTCCTCCGCCTTTCCATCTCCCCCTTGCCACATGTTCTCCTCTTATTGGATGCGGGTCATAGGGGATTTTATTTGTTTCCACGCATTTTCCAAAGTGCCCTAAGGCACAAAATGGCCCGCTCATCCCCCTTCGGTCTTCCTGCAGCATGTGTACCTCCTCTGGGGCCTGCAGAGTTGTGGGGGCAACTTGCACATTTTTCCAAAAACATAGAAATGTTAATTTTTTAGAAATGGCCCACGAATCTTTCAAGCCACATTGTCGATGAATTCGAAGAAGAAATTGACGGGTAAATGATGGCTATCTCGAATGTTAAAAGATAGAAAATGCTAGGGACACCTTAGAATTCAATTTTTCCTTTGTGGGTGAAAAATTTTCAATCAAAGGACAAATGGCAAGTGATTCAAAGCAATTTACGAGCATGGCAAGGGATTTTTGAGGGTATATAAGTATAAAACAAACAATTTTGAGCTCCAAAATTTGGGAAAACATGGTGAAAATGACGGAGGCGTTTGAATGGGAAAAATTAGGGTAAAAAATGTAAGGAAAACTTAGAGATTCCTTCAAAAAGGTGTAAAAATGGATAAAAAATGAACAACTCAAAGCATTCAAATGCAGATACAAGTTTTTTTACCAAATGCAAAGGATAGGGGAATCCAAAGCCATTTTTTCTCAGAAACAAGGCAAAAACACACTTCTCCATAGCAAATTAGGACACGATAATGAGTTTGTAAGCAATCCAATGCACAAGAATGGAGCTCCAACTTCACATCATCCATTTCATGAGGAAAAAATGTTTGAGCATAAAGAGCAAAGGGGAAACATTGAAAAATTGTAGAGGATCAATATGTGCACCAACACATGAGTTTGATGACTGGGGTATTAAAGAAATTTTTAGATTTATTCATGCTCAAAATCCTTGATTTTATATTGATATACTCACACACGAGATGAGGAGCACAAGGAGAAACTTTGATAGGTTCTACAAGCGTCTTTGTGAGCAAAGCAGCTTTATTGGAACCTAAAAAAGTGTGCATTATTTATGTCCGAGGTTCAAGATATCTTCACCAAATTATTTCTAGGGAAGGTATCATAGTCAATATTTCCAATATTAGAGCTATTTTGGATTGGCGTACTCAACTAGTGTGACCGAGGTGTGCATCTTCATGGGGTTAACAGGATACTACATGAGTTTTTTTCATGATTTCTCTCATATTGTGCATCCCATCACTTCCCTTCACGGGGAAAGGGAAAAAGTTTTTGGTTGAAAAGATGTTAGAAGGCCTTCAGGAAGCGAAGGAATTCTTTATGAAAACACATATTCTAGTAGTGTTAGATCCACAGAGGGATTTCTTCGTGTGTACATATTCTTCTTAGGAAGGATTAGGAGGTATTTTGAGGCGGGATGGCCATGTAGTTGCCTTTTTAGTCGCAAGCTCAAGGATCATGATCTCAATTATCTCGAGTCATGACCTTAAGCTTACAGAAGTGGTATACACTTTGGTGTGTGTGTGTGACATTTCCTATTAGGTAGGAGATTCATTCTCAGGACTGATCACTTGAGCCTATGACATCTCTTCACACAACCCAATCTCAACGTCGCCTAATGGCATTGGATAGAGCTTCTTTGTGAGTATGAAATTTATATTGAGCATGTGAAGGGGAAGGATAATGTGGTTGTAGATGCTTTGAGACGTCAGAGGCATTTGGTTACGGCTACTTGAATGGACACATAATTACAAACTAGGATATTACATCAACTTCTACATGAAAACTTCTACCTTTCCGCAGAGAGAAGATTGAGTCTAAGAGACCCTTGAGGGGAAGTTTGATCGATTTACACTATATTCGGATGGACTTGTTAGACATAGAGGACTGATCTATGTACCAAGGGATAGAGGATTAATATAGGATATATTGATCAGAGGCTCATCATGCACCTTATTTCGCCCATCTAGGGGTGAAGAAGATGCACACCACTTTAAGGAAGTCATACCACTTTGGAGGGCACTGAGAGATATGTATCTCTATTTTTGTCTTATTTTTTAGAGTGTTAGAGGATGAAGGCCAAGCATCAACATCCAGTTGGCCTTTTATATCATCATGCAATACCGAGTGGAAATGGGATATCATTTCCATGGATTTTATAGTAGGGATACCTACATCGAGATACCACCACAATGCCATCATGGTCATGGTGGATAGATTGACGAAAGTGGTTGATTTTTAGTTTGTATAGACAACATATATTGATAGTGTTGTGGCTAGAGTGTACTTTGATGATACTTTTAGATTACACAAGATTCTACGAGAAGATCATTTGTGACCACAATCCCTTATATACATACACTTATGGACTACCATGCAATATTCCTTGGGATGAGAATCAACTTGAGCAGAACCTATCACCCGAGAGACGAATGGATAAACCGAGAAGGTTAACTAGATTTTGAAGAAAATGATTTGGATGTACATCACAAATCATCACTTGAGATGGGAGGAGAATTAGTACTTCATTGAGTTTGCATATAATTAAATCTTTCATGATTCTAATGGTATATCTCCATTTCAAATATTATATTGTAGGGAGTCCAAGACACCTTTGATTTGGGATAGAATAGAGGAAAAAGTATCTCATGGGCCAACTATGTTACAAGACATGGATCATCATATCATTTTGATTTGTGAGAGATTACAAGAGGCACAAGATAGATAGAATAAGTATGTATATCAAAGGAGAGTTGACCATATTTATGATGTGGAAATGAAGGAGTTTCTTTTGAAAAACCTCATAAGAGCCCTATACATTATAGAAAATGCTCTAATCTAGTTCCTAGATTTTTGGGTCCATTTGAGATCTTGGATTAGATCATTCCTTTAGGCTACCATCTAGCCTTTCCACCCACCTTGTCTCACGTGGATGATGTGTTCCATGTTTCTATTCTTAGGAGATACATTCCAGATCCTTCTCATGTATTGGATTGGACTGTATTTTAGGTGCGGGAGTAGGGGAAGGTGACAATGTAGCCCATGTGCATCATAGAGAGTAGGACCCTTGAAATTCGAGGCCATGAGATTGACCAAGTGTAAGACCGGTGGGATAGGTATGACGAGACTTCAGCTACATGGGAGGAAGCTACCTTGTTATGGGCCTAATTTCTACACCTATTTCACGACTTCCGGGAGGAAGTCGAGTTTAAGGGGAGGACGATTTAGTTCCCACTTCTCTTTGACACTTATCATATTTTTGTTTTCATTCATTACAATGGTTTTATGGATTCTTAGAGGCATGGATATACATTTTGCATTGATGATGATGATGATGCATGTGTTGATTATATTATATATATATATATATATATATATATATATATATATATATATAATGAAATTCTATATTTTTGTCCTATTGACTATGTTTTGGTGCTCGAACTAATCTTGTGATGTCAATGATATTGATTAATTAGTAGAATTGAGATGTTTTTGAAATGATTAAAAAATGATAGCATTTCTTAGCTTTGATGATGACTTCATGATATGATGATGTTTATTGATGGATGTGCATGTATTTTATTATTGATGTATTTGATGTGGCCACGAGGCCGAAGGAGGTATTGTTTGATTTTTGTAGGTGATTATATCACAACAAACAAAAAGGGGATAAGAGACCAACCATAGTGGAATATTGGATGGATACAATGAAGGTCACCATGAAATCTTTATGTTCAGTTTTATTATTGTGTGTTGTTATATATTTAGGAGGTTCCCATGGGGGCGATGACCTCAAATTGTGACCACGGGCTATGTTTTTTTCCCCTTTATTTCTTATTATGTTGTGAGTATGTTCTTTATTTTAGTAATGTACTTTTATTTAAGTTGATTAATCACGTTTATTATGTAATTTGAGGTGTGATTGAGGGATATTTAATTTTTGTAGATTTCTCGTTGATTTTTTTTTGGATTTGAAAGGATTTTTATTAGTTTAAGTGTTGTTTACTCAACCTTGCATGTAAAATTCAGATTCAGACTTAAGGGCCATTTTTGGAGGCTTGTGAGACAAGTTAAGCTTTTCACACACCTCTTAAATTCATCTACCAACTATACCTATACGTTAATGTGTTAAAAATAGACCCCATTATGTGATTTGTAAGGTAAAAGGTGATATTTATTGCACTTTCTTACATGATTTTTTAATTGTGTCCTTTAGAGGTGTGGGTAAGAGTTTTTGTGTGTAAGAGGTTTTTCATTTCCTCAACCACCAATTTATTAACCTTGGGTTTGATGTTTGACTTGGTGATGTGGAGTTGAGGAGAAGTAATGTGGAATCCTACATGAGGCCACCTCACCCTCCTCTCCTCTTTTTCTATATATGCAAGTTTATTTTATGGTTTTGGGGTTACTTCATTTTTGTTTTGTATGGATATTTTGGAGTTTGTGTTTGAGTTGGTTACTTGGGAGTCTTGGAGCTTGATTGGATTTGGGATTGAGCTTCAAAGGACCTTACATTTATTATTTTCAATCACATTTCATGTAATGGAAAGGTAGGAACTTTACCCATGTAATTGATTTTTATTTATGTATGGGTATGTAAGTAAATGAATGTTGTATGTGCATATTTTTTGGCTTGGGTAGTATTACCTTAAGTATGATGTAGGAGAAGGTTTATGGGGATATTTTGGAGGGAGGAATAAGAGTATTATTGCACATTTTTGGAGGGATTTGGGTTGGGTGTCCCACCTTTTAGATAATAAAAATTCTTACTTATCTTATATGTTTTATTTGAGGGAGGCATAAGAGATTTTGGGAGGCATAAGAGAATTTGAGGGAGGCATAAGAGATTGAGGGAGATATAAGAGTCTTGTTTTGTGTTTTATTTTTTTTTTTATTTTGGGGTTTCAAGGTGGGCACATAATCCTAATGGGAGGCATAACTGACTTCCCCATAGCTTCTTTCTCCATTGACTTGGAAATTTCAAGCCCTATTTGGAAAAGTTACATTCTTTGATCTTGTTATTTTTATGCTTATGTGTGTGTTGAAATATTATTGGTATGTGTGTTGTATTGTGGAAGAATTTGTGAAAGTTTCCATTGGTTGTATCCATTTATTATTGTTCTATTGTTGGGGATCGGGTGCCAATGAGGAGAAAATATTCTTCTTCTCATTGGATTATTGGTTGGGTGGAGAGTGTTGCCTACTACCCCTTCTTCTTTTTTGTGCTTGAAGAGATTAAAATGGTGGAGCTCAAGTTGAATATTTGGACTTGGTGTATTTCTTAGAAGACAAAAGTAAATCCTACATTTGTAAAAGTTAGCCATGTTTTTCCACTTAGAGTGGAAGGCTTGTAATATTGCATTTTAAAAGAAAGTATTGTAAATTTTATTTAGCAAGTTGTAATGTTTTAGTTATAAGTAATAATCTTAATTTTTATTTTTGGTTTGAAATTAAACTCTCCAAATTTTGGACTTTATTCAAGTTGTAATATGTATTATTTGGAAAGGAATGATAGAATTTTAAAGAAAATATTGTTGTAAACTTGAAATGAAAAAGGAGTTTATTAAATGTGTTGTATGTTATCGTTTTTGTCAAAATAATATATTTGAAAATTATGGTTTGGAGTTGATATTATACTCAAGTTTTATACCTTATCGCAAAGGAAATAATGCCACAAACTTAGTGTTTTAATCAAAAAATTAATTTGGTTTCCTTTCATTATTGGCTTATGTCTTAAACTAGTTTATCAAACTCTATTTTTATTCTTATATATGTATGTATATATATGTGTATATGTATATATATATATATATATATATATATATGTATGTATGCATATGTATATGTGTGTGTGTGTGTATATATATATATATATATATATATATATATGCATTTTTATAGTTTTCTTCCTCCCACAAAGTGATTGATCTTTGGTAGGCTTAAGCGATGTCGTATCTACCGACATCGATTCTTGTATGATGTTATAGTCTTAGAAAAATCTGATTTAAAACTTAAGTTATACAATTTGATGCTTAGGAAACATTTTCACAAGAATCGTGGACCTCTAATTACTTATTTAAAGCTTCATCTAAATCCTCAAGTAACTTGTGTTATTTGTTATAAATTGAATCTTCAAGATAACCAATGTTGGATATTGTCTGGTATTAGAAATCCACTAACTTGAACCAAGTAACTATAAATTATATTTAAATCACACTTTTAACTTTAAACTTTAAAATTTCACTTTTTGTGTAAAACCGATTCCTTAGGAATTATGGTAAACTATAAAATGACACAAAATTTATAGATGTGAATATATTTAAGGATATATTCACTTGTATACATTATTTTATAAAAGTTATTATATTTTCTAGAACCATAGATCATAGTGTAAGCGGTATCGGTATCAAAGCGTATCGTGTTTGGTCATGCGACCTCCACCGGCCACACTGTGCTTAAAATCAATTTGTTAAAAACATGATTTTTGACCAAACCAATGGTTTTAAAGAAATGAAACTTGAACAGAATGTAGATCTAATGATCTATAAGCATATATATATGTATATACATATATACACTCATGTATATATGTATATAAATGTGTATACACTTAGATCCTTGAAATGGGTTTTCCCCAAATGTAACTCAAGAAAATGAGAACCATTAAACAACTTCAACCAGATTTGTGGATGAATCCTTCCAATAAAATGAATGAAAATAACTACACTCTATAAGATCTATGCAAACAAATAAGTGAGCCAAATGGGGAAGGATCTTTGCTTCTATTTCTAAATCCTAGAGAAAATTCCTCCATGGTTTTTGTCATACATTCATGGCTTCCTCTCCTCTAGCCTGCAAAACAAAGAAATGAAAAGAGAACAAATGAGGAAACATGGGAAATTTTTTTTTAAGAGGATATCATAAGGACGATTAGGTTAGGATGAGAACCTAAGATCTAAGGGCCTAAAATGAATCAATCTAAGGGTAGGGAATCAGTGCTTATCTTATATTATATTTTTATCCAAATAATATATTTGAAAATTATGGTTTGGAGTTGATATTATACTCAAATTTAATATGTTATTTCAAAGGAAAGAAATCCACAAATTTAGTGTTTCAATCAACAAATGAATTTGGTTTCCTTCCATCATTTCTTTATGTCTTAAAATTGTTTATCAAACTATGTTTGATATATATATCACTTAATATATATATATCCATTTTTATATATTTTTGCCTCCCATAGTGACCGATATTGGTAGTGTTAACCGGAATTGGTAGAACCTATACCGATATCGATTACTATATGGTGTTACAATCTTAGAACAATCTGATTTCCAAATAAATTTATACAATCGATGCTTAGGAAACATTTCACATTAACTATGCAATTCTACTTATCTGTTTAAAGAGTCATCTAAATGAATAAATATGAAAATATACTTTTAATACTAGTCTCATTGGAAATAAATCGAATCTTTTATAACCGTGGTCAGCTACTTCATCTTTGGTGTTGGCAATCCTTTGGCCAACAATGGTCAGCTGAAATTCTATGCAAATCACACTTCCAACTATAAAATTAGAAACTTTAACTTTCTGTCCAAAACCAAAGCACTCGGGAATTATGGTATACTATAAAATGACACAAAATATATACAGTGATAATATCATGATATATTCACTTGTATATACTATTCTATAAAATTTACAACGTTTTACGGAACCGTCGTCGATCTTGGATCCGGTGTGGGTAGCCAAAGCGTACCACGGTCGGTCAAAAATGACTACTACTACCTGAGTCACACTGTGCGTAGTGTTGGTATCCAAATTGATTCTCCTTTGCAAGCTGAGCAACATCAAATATTTAACAAGAATCCTAGAGATAGATAAATCATCATGTATGTCGTTTTGTAGCCAAGGAGGCAATTCAACTGGCTCTTTGTCACTCAGATGTTGGAGAAATGGATAACACCTTCAAAAGGATTTGATCTATCCTCACTACTTTAGGTTGTGCCTTTCAACCAGGGTGAGAGGACCCATTTTGTAACCTCTGTTGGTGAAGGAGAATGAAGATATCCTTCTTTGCACAAATTTGAAAGGAAACCTTGAGAAAATATGATCACTTTGCACCACAATTTATCTCTCACGAGTTTTCACTTCTAAGAATGGTTATATTTTTAAACAAGGTTAAGGTTAATAAATACATTATGGAATCGATTGCTTCTACATATTATGGTGGTAGAATTTATTCATTTGTGGACATACGGGAAAACAAGAGTAGTTCGGTAGGATTCATTGTTTCTAAATAATTTTTGTGGGAGATTAAGCGGGATAAACTTGATTTTTCTAGATCTTTGAGAACCTTCAGCAATTAGAAAAATAAATGAGATAATGCTTGAATAGCTAAAATATTCCTTCAACTAGAAGGTTTACATCAATGGAGGCCCATATTTACATGGTTTAACATAATCTCTAATAATTTAATATGAAGGCTCGAGATAAAGACTCAATTAAACATTAAAGACCCCTGGTTCCTCATGCCTAGGATACACTCGAAGGCTTACAAACAATATTTATCAACAAAATGACAATAAAGTGATTTTAAATTGTTTATCTCACTACAAGATGAAGGCTCTTCTCATAATGAAATTGCAAATGCTACTAAACTATCACAAGGATGAGATCCTATGTGATTTGGAGGGATTTTAACACAAGATTGCAATAGGAACAAGAAATACTATTTACAGACATTCTAAAAATAAAGCAGACACAAATTTTCCCAAGATTAACACATATTAATTTGAATTTGATTAGATTCATCAGTAAGGGAAGGTTTCTTGAACAATCTCAGAGATTTTCAATGGCTGTACACTTGCAACCAACTTGACATGATCAAATCTAAAACATAAGAGATTAACAGGTTTCTCAGATGGTCTCTCAAGAAGATGGGCTTTCTCGATTTTCTCACACAAATTAACCCCTGACCATTTGCATGACTAAAGCATGATTTTTATAACACTCAATTTACATCCAAGCTTTCCCCAAGAAAATAATATTCGAGTAACCTTTGTTTGTTCATGTTTCATCATGATTTTAGGAAACTTGACGTTTAACGGATGTGTAAAAAAAAATTGCTAGTTTTTTCAAAAAGGTGAATCATTAAAAATAAATCCATCATTGTTTTAACTAGTAAAACATTTTCATCCTTCATGCATGCAAACTCCATCATTTCATACTTTTCCCATTCTTTCCTCAATAACTTTTCTTTGCATTCAGCTTCTTTGTTAATTCATGTTTTGCAAGTTCACAGGAAATTCCAAATTCAAAATATCAACCTTTACATTACTTGGACTCAAAAATAAATCTCTAAATCCATTCAATTGCACTTTACAAACAAAAACAACAAGGAATTTCATCAAAAAATGATGAAAAACAATGCGTATTCACATCTCTAGGAGTCATTGAATGTTAATGGCAGAAACATTAGATGCAATGCACAACAACCACTGATTCTTCCCTTTCTTAACCTTAGATTAGAGTCTTCCACGTGGAAAACTCTAATTTGATGTGGGCCTTGGGTAGCCTTTTGCATTTTATGACTTTTGGAGAAAATGCACAATGTTCACATTTCTCCGTGCCTCTTGCCCCTGAAATATAGACTTGACACATGGCTTAATTTGGGTCTTTGATGGAGTTGTGGCTCATTTATGCAATTTTAACATTTTTAACAAAAAAGAAAAAGATTCCAATTTTCCTCTGGTAACCCGCTTCTCTGCCTTTGACTTTCAATGCAAACTTCATTTTTGTAATTTTACTTCCTTTTCAAAATAATACCAAAGTTTCAAAAGACTCGGATGGCCTACTCCTCTGCCTTTGAATTTTCAAACCTCATGGTGTCCTTCTCTGGTCCTTTGTGGGGACACATTGTACTTTATGATTTTATTCCTTTTACAAAATAAAGCAAAAAAAAAAAATCAAAGTAACTTTGACGATCCACCACTCTATCTTTTGAACTTTTAAAAAGCCACATGTCCTTCAATGGTCTCTTTGGGGCTCACTTTACTTTATGAATTTATTCCCTTTTCATAATAATGTAAAATTTCAAAATTTCTCCCGGCACTCCGCCACTCCACTCTGACTTTTAAAATGGCCACGTGTCCTTGTCTAGTCCTTTTGTAGGCCTTAGGAATTTCTTTTCACATTTTAAAACTTTTTTCCATAATGCTTTGAAACATAAAAAGGTCCCACCACTACACAACTGCTTAATTGATGACACATGTACTCCTTCGGGGAAAAAATTAAGAATTTGATTCGCCATTTCACAATTTTGACTAACCAATTAGAAAGTAATGGAGCCACAAGGTGAATTTGATATTTTTTCAAACATAGCAAAAATTACAAGTTACAAAATAGACCCGACATGCCTCATGTAATCAAAAGAGACCACGTAGATGAAGATGCGTTGAGATATAATTTGATGGGGAAAACACACCCGTCAAACCGTAAAATGCGGGGAAATAACAATTTGAGCATAGAATTGACTTTTTCTTAAAGGAAAAATAATTTGCAAATAATTCATGGCTCAATAGTAATCCATGACCATAGAGAAGGATTTAAAATAACACCCTAGTAAAGATAAAACTTGTACGCATCCATTCAGGGAGATAGAAAATACAATGAACCAGCAGATTAGGGAATTTTTTAAAACAAGCGGGGTGAGATCAAATTGACCACCAAAACATAGAATCCCTTTGTTAATAAAACATGATTTTTGACCAAACTAGTGGTTTTAAGGAAATTTCTTGAATAGAATGTAGATCTAATGATCTACAAGCATATATACATGTATATACATATATACACTCATGTATATATGTATATAAATGTGTATACACTTAAATCCTTGAAATGGGTTTTCCCAAATGTAACTCAAGAAAATGAGAACCATTAAACAACTTCAACAAGATTTGTGGATGAATCCTTCTAATAAAATGAATGAAAATAACTACACTCTACAAGATCTATGCAAACAAATAAGTGAGCCAAATGGGGAAGGATCTTTCCTTCCATTGCAATACTAAAACCTAGAGGAAATTCCTCCATGGTTTCTCTCATACTTTCATGGCTTCCTCTCCTCCAACCTGCAAAACAAAGATAAGAAAAGAGAACACATGAGGAAAAAAGGGTAGGAAAAATATTAAAAGGATATCATAAGAAAGATTTGTGTTATGATGAAAACCTAAGATCTAAAGGCACACAATGAATCAATTTAAGGGTAGGGAATCAATCCTACAACTTTTAGGTGAGGGTATTTTATGGGAATATATGTTTTAATTAAATGTATGTGTAAATTTTGGATGGCTCCTCTTACGGACTTAGTGTTTTAAGTTAAAATGTAACCCTCTTATCATGGTTTAGTAAATAATTAAATGGAATTAAAACTATAGTAACTAAATAATGGTATTGTGAATGGACATTAAAGCTAATGACTTAAGGGGATTAATTTAACCAAGGGTAAATGTATAAGTGTGGAATATGGATATTAATTTCCTAAAGGAATTAAACTTAAACTAAGTAAGGAATTTATGGATGCATTACTAGAAGATTATAACCAGAAATAACTTTAGAAATAGATTAATAATATTTAATTATTAATATAGGTTGGATCAACCTAATGTAATGAAGAAAATTATTGGTAGGAGTTAATTAAATGTACTCTAGGGTTTACACCCTTGCAACCCTTTAAACAATTTTTTTTTTTACGTAACTTCCTAAGTAATTATTTAAGATTTAATTTGGTTTGGATCATCACAAATGTGGGTGTTACAAAAATAATAAAGTTTTATCACATGATAATTACTTAATATTGATAAAATAAGTCCAAAAAGTTAAAAATCATCATGGATTGCATCTTGTAGAAAACTACATTGCATTTTACAAAGTCTTTGAAACACGGCTTTTTTTGTCAACGTGTTGAAAACCACACTGTGTGTCTTTCCACCAGACAAAAATCAAAATGTTTTATAACATTATAATTACTGAATATTGATAATATCATTCCAAAAAAATAAAATCATTGTGGTTTGCACCTTGTAAAAAATGACATCGCATTTTCCAAAGTGCTTTGAAAAACATAGTGTGTTTTTCAAATTGCTAGAAAACACACTTTTTTTTACGAGATGAAAAACATAAAAAATTTCCACATTATAATTAATTAATTTTTATTACATCATTATAATAAAGAGGAAAAACATTGTGGTCTGCACCTTGTCAAAAACCGTATTGCATTTTCCAAAGTGTTGAAAAACACAAGTGTGTTTTTCAATGTCTTTGAAAAAAACACATATTGTTTTTTTGACGAGATGAAAAGAACACAAATTTTACACATGATAATTACATAATATTGATTACATAATTACAATAAAGTGGAAAAACATCATGGTGTGCACCTTGTTTAAAACCTCATTACATTTTCTAAAGTATTGAAAAGCACAATGTGTTTTCAACTTGATGAAAAACAAAATTTGTTTTTTCGATGAGATGAAAAGCACAAAAAATTTCCACATTATAATTACTTAATTTAGATTACATAATTATAATAAGGTGGAAAAAACATTGTGGTTTGCACCTTTTCAGAAATCACATTGTGTTTTCTAAAGTGTTGAAAAACACTATGTGTTTTTCAATGTCTTAAAAACACACATTTTTTTTTTGAGATGGAAAGCACAAACATTTTCCACATGATATTTACATAATGTGGATTATATCATTACAATAAAGTGGAAAAACATCATGGTGTGTACCTTGTCAAAAACCTCATTCCATTTTCTAAAGTATTGAAAAATATAGTGTGTTTTTAACGTCTTTAAAAAAGACACAATTTTTATTTTCAAAGAGATGAAAAGCACAAAAAAATTCCATGTGATAATTAATCAATTTAAATTACATAATTATAAAAAGGTCTGAAAAAATTATGTTCGCACCTTGTTGAAAATCTCATTGCATTTTCAAAAGTGCTGAAAAACACATTTTGTTTTCTTGATGAGATGAAAAGCACAAAAATTATCCACATGATAATTATTTAATGTGTATTGAATCATTACAATAAGGTGTAAAAGAATCATGTTATACACCTTGTCAAAACCACATTATGTATTCCAAAGTATTGAAAAACATAATGTGTTTTTCAACGTGCTAAAAAAGACACTTTAATTTTAAGGCGAGATGAAAAGAACATAAATTTTCCACATGATAATGAATTAATTTGGATTATAACATTACAAAATGGTGTAAAAACATCATGGTCTACACCTTTATGGAAACCGTGTTACATTTTCCAGAGTATTAAATAACATAGTGTGTTTGTGAACATGATGAAAAAGACACTTTATTTTTTCAACGAGATGAAAACCACATAAATTTTCCACATGATAATTTGTTGATGTGTATTGCATCAATATAATAAGGTGGAAAAATGTCATTGTTTTCACCTAGTTTAAAACCGCTTGTGTTTTTCAAAGTGCTAAAAAAAAGTGTGTTTTTCAATGTCCGAAAAATGTAATGTGTGTTTCTACAAGGTGAAAAATCATGTTAGTTACTTAATATTGATAACATATATCTAAGAAAGGTTGAAAAATCATTTTAGTTACTTAATATTGATAATATTGCATTTTTCAAAGTGCTGAAAAATAGAGTGTGTTTTTCAACGTGCTGAATTTTTTTTGCATGTTTTAACGTGCCAAAACACGTAATGCCATTTTCAAAAACGTGCAAAACAAACAAGTTATACACATTATAATTACTTAATATTTGTAACATCCATAGAAGAATGTGGAAAATCATCGTGGTTTCTACGTTGTTGAAAACCACCTTATGTTTTCAAAATTCGTAAAAACACAATGTGTTTTTCATCTTGCTAAAAAACAATTTATTTTTCAATGTCCTGAAAAAAACAATGTGGTTTTCAATAAGGTGAAAATTACACAAGTTATCCACATGATAACTAATTAATATCGATAACATCCATCATAAAAATATGGAAAAACATCATGGTTTGCACCTTGTTCAAAACCGTATTGTGTTTTTCAAAGTGCTAAAAAGCTCATGTTTAATTATTTTCTACTATCCACATATTAATAGAGTGGTCCTAGAATGGCTAAGACCAAAAAATAATAATTTAAATACTATTATAATCATCTAAAGAAATATATTTATGAAAATAAGATCTATAATCTCATATACAATAATTTTAAATGTGTATAATTATAAGATAGGCATAATCTACATTCCATACATTTACTTTCCGTAGTAGAACCTGCTCTTTCGTAGGATACATCTCACTCCATATATGCTTCATCTGTAACACATAAAATTAATAATTGGAAAAAATATTCATGGCTTTGTATCGTACATATAATAAAGGAATGTAGTGAAATTAAGAACATTCAATAATAACTTTGCACAAACATGAAGTTGTTGAAAGTTAAACGATGAGCGTGAATATGATCCATCTATATTCAAACCATATAAAAATAAATGATCATTATGTTATTCTTTTCTTGGAACATTAAAGTTTCTTGTGAAGTCACATTAACACCAATAATTTAATGTTTTACCTATAGGTTCCCCTTGTTGCATTTCTTTCTCTTTACAAGATTTTCATTAAGAAATTCGATGCATGCGTACTCTTATTTACATTGTGGCTATGTATTTTACTCACACTTAACTAGGGATGCATGTGGATGGTGGTTGTATCAATGAAATCTCATTTGAAAAAATATAGTGCATTTGATGCTTCCATATATATCCTAAACCTACGAACATAGTCAAAGTATGGCTTTATCATTCATCTATACTCAGTTGTGTATCCAACATAGACATCAAGTATTATCTGCACGTGTGTAGCATAAAATTTGAATTATTGTCTACCATCGACCCACCAACCCTAACTGCTTTGGGAGTTCCTGTGACATATAAGACACTATAGAAAGTTATTTATTTATACAAAGGATTTTTCAATCTAATTGTACAATTGAAAACTAGCATCATACAATCCACGAATATCAACCATTGTTTTGTGGATAGGGGAGTATTTGTGCTACAACACTCATTCATAATATTTTATTGAGAATACACATTTTCACCTACACATGAATATAAATTGGCACCTAATCATAAATATGCATGTTGATAAATTTCATTCACATCAACTACCTTTTCAAAGGCATTACCAACTTAACATCAAGTGTAAGTGATTTTGATGTGTCGAGGAGGTGCCATCTAGAAATGTGCCTTAATTTATTATGCTTGTCTTTGCATATACACTTTGGCTCCTACACGTGAATGGAAAACAATTATAAAACAATTCTTACTTTGTTATATTATATTGTGAAATATCCATATAATATTTTAGAGAAGACACTAATTTATTGTAGAAAATTTACACTTTTGTTTTCAAAACTAGTGTATTGTGGACTATCAACAAAAAATATTTTCGATTTATTTATAGCTAGAGTTTTTAATGATTGTAATTATTTTTCATTTTGTAATGCCCACTTCCCTATGACACTTAGTTGATTACCATTTTGAGTTATGCAGACTTTAGATATGGACATGACTTATACTTATGTTGATTAGCATGATGTTTTGTGACTAGATGCATTTGGATTATGATTGGACTTTGTTTTTTTTTAGTATGATCTACACTGACTCATGGACAGACTATTGGATACCGATATTATTTTTATATGGATATATTGCATGTGTTCTAACATTGGATTTCTTCGCCATGATGAGTAGAATGTAGTTGTTGAACTTACATTACTGTAATTTTGGATAATGATGAAATGCATAATTAAGTTGTGATTTAGACCTAGAAATAATGATTGATTGAATTACGTATAGATGTTAATAAATTTCATGCATATGGTTATTTTGGATATTTTGACATGGCCGCAAGGCCGAAGGAGGTATTTTGCATTTTGCAGGAAACACAACATGATCACAACCATGAGGGGGATTGGGAACCAAACACAACAGAATGTCGGGTGGTTACAACAATTGGTCGTCAAGGAAACTTGTAAATTGTATTGTGTTACCTTTGTTCTTTTATGTGTTGAGAAAATTTCCATGAGGGGGAAATTTTCTAATGTGACCAAGGGGGTAAGAATTTTAATTACTTGTTTTAACTTGCTTTAGTAGGTGATTTTATTTGTGATATCTTTTTAAAATTTCTTTTGCTAAGTGTGTTTAGATTAATGTAATATCTTGTTTTAATTTTTAAGCTTTGGAGGGAAGTCAAGTGGGTGTAATTAATTTTGATGGTTGGCTCCTTGAGCCTTGTGTTTCCTCATGTATTGAATGTTTGGTTTTGAGTGTTGACCACTCCAAATCCTTTGAATCTCGAATTTGAGATTTTGGGCAATTTTAGGGGACTTGTGGGACAAGTTGAACTTGTCCCACACTTTTCAAAACCCCTTACCAACCATATCTATGGGTTGGGAAGCCAAAAAGGGGATTATTTATTGTTTTGGGAAGGGAAATGTGACTTTGGTGTGCACTTGTCTTCTTTTTGCATTTAATTGTGCCTTAAGGCACATGGGAAGGGATGGATGTGGATGAGAGATGTCATTCAACCCAACCACCCATTTATGGTGTTTTGGGATTTGAGTTGACTAAAGGGAGGTGGTCTTGAGGATGTGTGATGTGGCATCCTACAAGGAGCCACATCACCCTCACTCTTCCTTTTGTCTATTTAGGGAAATTTCCTCTCTTGTTGAGGGGGTTGGAGTTTTGTTTTTGTTTTGTTGAAGAGTTCTCTTTTGTTATTTTTGGGAGAGAAAAGAATTGGGAGAAAGAGAAAAAGAGAGTGCTTGGACTTGCATGCTTGGATTGATTTGGGAAGGAGCTTGGACAAATTTCTTGGTTTAGGCTTCTCCAATGGAGAGGTAGGAGACCCTCTCCTTTGTTTTCTTTCATGTTATTGTTGCTTCTATGCTAAAATTGTGAAAAATGCATGTTTACTTTGGTGTATTGTGAAAAATGGATAGAATGCTTATTGTGTAGTATAGGAGAGGTCTATGGGAATACTCATGAGGGAGGCATAAGAGTAGATTAGGATATTGTGGAGGGAGTTTGAGAGGGATGCCCATCTTGGGTAAGAATGTTTACATTCTACCTTGTCTTTGAGGGAGCCATAAGAGGAGGGAGGCATAAGAGTATGGGAGGAAAAAGGGGTACTTGAGGGAGGCATAAGAGTCATAGGGGCTTGTGTTTTATTGTGGAGGGTTTTGGATGGGCATCTCATCTCAGTTGGGAGGCATAAGGAAAACATTCCCATAGTTCCTTCTCTTGTTGGCTTGGATGAAAGCCTTATTGTGCAAAGTATTGTGTTATTTGTGTTTCCTTGTTGTTTCCTCTTTTTACCTTGCAAATTTTGAAAACGGGTATAACCGGTTAGGCAGCTAAGGATTAAATATTATATAAGTTAATAATGGTTGATATGTAATAAATTTCCCTTTTATATATAATAATCATACTAGGTATAAATTAAGTAATGTGTATACCTAAACATATAAAATTATAAAATGCAATGAAATAGATTAATGCCAAAGTATGCTTACCGTAAAGTGTGACTCCTTCCATTATACATGAATATATGTATATATATATATATATATATATATATATATATATTATAATGTATTAAATTTTGAAATAACGTAATATATCCGAATAATAAAGTAATCATATGTATATACATTTATATTAATTATAATGTATTAAATTTTGAAATAACGTAATATAACTGAATAATAAAGTAAAAATAAAAATTGAAGTGGTTAATGTAGTCACTTCAAAATAAATTATATCATACTCTTGGTTTACCTTTTTGATGTATTGTTATCACGAGTTTGCAGGATAGTAGACAAATTCAACTCGCATGACGACCCTACATATCTCTGTGGGAACATCGAGTGAGATTAATTTAAATAATCTTAACCTTGAATCATCTTCGTTCTGAAGCATTACGGAACTGTTTTAGTTCCTATATATGCAAACACACCCATTGAAAAAAAAAAAAATTCGCATTTTGGGTTGCGTTTGGTTGTGGCGCGTCGCTATCATCTTTATGCGTTGTCGTGCGCGCGCCTTTTTGGCGTTACATTTTTGGTATCAGAGCCAGGGGTTCGAAGCTGGGACCCTTGGGCACACGCAGAAAGGAAAAGTAGAAACATTTAACTTAACTTACAGAGCATTGATTCTTTTTAAAAAAAATAAAACCATAATGTTAATAATTATAGAAAACAACAAATTTAGAAAACTGACACAAGACCTAGAACAATGAACTAACTCTCGTCTTGATCTGTGTAGGAGGCGTGGATTGGGTGAGGGGTCTCTTCATATAGACCTAGACATACCACCGCCGGGAGCAGCCGAGCAGCCTCTCCTACCTCAGATCTTGCAGACACTCCAGGAAGTCAATGCCGCTATATGCGGAGAGCCCTTGGGAGGACGACTTGCTAGGCATAGTTTGGAGCCATCAGTAGATGCCCAGGCATCCCCTCGACACAGCGAGGAGCACAGAGCAGAGAATTTCCATGCAGAGTCGGCTAGGGCAGAGTCACCACAGAGAGGACATGGGGACAGATCTCAGGACATAGGGACAGGTCTCGGAGCCCTATACAGAGGGAGGAGCATACAGAGAGATCTAGGATTCATCATACATCAGCTGCAGACCATATCAGGGAGATCCTGAAGCTACGACCATCTCACTATTCAGGTGATACAGGTGGTTTTCAGGCAGAGGCTTGGTTGGTGAGCTTGAGCGGATGCTTCAAGCTCTGTCCTTGTAGTAGCAACATGAAAGCTCGTGTTGTGATCCATATTTTGAGGGATGGAGCAGGAGTCTAGTGGAGGATCGAGGAGCAGAAGCTCCATGTTGACTCTAAGACAGTTACCTGGGAGTTGTTTAAGGAACATTTCAGAGTAAGTATTTACCCAGAGATTTATACAATAAAGCGATAGATGAGTTTCATGACCTCGTCGGGCATCGATGACAGCCAATGAGCGAGTATGAGAGTCGATTTTGGACCTACTTCAAAGACGTCGACTATATGCGGGATGAGTAGGTATGAATTCATAGGCTCATCCAGGGCCTCGAACTTGGATTTAGTGGGCAGCAGTGTGCATTCACGCCCACAGATGTTAGCAGAGGCCGTGGAGAAGGCCTATATTATAGAGGAGACACGGGAAAGACACAAAGAGGCTAGAGAGAGTTCGGAGCCATATCCGTAAAATGCAGGATAGTAGGTCGAAGGGTCGAGTACCTCCTCCACGGGGTGGACAGAGTTCGAGGGCAAGCTTCATTTAGGCCACCACGCATAAGCGCGCGCAAAAGCAGACACCCACCCACCTTACCGACCTCCCTCATAGATTTGATGCACAAAGAGGATGTAGTGTGGGGCCTCCTCCTAGGGGTCCCATCAAGACACAGGGTGTGCACCGAGAGCTCGGTCGGTGAGGATCTCGTCGGCGAGAGACCCAACAATCCATAGCTAGATCGTCAGGATTTGTATCTCAGTCATCTAGAGTACCAGCTGGAGCTGCTTCCCACTGGAGAGGACCAGGCAGTTGTTATGGTTGCGGTGTTGTTGGACATATTTGGAGAGATTGCCCACATAACCCTACCAAGGGTAAGACAGAGCTCAGAGCCTACTGTTGGAGATATGGCACGGAGTCATTGGATCTATGCAGTAGTTGAGAACTACCAGCCGAGCATCAGAATACCGTGATTGAGATGACAGTAGTATTGGTGGTATTTCCACCTCTATATTATTTGATTCTGGTTCTTTTGATTCTTTTATTGCACCATCCTTAGTAGAGCATTGTAGGCTGGTGGTAGTTAGGTAGGGCCGTAGTTGGGACGTTGAGATGGCTTCTGGAGCCAAGATTTCTGTAGACTCCTTAGTCAAGGAGTGTGTAGTGGATTTGGGACCCTTCACCACTACTTCTGATCTTCGGATCCTTCCATTAGGATCTTATGGCATCATTTTAGGCATGGATTGGTTGTCCGCCACAGAGCTAGAGTGGATTGTTAACTATTGCTTGCATTGATGATCTTGGGGCGGAGTTAGTGATATCAGGGGTTAAGAGACCCGTTTCTATTCACACCATCTCCGCTATGCAGCTTAAGCGGTGTGTGCGACGAGGGTTGCCAGTTGTATGCTGTTACAGTTAGTGACAGATCAGAGGATGAGTCGAGGGGACCTTCCCTCGATGATCATCCCATATTATCAAAGTTTGTTGATGTGTTTCCAGGGGAGCTACCGGGATTACCTCCCCCACATGAGATTGACTTCCATATAGATCTAGTTCCAGGCGCAGAGCCTATCTCACGAGCACCCTATCGGATGACTACTCCTGAGTTATGTGAGCTCAAGTTGCAGCTTGAGGGCCTTCTGGAGAAAGGCCTAATCCGTCCTAGCGTATCCCCTTGGGGTGCACCAGTTATCTTCGTAAAGAAGAAGGATGGATCTCTTCGGTTGTGTATTGACTACCGTCAGTTGAATAAAGTAACGATCAAGAATCGTTACCCCCTTCCACGCATTGATGATTTATTTGATCAAATGAAGGGGCTGCGAGTTTTCTCTAAGATAGATCTTAAGTCAGGATACCATCGGCTCGGGATTGTGGAGACAGAGATATTCACAAGACAACTTTCCGCACAAGATATGGCCATTACGAGTTCACAAAGTGGTACCTTTCGGTTTGACGAATGGGGTATTCATGAGTTTGATGAATGGGGTATTCAGGACCTTCCTTGATAAACTTCGTGCTCATCTTCCTTGATGACATTCGATTTACTCACGAACATGTGAGGAGCACGAGGAGAACCTTCACCAGTTCTCAGAGAATCTTCGCGAAAGCAGCGCGCCTTTACGGGAACTTGGAGAAGTGTGCGTTCTTTCAGACTGAGGTGCAGTATTTGGGCCACGTTATTTCTAGGGAAGGTATCATAGTCGATCCTTCCAAGATTCGAGCCATCATGGATTGGCCAGCACCCACTAGTGTGACCGAGGTGCGTAGTTTCATGGGTCTAGAAGGATATTATAGGAGGTTTTTGGGACTTTTCTCGGATTGCGCACCCTATCACTTCTCTTCAGTGGAAAGGGAAGAAGTTTTTATGGTCAAATAGATGTGAGCAAGCCTTCAGTACACTGAAGGAATGCCTTACGAGAGCACCTATCCTTACAGTGCCAGATCCTCATGGAGAGTTTTTCGTATGCACAGATGCTTCCTTGGCAGGACTTGGAGGTGTGTTAATGCAGGAGGGTAGAGTAGTTGCCTTTGAGTCTCGCAAAATAAAAGATTATGAGCTCAATTATCCGACTCATGACCTTGAGCTTTCAGTAGTAGTACATGCCTTAGTGCGGTGGAGACATTTTCTTCTTGGCCGGAGAATTACACTCGGGGGTCGATCACTTGAGTCTTCGCCACCTCTTCACGCAGCCCCAATCTCAACACTCATCGGCGGCATTGGATGGAGTTACTCATGTGAGTATGACATGGAGATAGATCATGTGAAAGGGAAGGAGAATGTGGTTGCAGATGCCTTGAGTAGGCGGAGACATGTGGCTATGGCCACCTTGGTGGGCACAGATTTACGGAGTAGGATCTTGCAGCAGCTTCCTCATGACAGCTTCTACCGTGTAGCCAGAGCAGAGATTGAGTCTCAGAGACCCCTTGAGGGGAGATTTGATGGTTTTTCACTAGAGACAGATGGTCTTCTCAGACACAGAGGCCGGATATATGTTCCCAAAGATGGAGGCTTGAGACATGACATTTTGACAGAGGCTCATCGAGCACCTTACTCAGCCCATCCCGGGGTGAAGAAGATGCACGCCACCCTGAGAAAGTTGTACTTTTGGAGAGGACTTCGAAGAGACATAGCTTCTTTTATATCCCGTTGTTTAGAGTGTCAGAGGGTGAAGGCCGAGCATCAGCATCCAGCTGGCCTTCTCTATCCTCACGCCATACCGGAGTGGAAGTGGGACACCATTTCTATGGATTTCATTGTTGGGTTGCCGACGTCGAGATACCACCACGACGCCATCATGGTCACGGTGGATAAATTGATGAAAGTAGCTCATTTTTCCCCAGTGAAGACTACCTACATGGCCGGCAGGTAAAGAGCACAAGTATATCTTGATGAGATTGTCGGACTACATGGGATTCTCATGGAAGATCATTTGTGCATGCGACCCTTTGTAAACTTCCCATTTACGGACCACCATGCAGTATGCCCTGGGACGAGAATTAATTTCAGCACTGACTTATCACCCCGAGACAGATGGACAGACAGAGAGGTTGAATCATATTTTGGAGGATATGCTCGGGATGTATGTGATGGATCATCGATCGAGATGGGAGGAGTATCTCGTATTTGGTGGAGTTTGCCTACAATAATAGTTTCCAGAGTTCTATAGGCATGGCTCCTTTTCAGGCATTATATGGTAGAGAGTGCATGACACCTCTTAGCTGGGATAGGATTGAGGATAGGGTTTCTCTTGGGCCAGCATTATTACAGGACATGGAGCAGCGAGGTTACCTTGATTGACGAGAGAATGCGGGAGGCTCGGGATAGATGACGGAAGAAGTATGCGAGACCAACATAGGACGAGATCACGAGTTTTGAGGTAGGCACGAAGGTGTTTCTTCGTGTCAGGCCACATAAGAGCCCTATCCGTTATGGAAAAGGTTCTAAGCTTGCTCCTAGGTTTGTGGGTCCCTTCGAGATCTTGGAGCGCCTCGGTCCCTTGGCCTATCACCTAGCATTGCCACCTAGCTTATCTCGTGTCCATGATGTATTTCACATTTTCGTGCTTAGGAGATATGTTTCTGATCCTTCTCATGTGCTAGATTGGACTACATTACAGGTGTAGGACCAGGGGCAGGTGATTGTGGAGCCCGTGCGCATTTTAGATCGCAGGACCCTGGGCCTTCGCGACAGAGAGATTGATCAGGTTCGGGTCCAATGGGACAGTGATGAGATGAGGCTACTTTTGCTACTTGGGAGGATGCTACATCATTGCGAGCTCAGTTTCCTCACTTATTTCAGTGACTTCCAGGAGGAAGTCTAGTCTAAGGGGAGGGGGATGTAATGCCCACTTCCCTACGACACTTAGTTGATTACCATTTTGAGTTATGCAGACTTTAGATATGGACATGACTTATACTTATGTTGATTAGCATGATGTTTTGTGACTAGATGCATTTGGATTATGATTGGACTTTATTTTTTTAGTATGATCTACACGACTCATGGCATGGAGACTATTGGATATCGATATTATTTTTATATGGATATATTGCATGTGTTCTAACATTGGATTTCTTCGCCATGATGAGTAGAATGTAGTTGTTGAACTTACATTACTGTAATTTTGGATAATGATGAAATGCATAATTAAGTTGTGATTTAGACCTAGAAATAATGATTGATTGAATTACGTATAGATGTTAATAAATTTCATGCATATGGTTATTTTGGATATTTTGACATGGCTACAAGGCCGAAGGAGGTATTTTACATTTTGCAGGAAACACAGCATGATCACAACCATGAGGGGGATTGGGAACCAAACACAACAGAATGTCGGGTGGTTACAACAATTGGTCGTCAAGGCAACTTGTAAATTGTATTGTGTTACCTTTGTTCTTTTATGTGTTGAGAAAATTTCCATGAGGGGGAAATTTTCTAATGTGACCAAGGGGGTAAGAATTTTAATTACTTGTTTTAACTTGCTTTAGTAGGTGATTTTATTTGTGATATCTTTTTAAAATTTCTTTTACTAAGTGTGTTTAGATTAATGTAATATCTTGTTTTAATTTTTAAGCTTTGGAGGGAAGTCAAGTGGGTGTAATTAATTTTGATGGTTGGCTCCTTGAGCCTTGTGTTTCCTCATGTATTGAATGTTTGGTTTTGAGTGTTGACCACTCCAAATCCTTTGAATCTCGAATTTGAGATTTTGGGCAATTTTAGGGGACTTGTGGGACAAGTTGAACTTGTCCCACACTTTCCAAAACCCCTTACCAACCATATCTATGGGTTGGGAAGCCAAAAAGGGGATTATTTATTGTTTTGGGAAGGGAAATGTGACTTTGGTGTGCACTTGTCTTCTTTTTGCATTTAATTGTGCCTTAAGGCACATGGGAAGGGATGGATGTGGATGAGAGATGTCATTCAACCCAACCACCCATTTATGGTGTTTTGGGATTTGAGTTGACTAAAGGGAGGTGGTCTTGAGGATGTGTGATGTGGCATCCTACAAGGAGCCACATCACCCTCACTCTTCCTTTTGTCTATTTAGGGAAATTTCCTCTCTTTTGAGGGGGTTGAAGTTTTTTTTTGTTTTGTTGAAGAGTTCTCTTTGTTATTTTGGGAGAGAAAAGAATTGGGAGAAAGAGAAAAAGAGAGTGCTTGGACTTGCATGCTTGGATTGATTTGGGAAGGAGCTTGGACAAATTTCTTGGTTTAGGCTTCTCCAATGGAGAGGTAGGAGACCCTCTCCTTTGTTTTGCTTTCATATTATTGTTGCTTCTATGCTAAAATTGTGAAAAATGCATGTTTACTTTGGTGTATTGTGAAAAATGGATAGAATGCTTATTGTGTAGTATAGGAGAGGTCTATGGGAATACTCATGAGGGAGGCATAAGAGTAGATTAGGATATTGTGGAGGGAGTTTGAGAGGGATGCCCATCTTGGGTAAGAATGTTTACATTCTACCTTGTCTTTGAGGGAGCCATAAGAGGAGGGAGGCATAAGAGTATGGGAGGAAAAGGGGTACTTGAGGGAGGCATAAGAGTCATAGGGGCTTGTGTTTTATTGTTGAGGGTTTTGGATGGGCATCTCATCTCAGTTGGGAGGCATAAGGAAAACATTCCCATAGTTCCTTCTCTTGTTGGCTTGGATGAAAGCCTTGTTGTGAAAAGTATTGTGTTATTTGTGTTTCTTTGTTGTTTCCTCTTTTTACCTTGCAAATTTTGAAAACGGGTATAACCAAGTTAGGCAGCCTAAGGATTAAATATTATATAAGTTAATATTGGTTGATATGTAATATATTTCCTTTTATAAATAATAATCATACTAGGTATAAATTAAGTAATGTGTATACCTAAAACATATAAAATTATAAAATGCAATGAAATAGATTAACGCAAAGTATTCTTACCGTAAAGTGTGACTCCTTCCATTATACATGATATATATATATGTGTGTGTATTAAATTTCAAATAACGTAATATATCCGAATAATAAAGTAATCATATGTATATACATTTATATTAATTATAATGTATTAAATTTTGAAATAACGTAATATAACTGAATAAAAAAGTAAAAATAAAAATTGAAGTGGTTAATGTAGTCACTTCAAAATAAATTATATCATACTCTATGGTTTACCTTTTTGATGTATTGTTATCACGAGTTTGCAAGACGGTAGACAAATTTACCTCGCATGACGACCCTACATATCTCTGTGGAACGTCGAGTGAGATGAATTTAAATAACCTTAACCTTGAATCATCTTCGTTCCCGAAGCATTACGGAACTGTTTTAGTTCGAACCTATATGCAAACGCACCCATCAAAAAAAAATTGTCGCATTTTCGGGTTGCATGGTTGTGGCGCGTCATTGTCATCTTCGGAGTTATTGTGCGGCATCGCCTTTTTGTGGCGTTACACATTTCATAAAATATTTAGAAACAATATTTGGGTTATTATGCAGATTATCAACACAAAATGTTAAAACTTGAGGTGATGTATATTATTCATAACTATTTTTTTACCTTGTTTAGGAATTTATCATCCATGAGTAATTTCTACTAGTTTATATTATATACATCTATATTTTTACTTATATTTTGTTGATAGTTTATATTACAAAAATATATAAATAACTAGAATATTAAATTTCCCATAATGCATGTATTTGAAATTTTTGGATAATACAAACTGAATATTATAATATGTATAATTTTCACAACTTTATTTGAAACGTAGAAATGGTGCTAAAATTTTGAATCGTAATAAACATTATTCACTATACATTCGAACAACTAGTATTGAATAGCATACTAAACTATATAAAATATACATATTTAATTTATAATTTTTTAATAAATTGTGTACTATTTTTTAGGAATTGTGGAAGGTTATAAACTTTATTTGCGAGCTCCGATCTTCTTCAGTTTATGTCAAGGCTTTTATTTCTATATATCTTCATTTTTCCGCCACGATCGAGAGGAAAGAAAGATTGGGTATTCATTTTCACTAGATAATATATATATACAACACCCCACATGGAAAAAGAAACATACAATTAATTTTAGTATGTTATATGACAAAACTAATATACATCATCTAATATGAAAAACAAAACACAATTTGGAAAAACTATCCAAGACAAATTGATGTATGAATAATTTATCTTTGGCAGGCGGCTTTAAAAACCTCTGTGCAACATAGTCTACCACCCAACTATGGGCGTATCGATGTGGCATCCTAAGGGGCAAGCCCCTTTAACAAGAAATGATTCTTTTCTTTCCCCCATATACTGAAATGAGAGTGAGAGTATGAAAAAGGTAATTTTTGTTGCTTCAACTTACATCATACATTCACAACCTTACAATTACCAAAATATAACAACTAATAAAAAAATATTATATACAAATTATTTGCACATTAGCAATATTTACAAATATAATGAATACAAAAATCAAACTTATTCTAATGTTATTCCATTTAACACAACTAAGAGCAATGAAATTTCAACTAATGGTTTTCCACATTTTAATTACATCACTCAAAATATGTGGAAAACCATTGTGTTTTCTAACGTGTTGAAAAACACTAAATTTTTCCACATATTTTGACTTATCTAATTAAAAGAAATTTTGTTAAATAAATAATATACATAATAAATATAATATTTTATGATCATATTAGCATGATTTACAAAATTTAAATTCGTAAATTAAAACGTGTGAAAACACGTTGTGTGTTTCAAAATGCTGAAAACACGCTAGGTTTTGTAACAAGATGAAAATGCAAAGGTTCTCCACAAGGTACTTAATAAATATTAATTCCATCAGTCTTGATAGATATTAGGACTTGGATTTGACTAGAGAGCCTATAAAATTGTTGTTAAATAGGTTATAGGTTAAGTTACTAACGATTTTTATATTTCCCATTTCCAAAAATCTTGATAATATGGTATGGATCCACTCATTTAAAGAATCAAAACTACTAAGATAATAGGCGTCCATGTTGGTAGAATAGGTAAAGAGCATGTTTTCCATCAAATTCATGATTGAATGTAGTTATCCCTCTACATATATGGTACCAAGGTGTAATGTTTTCATATGCTTGACAATTATATAAGTTGCTAAGATAGTAATAAAGGTTGTACCTTTTCTCATTGAAAATCGCTCCATGTTCTTTCTAACAAGAGGTTTAACAAAAACAATAAAATATCCTAGTACATCTCAAATGATTGGGATATATTTTATTTTCATTTCTTATCAAACCACTATAATCTCCTTCCTTTATAATAAGTTGTGAAATTATTTTTTGAAAAAACAGATTGACTAATTTCACCTATTGATTATTGCTAATTTTCCTTTAGAATTGTAAATTAGGGGTTAGACTATGGGATTAAATTTTGGAGTTTCTTTTCGACCAATATTTCATAGATTCATATAGATTTTTATCTATTGCTTTACACCCTATCGACTTCATTTTCTTGAATAGTTCTTATTTGAATAAATTGCAGTTTGAAGATTTGGGATAGGATAAAATGTGGGTTTCATTGGTTCTCTAGTTTATTTCTTTTTATACTAATTAGCAAATGGATGCATTAACAAATAAAAATTCTTTAATTGTGTTTAACTTTGTAATTATGAGAAATATGCATGTAATAGTGGAATTGTAAGATGGATACATTATGAGACGACGACACGTAACAATGGAATTTAAACAATTAAAGGATAAGTTAATATTAACGTAATAGTGAAGTTTATGGCATAGTGAAAATACTTAAGAGTGTGTCTTGTTATTATCCAAATTCACCCATTGGATAGCTTAAATAATTTTGTAAATTCACCGACTGTAGCTCACCTTGTAGCTTTGGCTTTTGTGTTGACGAAGGAAGATTTTGGTTTATGTTTTAATGGGTTAACAAAAACAACGAAAACTATAACAAACAAAAGATTTTGGCAGTAAAGCCTCCTCCTTTGAATCTCATTTTATACATTGCCTATACCCATGTCTTTACAGCAGGGTGACATTGCATATCTCTTATCCAAATCGTCCTACAATCACTCCCACATAAGAACTTGACAGGGACCCCGAAATCACTATAACCGGCACCGGAAAAATACGAGATGTCATGGTTGTTACATGGTGCATGTTATGTTCGATGGATAAATTTTATGGGGTTCGTAGATACATAGGTGCATTTTGGGTGGAAGGTAGCTCTCGGCTGGGATAGTGGGGAATGGCTCTATGATGCGGCCAATGCAGTAAAATTATTCTAATATTTAAGAAGAAAAATAGCCAAGGAAAACAAAAACGATGCCTATATTTTCCCCGATGCAGTTAGTGAATACACAAACAATTGATATACTCCCTCTTTTTCATTCATATTAACTAATTACAACATCCATAAAAAGAAAGGTATTTTTAATTTTAAATTTTCTTAAATATCCAAAAAACAACATATCACAGATGCAATAATAAAATATTTTATATGTATTTCCACGTAATTTTTCATAAAGCACGAATTTGCAAAGTTAAAATAACCAATAGACACCTTGTTTTTATTTTTTTATTTTTATCATTTATATGTGGGCATAGTGAGACAATGTTTTGAGCATTTCTTAGAGAAAATTTAATGAAATTTTTATATCTTCTTATCAACTAATTAATCTGTTTACATTTAAGAAAATTTAATGAAAAATTTACTATTGGAAGTGCACATTATATTAACTTCTTATCAACTAAGTTTTATACACTTAACAAACATTCACAAGCTGTTTGTTTCATTATTCCGATAGGTATTTACTTACTAGAATTGAAAGTTTTTGTAAGGTTACATAAGAAATTAGTCTTAGAAATATAACTTGTACAATAGGTCTTTGATTAAATGAATCATGGCTCTTCATTGGTGTAATTCCATCAAAATTTGCACACGAAAACCAAAACCAAACAAATATTATCAAAGAAAAATTATGGGATAATTTATTTATTTTTGTTAAATGGAACAAAGGAAATGATAAGGTTAACCTTCGGTATCAAAGCTATGTCACAAAAAATTACTTAAATAATATTATTAAATAAAAGAATGGATTTAATCTATGGTTAGGTTTAAAATATTTCATTCAATTAATCCTAAATTAATTTAATACAGAGGAGTTTCTAAGGTCATGCAATAATTTAATAATTAAAGTCCAAGTCTAAAATAACCCTTTCATTTACACAAGGCTATTAATTTAATTTTTCAATAAAAAAGGTCTAAACTATTAAGGAAGAGGGTTTAATTAAATTCCCCTAGGTCATGGCCTAATTAATTTTGAAGTAACAAAGGAAATAATTCAAAAGGAAAAGCTAAATTTTAAATTACTTTCAACCCACACAAGTGGCCCCATTCAAAACAAGACCCATGTGATCAAATGATCATCTCACCAACCCCCACCTAACAATTGTAGGAGACAATTTGGGCCATTGGATGAATCCAATCTAGGCCATTGGATGAAGAAATTTCAAATCAACCCTAAAATCTCTAAGGAAGGCTTTTATTCATCTCTTTCACTCATTTCTTCATTTTTGGTTTTGCAAGTTAAGGGAAGGAGGAAGAGGAGGAAGCCATGGATGAGGAGGATCAAGTGTGGATGGATATACACAACCCCAAATTAATATTACCTCTTTTCATTTATATTCTACTCTATTCTAGGTTTTAGTTGTAAATCTCATTATTTGTTCAAATTTTTATTCAAAGGAAATACCCATTTGGGTATATTACATTTTCCCAAAATATTTAGTTTTGTTTTTCATTATATACATTCTTTTATTTCTATAAGTATATGTATTTGTGTATATATTTACAAAACAAGAAAGTATATATATATATATATTTACAAATATATACACTTGTGTGTGTATATATATATATATATATATATATTTCTTAAATAAAAAATACGAAAATAAATGTTTACATTATACATACATACATAGATACATACATACATACATAATACATACATACATAGGTACATACATACATACATACATACATATATATATATATATATATATATATAATATGGCCACATATTAAAGTTCAGCGCTTTATAACAATGGTGGACCAAGGACAAAAAAATGTGGTGGATAAAACAGAGGAAGTGTTTTAGTTTGGTGGGGGCTCGGCTCCCACCCTATAGCTATTAAAGATAATAAGTGGTGGGTTGGGGTACGGGTCACCGCCCCATCCCAACCCATATTAATATTTTTTGGGGGTAAGGTGCCCCCCTCCTCCACAAACCCACTACCCAAATACAAACAATAATAGCCAACTAGTCATAAAACAAAAAAACAATGATTTGATTTTACATAGCCGCACAATCATTATTTAATTTTTCAATAAGAATATATATATATATATATATATATTAAATATTGAAAAAATTTATTTAATATAGTATACTCACAACAATTTTATTTAAATAAGGGAAATATTCATAATATATTTAATGTATATAAATTTAATAATAAATTTATATAGTTAAATATATTTTTAATTTTAAATGTATATATATTCCTATAATTTTGATTTATAAAGAAAAAAATCAATATTAAGTCATTTACGATAGATAAGACAAGGTAAGAATTACAATAATTTCTACCCATTTCTAATAAAAATGATAAGTAAACGGACTAATAAGATTGCTTATTCTAGAAATTTTAACAAATAACTTCCTTCCTACAACTTTTTAACAATACATATCTAGTATGGATAATTAAATTTACTTTCATCTAAAGGAAACAAGAATAGCCATTCCATTTCAAAAATAAGTGCAATCCAACAAGATACTCATTTCTTATAAAATGAAGGCTATCAAAATTTGAAATAACAAAATAAATTCCATTAAGAGAGATGCATTATCATTTCAATTATTTCAAATCTTCCACTTCACCAAAAAAATGTAAGCTTAGCAATTTCCTTTCACCAAAACTATCACATTTTAAAACACACATTTCTCCTACACACACTCATAGAAAAGTTTACAATCTATGAAGGTTTCCAAATGAAGATACAATTTTATTCAAGCTTACAAGTTAAAATCATCCACTCAAGTGGGAAGTATAGAAAAATGAATAATTTACAACAAGGCTATCAACAAGCCAAATTTCAAGTCTTCAATATGCATGTCCTCTTCACAATGGTAGCTCCAAAATTTGTTTTCTTCAAAGTTCACAATGAGATCACAAAACAAGGAAGGTGGAGTAGGAAACTATTTCCACCATACCGTAAATCAATTAAGATGATAGGCCATCTACTTAATGGCCCCTTGAGCCCCAACCAAAGAACCATGAGGGGTATTGAGAAACAATCACAACTTTCAAAAATGTGGATTTACAACAAAACACACAAACAAGACATTGAAACATATCCAACAACTGTACAAATTCACAACAATTAAATGGTTTGATAATCAAACCAAGTACAACAAGGGCTATGGGAAAACACCTCCTTATGCCTCCCAAGTAAACTAGGAGTATTACCCTAAGCCTCTAAGTGCACAAAAATATCATTACAAATTCCTTATCTCTCTTTTTCATGCAAGCATGTAAAAAACCATGAATTCCTTTTCACTCCCCACAGGTAAGACTCCCTTTAACACTCCCACAAAATGCATGTCCCAAAAACTCCATTTTTCCTCCCTAATGGTCCCATAATCCCTTCTCCCACATGTAACTAAGGTCTACTACCCAACCAACACAAAAACACATTCATAAGACAAAACAAAAATTTTAACAAGCACAACATTGCATACAAACAAGAAAAATAACATAATAACAAGTGTGGAAATCCAACCTCTCCATCAAGCTCCAAGAAAATTCATAATCCTCTTTAAATTCCAAGCCAAGTAATCCCAAAAGTACTACAAGAAGCTCCAAAATCCAAAAGTTCACAAGAAGCAAAATGAGCAAGTAACCCCCATTCCAACAAAAATCACCAATAAATAAAAATGGAATGTGAGGATGATGAAGTGGCTCCATGTAGGATGTCACTTCATCATTCCTCCATCCCCACACTCAATTTAACACACCAATACCAAGAAAATCAATGCACATGCAAGGACTATGACAACCCACATGGCTCAAAACTTGCACACCATGCTTTCAAAGGACCTAATAAATTGGGGTAGAAAGAAAGTGCAATAATTTTTCCTCTTTTACACTCAAAAATGGACAAAGAATTCAAAAATAATCTTCACAACCCATAGGTATGGTTGTTGGGTAAATTTAAGAGGCATGGGAAAAGTTTTTCTTTTCCCAAAAGCCTCTAAAACTTTACCTAAGTAAAAATCTGAATTTTGAAGTTGGGGTGGAGTAAAACACTCATAAATCAACATAAATTTTACTTAGAAGGACCACCAAATCCCATCACAATTATTTATCACATCCCTAATTTGTTTAGCTAAAGTAAAAAAGGTTAAGATTAATTAATACATATTTATACATGTTAATAAAGTGACAATAATTTCCAAATTTGAATAACACAAATCATAAACAAATTACATACAAAAATTTAAAGAAATGGAAAATAATTAAGGCCATGGCCACATATGTGAAGTCGCCCCCTAGGAGACCTCCAAACTAGACATGAAAAATACATACTAAACAACATTACAAAAGTTTTCAAATTATGCCTCACTGTTTCAACACTTTGACATCCTTCCGTGCTTGGTCCCTTATCTCGCTTGATGTATGTGATAAAAGTCCGCACATGAAAAAAATACCTCTCGCTTCTTTTGGTCGTATTAACAACATCGAGAAAATAAACATATAAAATCAATATTAATCATTCGTCATTAATAATTCTACTATCCATCAATATGTCAAAATCCAACCCTAACATCCATGAGATTACAATTCTACTCAAAACATTTCAAAACATAAAGTATCGTTTAAAATCCACATCATGAATATCAAAATATATCGAACTATTTACCATCACTATCTCGTGCATCATAATAAAACATAAACATCATAATGTCAATAGTCAAAATATCATTGAAATCTATCATCTATTGATCAATGTATCAAAATCAAAATGTCTTAATATTAGTCCAATCAGTATCAATATCAAGATGAAATAGTGCTAGAGAGGAGTGGGCACTATATTTAGGCTAGGATATTTTGTATAAAATTCTCCCCAAACCTTACATTTTGTCAAAATTTTAACTTTCTTTCACATTTACAGACACACACATCTAGCATGGCATTTTCATGAAAGGCACATGATTTTTCTGCAAACACAATTGGCATATTTTTTGTGGGTTCTCAAGTTGTACTTGGCTTTGCTACTTCATCTCAATTTCCTATCACCCAAGCTTGTTGTATAAATTATAATAAACTTGGGTTCAGTTTTTACCTTTCCTCTCACAACTATCTCACATTATAGCTTGCAAAAATTGGTACTCATAAACATTGCTTGCCTCCTCATTCTTAAAATAATCATTTTTAAGTTCAAGTCCATTAACTTTGGATTTTCCCTTTCTCATCCACTTTGAGGCTCTTTTTTTCCTTATTCATAGACAAATTGACTCTTAGTATCACTTGTCACATTTTCCTATCTACATTTTTCATGGGTTATATGCCCCTTTTTGTCCACTAGCTATAAGGCTCTAAGTATGGTTGTCTCAAACTTTATTAGAGGTATCCTCTTCTATGTGTTGATAGATTGTGTGTTTGAATGTTTCTAGCTGACCACATCATGAGTTACCTATTCTTTTATGAATTCTCACTCCAAGTTAATATTATATCCTTTGACATCGATATGGATTTCTACTTCCTTATGGTGACATGCTCTTCTTATTAGATTTCGTGAGTTTAGTTCCTTCTCTTCAATCATTATCATCTTCTATTGGTGTCTCTTTGTTAAAATTTTCATTTTCACATTTTTTCTAGCATTATACCCACTTATATGTAAGTTAATAACTACAAACATTAAAATCTAGTCCCATTATAAGGTCCATGGCATGAAGAGAGGAGGTGTGGCATATTCTACTCATAGTGATATCATCATGTCATTATTCATTGATATTGCAAGATTTTTCACTCACCATTGATCTATTAAGCTTCGATACAATCGTGACCATTAAATCATATTGAGGTAATCAAAACCCCTAATAGCTATAACATCATATGGAGCTAATACCTAATTTGTGTATTTACATTTTTAATGTTTTCTCTTTTATTTACTGTAAGCTTATGAACATGATATTCTCATGAAACATTCTTTATTATTTCACACATTCGTTTTTGTGACATATATCTTTGTCATAAAAACATTAAATTTAATGTAAGGGAGAGGTAACTTTTATCCTCATAAAAAAAGTTAAGATTTATATTTGTTCTATTAATAATAATAATAATTTTTCGTTAATGTATTTATATTTTTTTGCTCCTATATTCAAATAACTTGTAAATAAACCACCAAGATTATCAAATGTCCTTAAAATTTTAACATTGAGTTCTCGTTCACCAATTGATTGGCTTGAAATGGTATGGGTTGCTTCTCGTAATTAGATTAAGTTACTATTAGTCGTAGTTCAAACCATAACACACTTGATTAGAATGAATTACATTATAATTAGATAACAAGATAGTAATAATGATGACAAATTTAAGAATTTATTATTTTTACTCACATGCCAAATTTGTTGTAATTACATCAATAGGTGTGTTTCAAATAAAAATATGGGGAGAAAATATTGATAATATCTGTATTAGCAATGAATTGGATGACTATGTCATTCGATTATGAATCAGATGATTTGGCATAAAACATCATCCTACCACCATGATCCTGCATGAGCAATGCTAGTTGGTGGGAAGACATCTTTGTAGACCCCCTATTGATTAGATCCCATCATGCAAGATCATCTCTCTAAAGGCATGTATTCATCTACAATGCCAAGTTGACCATCTCTTGCAAGAAGGAATTTATTGTGATGGCCTTAATTGGGTAACCTCAATTTCTATCTTTTAAAAGGTTTTGTATTTTTATTTGAATTTTATTTTATTTTTAAATAAAATTTAAATTTAATCCTTTATAGCTATTATTTTCGCATTCAAAAAATCAATCAAAGGGCACCTGAGTTTGAATGTATTCGATCTATATTTCGTTACTAATATTTGAACTTATAAACCTTCCCAACACCCTTATAATATGTATCAAATTTATTCTTAATATACCATGTTTTTATGTTCATAAGTATTTTTCATTTTCATTACGTTTACAAATTTTTTGATGTCTTGGTTTTACCCTTATGTTATTAAAATACATGTTGGAATAATCCCAAAAAGTTACAAATCCATTCAAATGTTAGAAATTTTTGGTACGACAAAGGCAATCTATTTCTTAGGCATCTTTCCAATGAATTGAGTCAAGATTCGGGGAATATTATATTACGTTGATAAAAATTCTAATAAGTGACTTGAGATTATATTACTATTCATTCCCTCTAGTAGATCCTTGATGTCCTTAGATGGCTAGACATTGTTTGTAAAAGGAAAAACATACATGTATGACCATGTTTCCATGGTATATATGTGAAGGGAAAATTCTATCATTAGTCACCCTCATCCTTTCTATTTTCTATACGACTGGAAACATAGTTCGCTTATATGGTGAAAAATATAATGAGACAAATAATATAACCCTTTTTGTTTTACCAAAAATGATAAATCCTAATGCTTAATGCCTAACAATGCCAATGCCTAAAAATGCCAAATGAATTTAAACACAAACTATAATATATTTTATCCTTGACTTAAGGTGATATCGTGGTGGAATGTGTGTGTGTGTGTGTGTGTGTGTTTTGTGGTCTATTGAGCATCACCACAATAGGAAACATGTGGTCGATTATGCTAAGCAGTTTCAATCAGAGGGTCTTTGTGAGAAATCAACGTTAGTTGTGACTTGAAAATATGTACATGATAGTGGTAGGATTGGACCTGTAGGAGACAATAAAGTTTTGAAATGAATTTATATTTATTCCATGGATGGCATAAAGCAATCATGTGAAAAACAATGTCCCGACTACTTCCAAACTACTACATCATTTCAACTAGCTTCACTATTCATATCATCCCATGGATTTGGATAAGGTTCTCCTAACTATCATGTGAGATCTAATATTTTCTTCATAATGGTTCTATTAATAACTATCCCATATTTGTCTTGGGGTAGTGAATGTGTACACATGTTTTTCCTTTTATTTCTTTGTAAACATGTCCCCACCTATATTTTATTAATAATATTTAAAGTTGACAAATGTGTTATTACCCTTATAGTATGTGTCTAATACATTCATAATAATCCATGATTTTGTATTTTTAGGTTTTGTTTCTCAATGATGTGGCCCAACATGGATTTATTTCTCTCATATTTTTATCATATAAAAAAACACAGGATGATTTCAATGATTAGGAGACCCTCATGTCCCACACAATGTTTTTCCTTTTACAAGATGAAATCATCAATTTTAAATGTTTCATGCATCTATTTGAAAAAAGTGGATTGGTGGACCACGATACGAAGGGAATGTCAAATTCATTGAATGATCTTGAGGCAAGGTGCAATGTGGTAAATACCAGTGTACCAAAAATGTCATATATTATTTTGCATGTGTTCTTATAGTAAATATGTGGCATTATGTGTAATTGAGCATGTATTTGCATTTGCGATTCCATGATGATGTTATGATATCATAGATTTCATTGATCTCTTATTGAGTAGTGGATTTACATTGTATCAGACATGTGTGTTTAATGTGTGAAATGAGTGTGCAGGTGACAGGTCACATGATAACGTTGTTGTCAGGGTGGCTACACAAATTGTGCATAAAAGGCCCATGGGGCTAATCCCTAACCATCTTATCGTATGAGGCCTTAGTATTAGATTTCATTATTTTGGGCACCATGAGTGACCCTCATTTGTAATGTAGTATGTCATGTAAAATTAATCTTGTTTAGGATGTTTTATTTTGTTAAGTAAACTTGTTTTGGGGACTTAATGGTCCCCACATGCATTTAGTTTTGTGTTTGGGTAATTTTGTATTAATTAGAGGGGATTAGGGTCACATGTGAACCCTTGAGTGGGCCCCACATCCTCTACACTTGTGCCCAAATGTGTCAAACCCGAAATTGGGTTATTTATGGCATTTTAAGTGACCCCTTTTTAGTTTGGGAGTTCACTTAGCATGAAAATAAGCCCTTGGACCCTACCTAATAGGTAGGGGGGCTTAATTTCAAGGCATAAAGGGATTTTATCTCCATTTTTTTCCTTTCTCTAGTCACCATCCATGTAAGATGGATTTGTAACGCCCACTAAAACAACCCACTTGAGACCCAAAACTACCTAGGATTATTTAGGAAAATTTTGGAATATTTTTTTGGTTTAAAAGAATCTACAATCGGGTTTTAAGACAACAATTGTAACTAATGGGTTCTAGAACAATTCCAATCCACTATCATATGCCTTTCTCATATTAAAAATTATTATAAGTTACAAGGTCCCAAAAATTAGGGTTAGAAAGTTGAATTAGGTTCAGAAGGTAATTCCTCACCATACCCATTCTCTAACAGGCTTAAAGATTCAACTTGATTTTTCTCATACTTAACACATTCAAATATTCCCTAAATAATTTCCATTGGATAGGTAATTTCCTAACCTTTCCAATGATATAAATAAGTCCTCCCAACTCCTCATATTTCTCAAGTTATGGGCCGGTGAGCCTTGGGGTGAACATTTTCCCCAAGAGCGGGCCTGCGGGCCTAGGGGTGAAAAATTCCCCAATGGTGGGTCTATAGATTACGGGAGAAAAAAATTACTGAAGGAGTAGGTGGGGCAGCGGGAGCCATGAGAGTGTTTTAGAAAAATTTCCGCACAGGCGAAAAACCACCTTTATGTCCACGCTCCCGCGGGTCCACAAGTACACTGAGGGACACGTGGCTCCTTCTAACCCAACATGGGGAAAGCGGGGTGGAAGGAACATTTGGAAAAATTTGCACACAGGTGAGAATCCCACTTTGTGCACCCACACTCTCGTGAGTCCACAAGGGACACGCGGCATCACCTAAGCAAATGTGGGGAAAGCAAGGTGGCGGGGAGAAAATTTGTCAACGCCCCAAAGGGTAAAGAGAGTAACACCCACCTGTGGCTCCACCAAAGACCTCATGATGCGATGCGCCAACTCCCGATTGGCTGAGAAGATGGGGAGACTTTAGAAAATTTTCCAAAAATTTTCTGAAAAGTCAAAGGAAAAAAAGGACCCACTACTCTTCTAACACCTCTTTGTGCCATGTGGTGGCCTCCGATTCGCTATGGGCTAGTGGCGAGGAAAATTAGGAAAATTTTCCCAAAATTTTCTAAAAGTACTAAGTTAAAAAGGGATCCATCCCTCCGATGACACCTTATGGTGCCACGTGGCAGCCTCTGATTGGCTATGGGGCGGTAGGGTAGAGGGGAAAAATTTGAAAAAATTTCTAAATTTTTCGGAAGCTCTAAGGGAAAAATTCTGACCCACGCGCTTGCCAAGGAAATGTTCGCCAATGTTTTTTTACGCCAAGTGAAGAAAAACTTTAGAAGGCCATAACTTTTGATAGAGAGCTCGGTTTTGGGAAAATGAGGACTTTATGGAAATCTCTCAACGTCCTCTTTACTTAGGGATCATTAATTTTTTATTTTGATAAATTTTAAGGGGTAAATTTGATTAATACGTTATGTAGGATTTTATAGTGCAAATTGGTAAAAACGAACTTGTTAAATTTGTTCAATTTTTTCTTGTCCCTCTCTCAACATGTCAAATAGACATGCTTAGGTGGATTTAGGATAAGTTTGTGAGGTATATCTATTTTATTGAATTCCAATTTGAAATTTTGCAATTTTGATAGCAAATGACTGTGAAAAGTTTGAAATCAGTTTTGTCATGTTTTGAAAGATTACCTTTAAGTAATTTTGTCTAGTTGGATTCATTTAGGGAAAACTACTTCAATTTAATCATTTGGTTTGTTATTTCATTATGGTAGGTTCGGTCTGTGCATTTTGGATTAAATAATTACCATTTTCTTCTTCCAATTATTATAATCCATTCCAATCCTAATCTAATACATTTAGTTAATTCAATTCAACTATTCAAACCTAAAATAAATCTCTCGATTTCCAATTTTTCACATATTTCAAAAGAAAGAGTATTACACTTCCTTTATATGCATTTCTTCCTTTCAAACAAAGATTACAACTCACATCTAAATGATTAAATTAAATATAATGATACAATTTGAGGAAGGTTATGCAATCCTTTATTTATTCTAAAAGACAAGTTTACAAGTTCCTTCTTTTATTCTTTCCAAAAAACATATATTATATATAGGACAAAATAATACATTTTCTTCTCATGTATTTCATTTTTCCACTTTCAAAACCGGGATTTCATAGTGCATGCTAAACACTGATTTCCAATGGAATAATATCATATGGACAGGAAAACCCACTTCCATTACAATTAATACATAGGTCATCCAATTCAAGTGGGAAAAGGGCTACAATAAGATTTCATATCACGAGGGACTGTCAAACTATCTTTATCTCAGCTCCAGAACAGCAACATGCAGATTTCTCATTCTTCTAATTTGATCACAACAAGAGTAGGGGAAAGGAAACACTCTCCACCCAACCAAGACATCCAATGAAGAGGAGAAGCCATCCTTCTTCATTGGCCCCTGAGCCCTAACAAAAATTCAATAAAAGATGTGATCCAACACATGGAAACAATAGGCTTCCACAAACACACAAGCAACACTTTCACAATTAAAAAACACAGTTCAAAACCGAATGTAGTTTACAACTACATTAAAGCATGACAAACATTACTGAGGCTTCATCAAGCAAGAAAAATGAGCAAGAAACTATGGGGTATGTTTCTTATGCCTCCCGAAGGGGAAATGTGTATCACCACCGAGGACAAATTACGAATATATATATATGTATATTATTTTAAATTGCTGACATGCCCTTTGTATCCCCTCGTATCCCTTATTCCTCACATTTTCTTATGCCTCCCAACCTCTTATGGCACCCCATAATGAGTAAAGAAATGTAATCTATTTATTTGTAATGTGGAACCCAAATCCCAACTCCCTCCACCCTTATACCTCCCTAAAAACAATTTTGCCTCCCACAAAATAACCCCATAGTCTTCTCCTACACCATTCCTAGGCCATCTACCCAAAAACCCAAAAACATGCCAAAACATTCAAACATTAAAATTTACATTTATAAAAGAAGAGCATTTCAAGAGCCAAGATCCTACCTCTCTAGGATGGAGTTGTTCCGATTTCCAAAACAACAAGATTTATCCCAATGCAAGCAATCCAAAACAGCCAAGCACAAGCATGTAACAATCTTCCAAAAAAACTTCTTCCAAGCATGATCTCCCAAAACAGCAAGGAATTCGCCAAAGAATCAAGTCTCCAAAAATGAAGCAACCCCCAAAACAAGGCAAGACATTTGAATTTTATAGAAGAGAGAAGGGAAGAGGATGAGGAAGATCCACATAGGATGCCATATTAGACATCTTCAACCCCAACTTAAAAGTTAACTTCATTCTCCAATGCATAATAAATAGTTGGGTGAAAAAATATGACAGTTTACTTACACACTCAAACCCGACCCACACCCCAAAGGACTGAAATTAAATCATGTAAGAAAAGTGCAATTAAAACCTACAATTTTCCTTCTCAAAAAGCATTATAAAAGTCTAATCTCAACTCTCCAACCATAGGTATGGTTGGTAATTAAATTTAAGAGGTATGGGACAAGTTTAACTTGTTTCACAAGCCTCCAAAATCAGCCTCCAAGGAAAATTTCAAATTTCCAAGAAGGTGGAGTGTTTCACACTCAAAAGTTAACTTACACATCTCGTCAACATTTTAATTCAAGGCCAACAACTCTATTAATTACTTTCTTATGACATATTTTAATTAATTAACTTAACAACATGATTACTCATAATATTACAAACCATTTAATGAATAATGAAAGGGGTAAAAGAACCACAAAATAAACACATGCAAATATAAACAAAGGGACCAAAATAAAAGAAATACACATAAAAACCCTTGGTCATAATTAAAGGTGATTCCCCATGGGAATCCCTAACACACACAAACACGCACAAAAAATACTAGTTGCCATGGTGACCTTGTTGAATTCATCTAGAATTCCAATGTGGTTCCAGTCTCTCTAATCCCTCGATGTTTGTTGTGATATTTTAACCTACTGTAACACAAATACCTCCTTCGGCCTTACGGCCATATGAGAACTTCCAAAATAATATAAATGTATTTCCCAAAACCATCTAGATGTGTGAATCACAGCAACATCCAAGCAATATAGCAATATCATTTATAGTTTTATCAACAACTACATCATCATCTAAGAATTTTCATTTCTAGGTCTACTCACAATATCCAAATATCACAAGTCTGAAAAACATCCATCATATAAACATGTCAAATAGTATATCATCATCAACATATAAAATGTCTCTAAAAATAATCACGCATCATAACCGAGTCAAGTTACCAATAATCCATGATCTAGCATTAACATCATACTATAATAAAGTCCATAATCATGTCCATAATATAATCAGTGATTATCATGATTAGTATGAAAAGGTGTCAAAGGGATGTGGGCACTACAAGATTGGTATGTGTGTTTTGTAGAAAGTTGCAAAATTTTGTTTTATTTTCATTTTGGGAATTTTGGGAAGGGAGTGTTAAAACTGAATTTATATTTTCTTCTTTTTATTTTGGAATATTTGACTTTGAGGGAAGAGAGGGGTGACACATTTCACCCCCTCATCGGTGAGGAAATTTAGTTTCTTCTCTTAAAATTCTCCCTCATGGGGGATAAAGAGAACTTTTGTTTTGGAGCTTTTGCTTGGTGCTTGGAGACTTTTTGGTAGCCAAAGCTTGCTTGGATAAGGAAGTGGAAAATATTAGAGTGTTGGACAGATTTTGGATCTACACTCTTTGAGCTCATTTTATGTTTTATGTTATGCTAGATCTTAACCTTATTTTGATTGAAATGGGTGTGTTTTTCATATGTGTTTCTTATTGAGTATGCTTTTATGTTTTATTTCTCTTCATCCATCATATGGATTGATGGATTTTGGAGTTTATGGGGGAAGAGAGGGATTTTCCCTCTCAATCCTCATGGCTTGATGGGCAAGACATGTTGGTACTTTTCACTCCCCTAATATGGTTTGAGGTGGGGAAGGTGGTTCATATGGTTTGAACCCCCTTTCCCATTCTCGCAAAGGAAATCCAATGGGTTTTAAAATCCTCCCAAGAATTATTTTGGTGAATGGGTGGAGCAATAAGGAGGGTTTGATGATTTGGAGGAATAAGAAGGTTGTGAAGATTCTTATTGTGTGCATCCTATAGTTGGACCACACTTTTGACACCATGGATAACTCATCTTCTCTTCACCATTTTGGAGGGAGAATATGGTTTTCTCCTCCTTTCCTTGTTTGTAAAATTTGGTGTTTTTCTTAAAGTTTGGATTGTCTTAGATGTGAAAATATAATTTTGTTATATCTCCCTATATATTGTGCACTTTTTGTGGAAGCTAGATCTCTCTCCGATGGGCTTGGGGGAGGCTAGCATGTCTTCTAACCTTGGAAAGACGTGTAATGATGCCTAAAGGTTGGGTGGTTAAACAAAAATTTCTCCTTGTGTTGGTTCTTTGAAAGAATCTCAAATTTTTAAGTTGGTTGGCGTTCTTGATATCTTGCATTCTCCTTTTGTCTCCAAATCATGTGGACATCACTCTCATTGTAAATTCATGAATGTGACTATTTGAAAAGTTCCTTGTCTTGTAAAGTATCATCTTTGTGATTTGGAATCACTTGTAAATTTGTGTCACTTTTGTTGAGTAATCTACTTCAAGCTTGTAAAGAAGCTTTGTAATGTGTCTTCTTGAATATTTTAGATATGTTGGAAAAATGGTATTGGGAGCGTAAGTTCATTTGAAAAGAAAGGTTGTAAAATGAATGATTCCTTTAATATAAAATTGTTGTAACTCCATGTTGAAATGAAAGTTGGTTCATTCGATATATATATATGTTGAAGTGTTTTAGTACTAAAAGACGTGTGACTTCTTCCTTGTTGGATCCCCTTCTTATAGAAATCTGTAATATTTAGTTAGTTATTAGTGTCACATGGAGATTGAGGATTTATTTTAAATGGAAAAATTATCTTTTTATAGTAGTTATCTTCTTGCAAATTTTGGTAGTACTATATAATGAAAATAAATTATTCTTTTTTAAATGTTATTTCCATGTGATACTAAATGATTTGTTCTTGTTAAGAAAAATCAGATTTGGGTATGTGTTCTCTCTTACAAATTTCAAATATATTCTAAATTGCTCTTCCATTGTACTGACTTTCTACAAGTCTTCCTATAAACACTTAATCAAAAAATTCACTTTAATATGCATATATTGTAAGGAAGTAGTGAGTTCATACTTCACTACAATGATCAAACATGGTTCATTTAATTGGGTTAGTTCTCTTAAAAATTGTACACGGAGTAATTATTTATACTAAAGAAAATCATAATAATAATTAAATGGACATATATTTACATTTGTAAAATAGGGTTGACTTTCATTATCAAACTATGTTAAAATTTAACATATTTACGTATCAAATCCATGTATTAAATTACTTATATTTCATTCAATGATGTAATAGTAATTATATTACAAGTTATATTATGCTTTATTTATTGTAATATAAATGTGTTGTAGTTGATAGATATTATAATATAAATATATATTACAATTTATAATTAAATAATAATTTATATTTTGTAATACAAATATATTTATTTACTTTTAATATAAAACAAATTTTATTTAATAAAAAAATTTATTGGGGAGGGCCGAAACTCTCTCGACTTCGTGCACACCCACCACCGAGGCTTCACCGCCCACCTCCTTCCCACACATCCCCACACCCCTTTCAACACTTTCCAATCCCCTCCACACTCCCACATCCTCTCCACACCCATCCCCACACACCCCTTCTCCCAACACCCCCTCTCCATGTAGACCTTTCCCCAACTTCCTCCATTGAAGCCCACACCCCCGTAACCTCAAAACTCCACAACCCTACTGCTGTCCTCACTCCTTAGCCACGAATCCCCACATTATTTTGCCTCGGGAAACCATACTATAGGATTTTTTCATATTTCATGATGTTAAATCAATTTTTTTTTAAAAATATAATTCTATGTATGTGTTAGGAAGTTTTGCATTATTCAACACAAGAACATTTTTGGTATTTCATATACCCGACAACCCAAAATTCATGAGTAAGAAAATAATTACAAAAATAAACAAAAAAATAAATCAATAAGGAAACAATCTTTGAGACTTCTTCTCAAAATAAAACTCCATGAAGCCAAACTCCCATAGCTCTTCAAACCTGCACAACAACAAGAAAACAAAATGAAACCAAAATGGAGAGAAAGAGGAGATAAAGATATGCTAGGGAAAATTTAAGGCAATATAAGATCTAGGGCAAGACTAGTTTAATCCTAGGGCCCATGTTTAATCCTACAAACTTTTTAAGTCATGGGACTTTAATGGGAATGGGAGATAAAATTAAAGGAGGGTGTGTGGGCAACAAAATTAATTTAAAAAGGGGGTGATTATAACAAGGGGTGTGTAGAATTATTATGGTGACCCTAGTAAACTTAATAGAAATTAATAAATAAGTTGCTTTGGGCTAATGATTTATTTTATTCGGGAAAATATGTAAATTGATATAAAATATTTATTAAGGGGGAAATGGTTAAGCAAACACATTAGTATTATTTTAGTTACTTAAAAAAAAAAAAATTACCCAAATTTTAGTAACACATTGGTACGGTTTCTAGTGTCTCGAGGTGGGGCACTACAACTTCATACTATACCCTTTCATAAGAGTTCATATAAAAGGTTATTTAGTTATTTTTTTATTGATTGCATGTAAACAAAGTAAGTTTCCCCTTTTTTTTTTTTATCTACATGACATTTACTTTTTTAAAGATAATTAAAGTTTGAAAAATGACATATCATTCACATGTGGCATTTGAGGTTTTAATAGCTACCTAGCCAAATAATATAAGATGTGTATTAAAGTATATTGTATTCCTTTCCTTAATCATGGTAAACTGCTCTCTTAACATGACATCATAACTAACTTAATCTCAACCATTAATAGTGCCTCCAAATTGCAATCCCATGAGGTCTAATAAAATATTTTGTTCAGCTCCCTCTCCCATACATTGATGGCCTCCCTAATACTTTTAGAATCCTATATGCTCTTTCCATAGTGGAAAACATTTTGTTTATTTTTGCATAAGCTTTTTTGTGTCGATTGAAGAATTTTGGATCTTGTAATAGGGGATTTTTAAGGTAAACTACTTTCAATCATAAAATACATAATCATGGGTTCAATAATAGATTAAGATTCCCATCCTGATAATGGAAGTAAAGGGAATAAGATGGTAAGATGGATTCCTCACTCTAATGGTTGGATAAAATTCAATTTTGATGGAGCTTCAAAAGGAAATAAAGGTAATGCTTGGTGTGGATGTATCTTTAGGAACTCTGATGGCCAACCTATTGTGGCCATAGCCTTTGATTGTGGCTTTTCTTCTAATAACTATGCGGAAGGTATGGCTCTTCTATTTGGCTTGTGGGAGGCTAAGAAAAGGAACTGGAATTGCATATGGATTGAAGGTGATTCCAAGGCTATCATTGATATGTCCCAAGTAAGTCCTCCAAAGGCACAACATTTGAAGACCATATGGTCGAATATTAAGAATGTTTTGTCTTCTTTTTTAGAGGTTACATTTTCACACACATACATGGAAGGTAATAAGGTGGCTGATGGTTTAGGAAATAAAGGGGTTGGTTTATATGCTAATCTACATGTAATTTACCAATCTTGGGAGTCAAACTTCACAAACGATATTAAGGATTTTTGGCAATGCATGCATGTATGGCATTTGTGGAAGGAAGTTGAAGATTAGGAAAGTTGCCTTCTAATTATTTCCTCTTCTCTTGGTATTCTATCAGTTGAGGTGACATATTGTGGTAGATATTTAGGGATTTAGCATGTGTGAAGATTTTATATTGTTTGGTGGAGGATTGCATATTAAAGGCAGGCCGGTGGGAGGATGTTTATCCCTCGTATCCATTTCTTGCCCTTCCTTCTTTTTTTTCCTTCTCCTCTAGTTCGGAAAATCTTCCTATTATTTCTTCATGCCGTTAGAGGATGGTTTGTATGCAAGGACAAGTCGGAAGAGGCATCGGGCTCAAATTAGGGAGTGTATGGGAGAATCTTTTGTAGATTGGATGAGAGGTCGAATTAAGAATCCAACAATGCGCTGCTTTGGTTGGAGAAAGTCCGGATGGTGGCAGAAATTTTTAAGAAGAAGATGAAGTAGGTTAAATTAGTAATATGACGCAGAAACTTATGATGGATTCTTGGTAGTCGTTGGGCATCGCAATTTATTTGATGTAGCACAAGGTTTGTTTGACAGCTAATTTTATGTCAAACTCGTCATGCTAGTTCATCTTGCACAAAGAATAGGGTAATTTGGAGGAGAGGTTGATCAGTTTTCAATTCCATATTCATAATATGATGCATGGGATTCAGGATCTCTCCCTAGAATTTGAGGTCATTGCGGAACACTAGGGTCTGGAGCTTCCTGTGAAGCCCAAAGTGGAGATTTAAGAGTGGTTTGTGTAACGCCCACTAAAAACGGGCACACAAGACTACATAGGAAACACAGGATAAATTTTTTTTGACTTGCTTGACACACAACATGACACAACATGTCATCACAAGGTTACAACCAACTCTGGGAACCACTTGTTACAAGTATGACCGCAAGGTCAACACGGAAACGTTCACACTCAAAAGGATAATACACTTTTCTTTTTTGTGAGAACAACATAGAAGTCCAACCACATGACACTCTCATAGCTGGAGCAAGCCACAATAAGAAATGATTGTAGGTTATTTATTTTTATAAAACACCCTTCTACTCATGACTTATGTTTTCAGATAGATTCAATATATGATTCGCACAAATTCATCTTACCAACTGAGTTATTTTCTTATACACTGTAGAGTAGTTCACTTAAAGTCTTCTCCTTTATGACAATTAATTGTTTAATTCCATTATTTAATAAAGGAGATAATTTAATTCCACAAGGCCATCTATCCATACTTACATCACTAAAATTCACTCAAAACCTTGTTACCACATGGATTCATGTTCAACATAATTAAGAGGAAATTACAAAGCACCTTGGGAAAAAGTTAAGAGAAGAAGGTCAAGTTGAATTCCTCCTTAAGACGTCATTAGTTATTACCAAGATTTAATTGGAGCTTGAGGTTTTATCCATAATTATTAACGATTTTACTTAGGCTTCCCTGAAAGAGCTTTACAAAAGGAGATTATTTACTTTCCAAAAGGCTGAGAGATAAATTGAGTGGTTTCTAAATTTTCTTCTCCTACTTGCTAAATCTTATTATCTTCCAGAAACTAACCATTGTTTTCCCTTAAGCTTGTTTAAGAGTTCACCCAAAAGGGGTAGTGTTCACTAGTTTAGCTAGGGATATCAAATTATAAAATTTTACTTTACAAGGATAGTTTCACCTTTGATTACTTCAGGAATCTCTTGTTCTCAAGTAAGTCATCTCTACATTAATTTATCTGAATATATATATATTTTAGTTAACTTCTATAAGGGTTAACCACTCCATTTAATTTTACTTATATCACATCATTACAAGGTGTCAGAGAGTTTTGACTTAACACTTTATTCTCAAAATCAAGGTTTTACAATACTTATGCCAATGTAATGATTGAATATCATTTCTCACCAAGGTAAGTTACTAGTCTAACAAAAAAGGGAAATATGTAACGCCGGAAAAGGCGACGCCACACTCACGCCAACGACGACGACTTACGATGACGATGACGCAATCACCAAGCGACCTGAAAATGCAACAAAATTTTTTTTTAAAAAAAAGGGGTAAAGGCTCTTGCTTGATTTATTTTATCTGCAAGTTTTGAGACCTGCTTGACCTTGGGAATAGACAAGCTTCAGTCTATTACTTTGCATTCCGCTCGCAAGACTAAAACTACATGATTGTCGCATTTCCATCTACTCGAGATTCACTTCAATATTCGTTGTATTCGCCTCTATCCTTAGCAGATGAATTTGAGTTTCAAGAATGGGGATACAAGACCGCATAGGGGTAGTTGAATGCTGATCCCGTTTTCACTTTATGAGCCAATGTATAATAGGATGAGGGTGACAGGGTAATATATGCATTATAATTTTTATTGATTTTTTTATATATTTAATATATATATATTTATATAGAGATATATAATCGGGATAACACAAATATCGTTATTTCGTTGATGCTTAGAAATCTTTCAAGATAGATTCTTAGATATCCCTAAAAAGGGATTAGATACTTTTAATTAAGTGGTTTATATATAGATATATTATCAAGTTTATTCTCAAATGAACCTACATTCCTATAAAAAAAAATTTAAAAAAAAATGAATAAGAGTCCATACAACCGACATCGCAAATAAGTGTATTTTCGAGGTTTGCACTTGAAGGACTCTACACAGCTTGCAAGGTGTACAATATAAAAGCATATAACCAATAATAAAGTCCGAAGATAAAAAGGAATATTTAATGATAACTAGAATGTGTCTCAATAATACTACTTGAAAGTAAATTTGAAACATTTGTGACAATTGAAACCCTTCTTGAGCATTATTAACAATTTTACCTTATTTGATGTCTTCAAATAATTCTTAACCATTATTCCATGACACTTGCATATATATAAAAACGGACATTGGTAAAAAGGGTGTTGACCCCCATGTTAACACTTTTCTTGCTTATATTCCAAAATAACTCCACTCACCCACTAACCAACAACTCGCACTCATGAAGATTTAGAAGATCACTTAAACAAGACTATATCCTTGGCATACGTTTGGAAATTTTTAAAAAAATTAAATGCATAAGAGTCAAATAAGGGGGGGAGAAAAAAGGCGTTTTTCAACCCATGTTTAAAACTGTTTGAGTGGGGGCGGTGGATCTCCACAACCACCCACCCGCCCACCATTAATGCCTTCACCTCGCGTGCAAGACGTGCATCCATTCGCCACTCCCAAAACAATTTAGATCTCAAGATTTTTGCAAATTCTACCAGGTCGGTCTGCCATTGGGATTTGACCTGAGCCGTGTGAAGGAAGGCGAGGAGGTTAAGGACGTAGCTACAGCTACCAAGATAGGCGTGTTACTTCATTCAACGGCCCCATCCGCGTGAAGAACGGCAGAGTGGAAGCAGCAGGCGTTTCTTTTCCTTCTTTCATTCGCCCATGGCCGCGCATGAGGAGGCGGAAGGAGGTTTTTCCTTTTTTTTGTTCTTGGGTGCGTGTACAGCAGTTAAGAGGGGTGCACAATAGGCAGGGCGTCCAACTATGTTGTTATCAGTACAGTATCGAATGCATCCTCAAACACGGGATTCTGCCTGCACGAGACGTTTAACAGTTCGATAGAGGAGGAGACAGTGCAAGTTGCAAGTTTAATTGGGACAGTGATAGAACAAAGTCGCCCTGATCAAGATTTTACAGCTCGGCCGCGTGGACAGCAAAAGGGAGACTGTAAATGGTTAGGGCGAATTCCTCCGCTTTCATTGGGTGCTGCATGGTGTGGGCACGGGACAGGATGGGAGTTTTCAACAGCGAGCAGGCTGTCCATTTTTACATAATTGATTTGCTCAATAATCGATTGAATTAGGTCATAGGTTCTGTCTTTGGAAACATCGAACGCATACAACACTACCGATAGCAACGGAGCAGACCTTTGATAATTTTTAAATCCGCGTTACCTTGGCTCTGACATCTTTCCCAAAATGAACTCTACTGGTTTTGAAAATACACGTTGCAAGATGTTCGAGATAAACAGATAATGAGTTAATTTCATAATATAGTTGTACATTTCGAAGAAATCTCTTTGTAAGCGTCACGCTGCCTCGAATAACATAGGGATAGATGTACTCATATAGCCGCATGTTTGCTTGATAAAAGTCCATGAAGTTGAAAAAAAACTCAGGATATAGAAGTAATGAAATATGGAACTTTGCATATTTCACCCAAAATGGAGTGACTTGTAGGGGTCGTCAATAATGGTCAGTGGTCACCACCAAAAATGATAGCATTAGCGGTAGGTGCCCATAATTATTCTTTATGTTTTGTATTTTTATGACCTAAACTTTCAGATCTAACTTCTCTTGTCTTATCCGTTACAAACCTCTTTCAAATGTATTAAAGTATGTGACTGAATTCTCTTATTCATTCGGTTAAAAAATGGGTACCTAACTACTCTTGGGAAACGACGAGAAAATGTAATTGTATTGACTGCTACCTCCTAATCGGTGTTTCTGTACCTATTAGTTGTGGCACGTCGACTCATATAATTATGTGAAAACTTTTGTGCAGCTCAAAAGAGTCGTAAATATTATCTCATTAATGGTTAATTAGTGCAAACAAATGTATCTCTTTTTGGAAAGGAAAATAATAAGAATAAAAGATGATTAAGGCCAAAGTTTTAATATAGCCCACCCCAAAATGTACAAGGATGAGACATAGCAAGTTCACAAGTTGGGATATGCGATTAATTCACACTTCATACAGTGTATTTTGATCTCCTTTTACAATTTTGCAAATATATTTACAATGGTATCTTAAATGCAGAAACATAATGGAGCTAGAGCCCAGATGATTTCATGGTTATATTTGAAGGCTATTTAAAAACTTAAGTTCTTTCTCCAATAATACAAGAAAGGGAATTACACTAACATTCCACTTTTCAATACATCTTCTTATAAACAACAAAATGAGATCTAACATACATATTCTTTTGTAATTTCTTTCCAACATTCCACAAGAATTCAACAACATTTCCAATGAATTTTTAGAGTAAGAAAACTAACATTTCAATACAACTTTCCTTCAATATTTTATTACAACACTTTCTATTTCATGTGGAAATAATTTTGCAATAATGGAAGCTAGAGAAAACAAGGCAATATTACATCTCTTTCTCCACTCAAGGTGGGTAATTACATGATGTTTTAGCATTGTCAACAACAAGATTCAAGTGCTCCAAAGTGTTCTTCACTCATGCTCCAATTCCAAGCATTTCCAATCACAACCAAGATAGGGGGAGAGGCAACACTCTCCTCCCAACCAAATCTCAATGGAGAAGAGAAGCAATCTCCTCCATTGACCCCCGAGCCCCAAACACAACACAATGAAGGGGTGGTCTCCAACTCAAGGCAACAATACATGCTTCCACAATACAAGTTCTTCACAACATTCAAGCTAAAATAGAAGAACAAGGAGACACACAATAACATCAAACATTACACAACAAGGCTTGCATCCAAGCCAACAAGAGAAGGAACTATGGGAATGTTTTCCTTATGCCTCCCAAATGAGATGAGATGCCCATCCAAAACCCTCCACAATATACACAAGCCCCTATGACTCTTATGCCTCCCTCAAGTACCCCTTTTTCCTCCCATACTCTTATGCCTCCCTCCTCTTATGGCTCCCTCAAAGACAAGGTAGAATGTAAACATTCCTACCCAAGATGGGCATCCCTCTCAAACTCCCTCCACAATATCCTAATCTACTCTTTTGCCTCCCTCATGAGTATTCCCATAGACCTCTCCTATACTACACAATAAGCATTCAAACCATTTTTCACAATACACCAAAGTAAACATGCATTTTTTTCACAATTTTAGCATAGAAGCAATAATAATATGAAAGCAAAACAAAGGAGAGGGTTCCCTACCTCTCCATTGGAGAAGCCTAAACCAAGAAACTTGTCCAAGCTCCTTCCCAAATCAATCCAAGCATGCAAGTCCAAAAACTCTCTTTTTCTCTTTCTCCCAATTCTTTTCTCTCCAAAATAACAAAGAGAACTCTTCAACCACAAAACAAAAACAAAACTCCAACCCCCTCAACAAGAGAGGAAGTTTCAATAAATAGACCAAAGGAAAGGGTGAGGGTGATGTGGCTCCATGTAGGATGCCACATCACACATCCTCAAACCACCTCCCAAGGTCAACTCAAATCCCAAAACACCATAAATGGGTGGTTGGGTTGAATGACAACTCTCTTCCACAATCCAACCCTTTCCCATGTGCCTTAAGGCACAATTAAATGCAAAATGAGGAAAGTGCACTCCAAAGTCATATTTCCCTTCCCAAAACAATAAATAATCCCCTTTTTGGATTCCCAACCCATAGATATGGTTGGTAAGGGGTTTTGAGAAGTGTGGGACAAGTTTAACTTGTCCCACAAGTCCCCTAAAAATGCCCTCAATCTCAAATTCGAGATTCAAAGAGTTTGGAGTGGTCAACACTCAAAACCAAGCATTCAATACATGAGGAAACACAAGGCTCAAGGAGCCAACCATCAAAATTTATTACCCCACTTGACTTCCCTCCCAACTTAAAAATTAAAACAAGATATTAAACTAATCTAAACATACTTAGCAAAAGTAATAAAAGAAAAGACATCACCAATGAAATCACCTACTAAAGTAAATAAAAACAATTAAATAAAATTCTTAACCCCATGGTCACATTAGAACATTTCCCCCTCATGAAAATTTTCTTAACACATACAAGAATAAAGGTAACACAACACAATTTACTAGTTGCCTTGACGACCAATGTTGTAACCACCCGACATTCTGTTGTGTTTGGTCCCCAATCCCCCTCATGGTTGTGATCAAGTTGTGTTTCCTGCAAAATGCAAAATACCTCCTTCGGCCTTGCGGCCATGTCAAAATATCCGAAATAATCATAAGCATGAAATTTATCAACATCTATACGTAATTCAATCAATCATTATTTCTAGGTCTAAATCACAACTTAACTATGCATTTCATCATTATCCAAAATTATAGTAATGTAAATTTAACAACTACATTCTACTCATCATGGCGAAGAAATCCAATGTTAGAACACATGCAATACATCCATATAAAAATAATATCGGTATCCAATAGTCTAGATCCATGAGTGAGGTGTAGGTCATACAAAACAAACAAAATAGATCATAATCTAAATGCATCTAGTCGCAAAACATCCTGCTAATCAACATAAGTATAAGTCATGTCCATATCCAAAGTCTGCATAACTCAAAAGAAAATCAACTAAGTGTCGTAGGGAAGTGGGCATTACATCCCCCTCCCCTTAGACTAGACTTCCTCCTGGAAGTCAAGGAGAAAGAGGTAGGAAAAAAAAATGCAAAAGAAAATAGGATCACACCCTTTGTGGAATTCATTTGCTTCAAACAAGTGTGGATCTACAGAACTCGAGTTTGGTCCAATGTAATTTAACAAGAAGAAGTAAGATTGTAAGGAATGAGTTCTAAATTTTCTTCAAGTAAGGTTACAAACATGAAATTCTATAGAGTAACTCTACGTGCTCAACCAAGCTACAAAACATAGCATCACAACATGAAAAGGTCAGAGGAGTCTCAAGAATAACCACCAAGTACAATAACATTTGTACTCAAAGGTATCATAATTTGGAGATCACACGTGGTGAGGTTTAACAACAAGGAAGACACCAGAATTAGCAAAAACATTTACAATCAAGAAAACTATTCATGGGAAGCACTTATATAACTCAAGAGGGCACAATCAAATTTTCATGGTAATACTAAGGAAAACGTGACCATAAGGTTTCTATAACTTTATTTTACATTCAAGATCGAACACAAAACACTAACCTGATTTAGAAATGTCAAACATTTGGATAATATTTCTACTAGAAACTAACATACCAATAAAAGAGGCACCACTCACTCTACATAACACAATGGGATTTATTTATCTCAAATCCTTCTCAAGCTCAAATTAATCATGAGGAGAAACACATGCATAAGTCGTAACACCAAAGAGCACTCAGGTGAGCTAGAATAGAAGGATAGGCAACAAGAGGGGGGTCCAACTACAATCCAAAGTGCATCATACCAAAAGCGAGCAACATCAACAAGGTGTCACAAGAAAATAAGAAGAAAAGATGTCTTCCCAAAGTTATGTCATATCCTTAACATATGTTGCCTTAAAATTACAATAACCTAGGTCACTAAGGATTAAATAAACACACAAGGAGGTTGCTTTTCTTAAAAAAAAAATATAAGATCCAATCCTAGAAGGCCGCAACTCACATTCGTCGAGCTACGAGGCAACAAGGGTATGACGACCCAAACTCCTACAAGGAAAAATTACCTGTCTACGATCAAGGGAGTAGTACTACACAACTAGAACACATAACCATCAACAAGATGTTTCACAAATCTAGGTAGGAGACAAAACTAAAGGTTCAAATATACATTGCACTCAATACATAAATCTTACTGGTTTTATAAATTAACTTAATAAGTTCAAAGTTATAGTTTTGCTTGTTAAACACAATCCTTACAAGTTTTCTTAATTAAACTTCCTTTTATTATGATATCACAAGTTGTGTTATAAGGAGCGCCACTAAGGTGGCATGATATCTTGCCATTCCGAATAGGTGGAAACAACATTTATTTTTACTCCTAGGGAAGGTAGATGGATAAAGTTCCTTTCTATTCTTCTACCTAGCTTATATTTCTTCTATAAATCTACTGAGGCTAAATCAAGGACCATTTTCCTTTTTCTATGTCCCAACTTATTTTTCAAGTTTCAAGGTCAAATCTTCTCAATTATAATTCTATAGTAATTGGGTGAGTCATCTTAACAATTAAAGTTTTAATGGAAAGCAAAAGTCAAACATATCACATTATTATTTTTATGGGAGAGAGATATGAATCAACACATCACATTATTAATTCTATAGGAACAAGAGACAATCAACATAGCAAACACATTTTTAATTTCTTAAGAACTAGGAATCCATAATTCAATATGTACCACGCCAATATTTCAAGGGTTTTTCAAAGGATTACAAGCATCATTAAACATTTCTAGTGGGTCTCTACCAATTTCAAAAGAACTTACAAGGAAGACTCATTAAAGAGGCATATTTACTTTTACGAATTTATGAGGTTTAACAATGTTTGTTGTTTAGGCTCACATTTTACTTGCATAATAAGACAAGGAAAGTTTTCAAATCAACACCTATATTTCCACAAGATACAAGAAACAAGATGACAATGCAAATCTTACTCCGAGGACTCCACATTCCCACTAGAGATCATCAATGTAAGAGGACAATCGACTAATCTATCCAACCACGGATTCTATGACCAAGGGTTATAGTTTTAAAAGAAGAAACACAATATAACCACCACCGAGATTAAAATATTAAGATCCACCAAACTAACATCTCTTAGAGCAAGGACAAAAAGATCCATCAACATCCATAAGTGTCTCCACGTAATCCAAAGACTAATAGGTCAATGAGAGGAAAAACAAGCACACTTAATTAATCACATTTCCCGGATGGGCTTACATCTAATCATAATTACCAAGATACATACAATCCATCAGTCAATACCTTCTATAAAGAAATAAGGAAACCATGATCCAAATTAGCATGCCATCGATGGGATTTCACTACCAACCAAACATTTATCCACTTAAAATATACAGTCAACCAAGAGTCAATCCGATCCTAACACAATCCATAAGCCCATAACTAAACACATCTACTCTGACGAGGATAAAATCTCTTACTAGGTTGTAAGAGGGTCACTATCACCGCTATCAAGCTACCAACTAGAATGCACCACACAACGAACTCTCCAGGATCCTAGACACACTCAAGGTTTCGTCTTTCTAGAACTGAGGCATAACTTAAAGCACCTATGATGACATTCAAGGCTCCTACGGTGTACCCCCATACGACAAAATGTCACAATACAACCAGTGTAGAACCAGCTCAACAACATGCAGAAGGAATCACGTAACGCATTTAGCTAAGTAGCCAACAGATAAACGAGCTCTGAGTCACCAGTCAAATTAAAATCCAAGAAATATTGGCAATCAAGGAAAGTGGATAAGCATCCGCATTGCAAAGTCTGAAATCTCGCAAAAATATAATTACTAAAAGAGCCTCAGAGCTTCTCAATCAAATCATAAAATAAAACGCTGGTCCTTGATAAAATAAAACCAGTTTACAAATATATAAAATACAGAAAGTCAACATCACAATCACTTTGCAGCCCTTTATGGCTGCTAATAGGGGTACTATGCCTCGAGCTCCGTTTTAATAATGCATACGCTAAGCTGGATCAAAAACGACACCAAGGCCTAATATCCACTTACTCATACGGGGATTTAGTTTTCCATGGTGGCGACCAAAACTAACTCATCTAACAACTAAGAGAAAAGGGAAGCTTTGGGTGACTAAACAACTTCTAATTTACTATGTCTGACCCCAGAACACAACCACTAATGTTAAACTACAAGAATCGCAGCATATAATTTATCATTCCAACAAGGAAGAATCTTACGGGTTTTATCACATCATACAACTAAAGAAAAGTTAGTATGCATCAACAACATATTTTTAAATGAAAAACAAGTTCATGTTACATCAGAATTTCATAAGAGTATCCATTTAATTTTAACATTTTTAGTTATCTAGGTTCGACAAAACGCCACTAGGCGAGTTCAGCAATTTGAAGAATTTTATTACTTTATTTTTATTTTAAAACACAGAGATTAAATTTTACTAATCGGTTTTCGGGTTTCAAAGTTGGCCCAGGGTCCAAGTGTTGACAACCTCGCTCTGATACCAAAATGTAACGCCCCGAAAAGGCGACGCCACACTCACGTCAACGATGACGACGACAATGCAACAACGATGACGCAATCACCAAGCGAACCGAAAATGCAACAATTTTTTTTTTTTTTTTAAAAAGGGTAAAGGTTCTTGTTTGATTTATTTTATCTGCAAGTTTTGAGACCTGCTTGACCTTGGGAAAAGACAAAAGATTATTACTTTGTATTCCGCTCGCAAGACTAAAACTACAAGATTGTCGTATTTCCATCTACTCGAGATTCAAAATTCGTTGTATTCGCCTCAATCCTTAGCAGATGAATTTCGAGTTTCAAGAATGGGGATACAAGACTGCATAGGGGTAGTTGACTGCTGACCCCGTTTTCACTTTATGAGCCAATGTATAATAGGATGAGGGTGACCAGGGTAATATATGCATTATAATTTTTATTGATTTTTTTGATATATTTTATATATATATATTTGCAGAGATATATAATCAGGATAACACAAATATCGTTATTTCGCTGACGCTTAGAAATCTTTCAAGATAGATTCTTAGATATCCCTTAAAAGGGATTAGATACTTTTAATTAAGTGGTATATATATAGATATATTATCAAGTTTATTCTCAAATGAACCTACATTCCTATAAAATTTAAAAAAAAAAATAAATGAATAAGAGTCCATTCAACCGACATCGTAAATAAGTGTATTTTCGAGATTTGCACTTAAAGGACTCTACACTGCTTGCAAGGTGAACAATATAAAAACATATAACCAATAATAAAGTCCGAAGATAAAAAGGAATATTTAATGATAACTAGAATGTGTCTCAATAATACTACTTGAAAGTAAATTTGAAACATTTGTGACAATTGAAACCCTTCTTGAGCATTATTTACAATTTTACCTTATTTGATGTCTTAAAATAATTCTTAGCCATTATCCAATGACACTTGCTTATATATATAAAAACGGACATTGGTAAAAAGGGTGTTGACCCCCATGTTAACACTTTTCTTGCTTTATTCCAAAATAACTCCACTCATTGAATTTTAAATTATACAACTTATACTAAATATAAGATTTCAGAAGATCACTTAAACAAGACTATATCCTTGGCATACGTTTGGAAATTTTAAAAAAAATTAAATGCATAAGAGTCAAATAAGGAGGGAAAAAAGCGTTTTAACCCATGTTTAAATCTTTTGGATTTGGGGTGGATTTCCACAACCACCGTCCACCATTAATGCCTTCACCTCGCGTAAAAACAACTCCTGTTTGGCCTGCCGCCATCCCAAAACAATCAAATAGATTTCAAGATTTTTGCAAATCAAATCTACTGTAGGTGATATGCCATTGGGATTTCTGAGCCATGTGAAGGAAGGCGAGGAGGTTAAGGAGGTAGCTACAACTACCAAATAGGCGTGCATTACTTCATTCAACGGCCCCATCCGCGTGAAGAATGGCAGATGGGAAAACAGTGTTTCAGGCCTTCATTTTCATTCGCTGCCACTAGCCGCGCATGAGGAGGCGGATGGAGGTGTTTTTCTTTTTTTTCCTTTGTTCCTGGGCGCGTGGACAGGCAGGTAATGGGGCGCACAGTAGGCAGGTCGACAAACTATGTTGTTATTAGTTCAAGATATCGAATGCATCCTCAAACATGGGTTTCTCCTTCAAGATATTTTAATTCCTAATGTTTACCTCCTGTCTCAGGCGCGTTGAGAGCATTCTTAAAGTTTAATTTCCTTGGCATGATAGAACAAAGTCGAAGCAGTTTCATCAAGATAACACAGCTGAATCTGGCCAGCCCTCACAGGAGCAGCAAAAGGGAGACTATCAATGGTTAGGCGAATTCCTCCGATATTTCATTGACTTTACCCACGTGACAGGATGGGAGTTTTCGGCGTAAGTAAATTTTTGCTATCTATTTCATTGTTATTTGGAAATTAGATTGCACCCTTCATCATAGGTTTCTCCTTTTGAAACATTAGAACATACAACACTACCAATTCAATGTGAGAGCAGGCCTTTGATAATTGTTCGACATCTCTTGGACTTTTCCCAAAATGAACTCTCCTGGTTTTGAAAATACACGTTGCAAGATGTTCGAGATAAAAGAGATAATGAGTTAAATTCATCTTGCAAGTATTATTTATTTCGAAGAAATCTATTTGTAATTTCATTTTGCCTCGAATAACATAGGGATAGATGTACTCAATATGAGAGGACCGCATGCAGAGCCACATGTTTTTGCTTGATAAAAGTCCATGAAGTTGAAAAAAAGCTCTTTCGATATAGAAGTAATGAAATATGGAACTTTGCATATTTCACCCAAAATGGAGTGACTTGAATAACTATAAATAATGATCTTGGTCACCAAAAAATGATAGCATTAGCGGTAGGTGCCCATAATTTCTTTTCTTTTTTATTTTTATGACCTAAACTATTCAGATCTAACTTCTCTTGTCTTATCCGTTACAAACCTCTTTCAAATGTATTAAATGAATATGATGAATTATATTTAAATATTCATTATATGTGTAATTAAAAATGGGTATTAACTACTATGATTGGTAAAATTGACGAAAAAATGATTAATGCGTAATTGATAGTAATACCTTCTAATGGTGTTTGTTTATTAGTGTAACGTCGTTTCATATAATTATGTGAAAACTTTTGCAATTTAGCTCAAAAAGTCGTAAATATTATCTCATTAATGGTTAATTTAGTGCAAACAAAATCTAGTTATAACATAGGTTTCACTTTTGGAAAGGAAAATAATAAGAATAAAGGATGATTAAGGCCAAAGTTTTAATATAGCCTACGCCCCAAAATGTATAAGGATGAGACATAGCAAGTTCACAAGTTGGGATATGTGATTAATTCACACTTCATACAGTGTATTTTGATCTCCTTTTACAATTTTGCAAATATATTTACAATGGTATCTTAAATGCAGAAACATAATGGAGCTAGAGCCCAGATGATTTCATGATTATATTAGAAGGCTATTTAAAAACTTAAGTTCTTTCTCCAATAATACAAGAAAGGGAATTACACTAACATTCCACTTTTCAATACATCTTCTTATAAACAACAAAATGAGATCTAACATACATATTCTTTTGTAATTTCTTTCCAACATTCCACAAGAATTCAACAACATTTCCAATGAATTTTTAGAGTAAGAAAACTAACATTTCAATACAACTTTCCTTCAATATTTTATTACAACACTTTCTATTTCATGTGGAAATAATTTGCAATAATGGAAGCTAGGAAAAAAACAATATTACATTTTCTCCACTCAAGGTGGGTAAATACATGATGTTTTAGCATTGTCAACAACAAGATTCAAGTGCTCCAAAGTGTTCTTCACTCATGCTCCAAATTCCAAGCATTTCCAATCACAACCAAGATAGGGGGAGAGGCAACACTCTCCTCCCAACCAAATCTCAATGGAGAAGAGAAGCAATCTCCTCCATTGACCCCCGAGCCCCAAACACAACACAATGAAGGGGTGGTCTCCAACTCAAGGCAACAATACATGCTTCCACAATACAAGTTCTTCACAACATTCAAGCTAAAATAGAAGAACAAGGAGACACACAATAACATCAAACATTACACAACAAGGCTTGCATCCAAGCCAACAAGAGAAGGAACTATGGGAATGTTTTCCTTATGCCTCCCAAATGAGATGAGATGCCCATCCAAAACCCTCCACAATATAACACAAGCCCCTATGACTCTTATGCCTCCCTCAAGTACCCCTTTTTCCTCCCATACTCTTATGCCTCCCTCCTCTTATGGCTCCCTCAAAGACAAGGTAGAATGTAAACATTCCTACCCAAGATGGGCATCCCTCTCAAACTCCCTCCACAATATCCTAATCTACTCTTTTGCCTCCCTCATGAGTATTCCCATAGACCTCTCCTATACTACACAATAAGCATTCAAACCATTTTTCACAATACACCAAAGTAAACATGCATTTTTTTTTCACAATTTTAGCATAGAAGCAATAATAATATGAAAGCAAAAACAAAGGAGAGGGTTCCCTACCTCTCCATTGGAGAAGCCTAAACCAAGAAACTTGTCCAAGCTCCTTCCCAAATCAATCCAAGCATGCAAGTCCAAAAACTCTCTTATCTCTTTCTCCCAATTCTCTCTCCCAAAATAACAAAAGAGAACTCTTCCACCAAACAAAAACAAAACTCCAACCCCCTCAACAAGAGAGGAAGTTTCAATAAATAGACTAAAGGAAAGGGTGAGGGTGATGTGGCTCCATGTAGGATGCCACATCACACATCCTCAAACCACCTCCCAAGGTCAACTCAAATCCCAAAACACCATAAATGGGTGGTTGGGTTGAATGACAACTCTCTTCCACAATCCAACCCTTTTCCCATGTGCCTTAAGGCACAATAAATGCAAAATGAAGAAAAGAGCACTCCAAAGTCACATTTCCCTTCCCAAAACAATAAATAATCCCCTTTTTGGATTCCCAACCCATAGATATGGTTGGTAAGGGGTTTTGAGAAGTGTGGGACAAGTTTAACTTGTCCCACAAGTCCCCCAAAATTGCCCTCAATCTCAAATTCGAGATTCAAAGGATTTGGAGTGGTCAACACTCAAAACCAAGCATTCAATACATGAGGAAACACAAGGCTCAAGGAGCCAACCATCAAAATTTATTACCCCCACTTGACTTCCCTCCCAACTTAAAAATTAAAACAAGATATTAAACTAATCTAAACATACTTAGCAAAAGTAATAAAAGAAAGGACATCACCAATGAAATCACCTACTAAAGTAAATAAAAACAATTAAATAAAACTCTTAACCCCATGGTCACATTAGAACATTTCCCCCTCATGAAAATTTTCTTAACACATACAAGAATAAAGGTAACACAACACAATTTACTAGTTGCCTTGACGACCAATGTCAGTAACCACCCGACATCTCGTTGTGTTTGGTCCCCAATCCCCCTCATGGTTGTGATCAAGTTGTGTTTCCTGCAAAATGCAAAATACCTCCTTCGGCCTTGCGGCCATGTCAAAATATCCGAAATAATCATAAGCATGAAATTTATCAACATCTATACGTAATTCAATCAATCATTATTTCTAGGTCTAAATCACAACTTAACTATGCATTTCATCATTATCCAAAATTATAGTAATGTAAATTTAACAACTACATTCTACTCATCATGGCGAAGAAATCCAATGTTAGAACACATGCAATACATCCATATAAAAATAATATCGGTATCCAATAGTCTGTCCATGAGTCAGTGTAGGTCATACTGAAAACAAAATCCAGTCATAATCTAAATGCATCTAGTCGCAAAACATCCTGCTAATCAACATAAGTATAAGTCATGTCCATATCCACTATTCATGTATTCAAATCTTAACTGCACATCTCATGATAATACATTTCATACCCATTATTGTTCACTTCCTAAAATTTGCTTACATATGAACAAAAATTCCAAGTGGAGAGATATACAACCTTAACCTTGCATTTAATCATAATTAAATTCTAGTAATAATAATAACGCTCACATAATACCCTCAACCTACTTCACATATATGAGTATCCAACAATATTATCTTTCAATTAAATAAAAGCACCAACGACATTAAGTTTATATAATAAATACAAGCATCAATCTTATATTATTCATTGATATTACCCAAGTATCGAACCTTAATAGATAATCAATGATATGTAAGTAAAATTTTGATATTTATCCCACAAATTTAAGAGTATATTTACGTTAACAAAGATTCACCAATCAGCAAGTTCATATATTATTTAAATATCCTTTTGGTTGCTTATTACCATGTCTTTATATGTTTCTATTAGTATAAGATTCCAACTCGTTGGAATGAGTCACGATCAACAATATTTTCATATTAAATGCTAATATGTCAAAGATACATTTGACTAGATAAGATATGTAAGCATGGTCCAAGCCACTATAAATACAAGTAGCAACATTATCTCAACTCCCAATTGAGATGCAAGTATCATTTTTAGCTAACATAATAATAATCCTAAATGCGAAAATATTCCACTCGTTAACCAAGTATTGAAATAACATATTTATCCTTACTGGTTACCTGATAACATAATATTTCATATTATATAATTCAACCTCCACTTGCATATCTCAATTTATGGGTATTAATTATTGTCCTATATAATGAAGTTAAATAATTTTAGGTCAACTTCTATCCTTACTGTCATATATGGTATGTACAGTCCCATTATGGTAGTTGTCACCTTTACTTAAGGTTGTGTATGAATCCATTTTAGGGTAGTTCTCATAACTTCCCTATTCATCTGTTTTCCTACCAAAAAGCATTTCAACAAGCTTTGAAGTCAAAGTATAGGATAAATTTATAATCTCATAATTCAAGCATTGTCTAAATTCATATGCCTGAGGGCCATCACATGTCAATCAAACTTGAAGAATGTACACATTCATGAGAGTTCAATGTATCCAATATTACTTTAACTGATTCGAAGATCTAAGTAGTGCCTCAAACTTAAGCCATATAGTTATCCGCACAAGCTAACGTCTTGAGTGCTTACCATATTCAAAAAGGTCACAAAATAGAAACCCCATTAACACATGCTTCAGGAGCGTTCCAATCTAAAAATAAGCTCATAGTAATAATAATAGTAGAGGGCCTAGTGAGGGGTTTTCAATAATCCCCAAAGTAAACGATAATCAAAAGAGTCAGATGGTATCTAGAAAGACCAGTAAAACTAGTACGAATCTCCCAAAAGAAGCCCCCAATCCTAATGGGGTTTATATTATTATCAATCCTCATTAAAAGACAAACACAATCTTCGAGAAAAATTCCCATTTTCAAGCCATGTTCTACATACTAAAAACAATACAAGAAGTATTCTAAATCTCATTCACACACCACAATATTTTCAACAGAAACCACTGTTCACAGGAATAATCATGGCAAAAAGATAAACCAACTTTATAAGATCGATAAGTGAGAATCACTGGAGAGATTTCTTCTTGTCAAATAGTAATTAAGATAAACTGTAAAGGGGGAGAGAGATCAGCTCATGCAATTATGATTAAAAGTCATTTGAAACCCATCTCTTTTTGGGCATCTCTTTCAAGAAAGAGTCAATATATATATATATATATATATATATATATTTATAATATCAAGAGTCCAAACGTTATTTACTTACTATAAAAAAATACACATCAACAAAATTGAAACAAAATTTGCAAAGATTTATTTACCCAAATACTAAAAGGAATAAATCATTAAGAGAGAGGGTTAGGCTTATCATGCCTACATTAAAAGCTATATCTCATGGCCACGCATTGGCAGACCCCTTCTCCCAGCAGTCCCAATATTATTTCTCCACCAAACTCACGCTTCTCACCCACACGGTGTCCCAAATACCACAAAAGAAACAATAACCATTCTTGTTACCCATGAGTTCAAGATACAAATGTCCCACCCAAATGGTGAGGGAAAGATAGCAAGGAAGGCCGAGTAGGGGGTAAAAAAAACTAAGGATATTTCATTGCATCGCATGCCAAAAAAAAAAATATCGCTCCTTTTCCCCAAAACGCATAGGAAACAACATAAAACCCTGTCCATATTTTGTGTTATCGAGGCCCAAATCTACAAAGGCGAGTAGAAGTACACGACACTTAAGGAAGGAATGATTGGATTCACGTTTGGTATAGGAAAAAGGGGGAATGTGCACAAGGAAAGAGTCGGAACCAACCACGTATCTTCAAAGCAAGTTCATATAATTGCAAAGCAAATTGTGCTTCATGAATATTCTGATATGAAACAGATCCACCTCTATGAGATTCTCTTCCATGAGTTACATCATAAAACAAGTAAGGTCTCAATAGAGAATCTTTGTAATAAATTTCATCAGGTCTCCTAGTAACACTCTCACTGTCACTTAATCAATTTTGATAAAAATATCTTGAAGGAGAATCCCGAATTTGAGGATGCATTCGATACTGAACAGATAACAACATAGTTGGACAACCTACTTGTTGGAAGCTCAAAAAGGCTTCTATACCATATGCAACATGCCTGCCGCCTAGCTAATTCCTGTTGCAGGCCGTTGCTATGGATCCCCGACAAGAACACACCTCGCAACACCCAATGAAAGTGGAGGTAACACACCTACTTCACTAGCTTGTAGCTTCATCTATAACCACCATATCAAACCCATTACTATGCCCAAGGAGGAACCATGAAGAAAAACACCTTGACAGAAAAGATTTGATGGCCTCTCTGCCCATGCAACTCCAGGTCAAAATGGTAGTTTGGGAAAAGGTACGGACATCCATCCATGTGCGCAGGGTAAGAAGAGGAGGATCTCCAAAAAGGGAACCAACAAATGTCGACCTGAACAGTTTCCTAACCCAACATTCACGTAGTCAACAAAGAGGCAGAGAAAACGTGCCAGGAGAAGGAATCGCCCATATGCATTGAATAAAAGAATAAAAATGAGATCATGGTGAAGAAAAATCAGGACTCCACCGACTCCCATATCCCTCACGCAAGGTAGAAACATTAAATACCATAACTATTGGTAGTTCAAGTGGTTGGGAGGAGTCTAACGCCATTTACTAGCAACAAGACATGTGAATGGACGTGGTCGGCCAAGGTGGCAATGGAGGGTAGGTGAAAGAAGTTTAAAATATTTAAAAACTGGGTAGTCCTCACCACGACCTGGCGCCCCCATGAGCCCTTCCTTCAACAAAGATATGGGATAAACAAAATCTCTACTAAGGTAAGTTCACAAAGCATACAAAATAAGATATATTAATGTGAATGTAAAAGGAGTTACAAGATTACAGAATGGTTCTCATAAGCTAAAAAGGTATAAATTTTTGTATGATTACTATTCAACCCAAGAAAATTTAATCACGTACACAAGCAAGCTAGAGGAAGTAAGAATCGAACTCTCCATTACTCACAAATATTAAAAACAACATGCTCTTCCTCAAGCGTGCAAGCGCAGAAAACTAGAGGTTGGCATTCAAAAGCAAACACAAGGCAAGGAACGACCATGGCACCAAAATGGGTAATCCCTTCCTAATATAAAGGGGTTCATAATAACCAACCAAACAATAAAATCATTTAACGATAATACAATAATAATACATTATTTGATAACAATCGACACTGACTAAAAATAATGAGTTATCGTCGATCAATAATTAAAATAATAAATTGAATAATATTATTATTATTTAATTATTATTATTATTATTATTATTATTATTACCACTTAAAATAATTATTAATCATATTAACAAAGACGTATATACCAACTTGACAATAATGTAAAACAATAACACTATAAGATAGAGGCCAATCGATAATTAAATTAAAACTACATTGTTATCATTATATACTATAAATATAAATAATTTCTACTCACACCAATAATGGCCAAAGGTCCAGCTTAACTATGCGACAACAAGATCCTCCTTTAAATAGGTTTACACAGGACATTACACAGTCCACACACAGAGGTGTCAATAATGACTTGAGAACGCAAGAAGGAGAGGGAAGGTTCTAAAACATCACGGAGACAAGATCTAAGACAACGGAAATACACACAGCCATTCGACGCTCAACAAAAGGGTCATTGCGACAAGAACTAGGGTAAATGCCGAACGGGCATTACATTCTCCTCCCCTTAAGAAAAGCATCGTCCTCGATGCGACATAACACAACAGAAAAGAAATGGTTTGCAACCAAGAACAGGTAAAGGAGAAAGTACACCCTATGGTTTAAAATTTTAGTTGATTAAAGCACGACCACAGGGTATCCTTAGGAACATTCGGTAGAAATTTTAACTTTCAAGGTTCTGTGAAGATTGGTAGTTCCCTCTTATTTATTATTTCATTAGTTCCTTTCCATTAGCATTATTCTTAGTTTAATTTCTTTTAAAATTTCATCATTGAAGAGTTTTGGTTTATTCCTTATTGTGGGTGCCCAACATGAACTGCTAACACAACACCCTATCAGGTTCAAAAGACACTACAGATTCACAAGCACACAAGTATATACTTCAAGATTTTATACACCACAAAAGGTTACTCAAATACGAAGGGAATAGGCGGTCCACATAACATAGTACTGGTCATCACACAACCATGAAAACTATAATACTTGAACAAGGTGTACTACTACGATTCCAGACATTCCTCAATTCCACAAATGAAAATTTCACATAACTCCAAAAAAAGCTATATGTACATAGTGTCCACAAGGGCATAAATGCCATATTCACAACATCACAACACATATCCATCTCGACATGAGTAACACATACATCAAGACCACTACCAAAACATCAAAATAACTCAACATATATCCCGAAACATCAACCATACACACAAATATCATATGCCTCTCCCTCAAACTCTTATGCCTCCCTCAAGTCTCTTATGCCTCCCTCAAATCTCTTATGCATCCCTCAAACTCTTATGCCTCCCTCAAACTCTTATGCCTCCCTCAAATCTCTTATGCCTCCCTCAAATCTCTTATGCCTCCCTCAAGGAGGCCGGTTGTCCCTATGGCCTAAGACACATAGAGTTCGAACACTCCTAACCCAAGTGACATAATAACGCGTGGTTCAACAACCCGCTAGTTATCTGTAACTCCTTGGGGCGTACCCCCATACAATGAAGTGGGTCCATAGGTCCAACCATTCCATGGTGCATCCATGACCCTATTCCACACATCACGATGATAGAACCAAGCACAACAATCCAATCCAAAATGCCAAGTGGCAAAGTACAAGCCTTGGGAAAAAGGTGGTAAAATCTTAAAATTTAGAAGAAGATTCAAAATAAAGCAAAAAATAAATGCCAAATAGCCATAGTTAGTGTCAAAATCACATGTTAGTACCAAAACCAAGGAAATGCCCAAAATGTAAAGCATGGCAATCAAGAAAACTGTTGGTCCTTGCAAAATAAAGTAAAAAGCTCAATTTATGAATAAAATCAACTTATAATAATGTCACATTACGATAACTGTGTGGCCTTATCTGGCCTCAAAGGGGTACTCAACGAGTTGCTAGCACTCGGAACATCGAGCCTCAGCTCATAAAATACATATCAATAATACAACTATCATCACCTCTATCTGAATCATCCCACCACCACTTCGACAAGGCTAAACATAGTCATAGTTGCACTTAGGTTGCATACATACAACCACATAGGGAGAGAGGAAAGAATCACAGGTTGTTATCTACTAAACCGAATTTTGGCTCGAGTTATTGACCCATGGTACACCATTCCTCACTCTCAACATACACTTCTACCCGATTTCCTCAAGGTCGGTTAGCGTAAGGTTCACAACATAACATGTAACTACATCACTAACACAATGGTGGTACATATACAAGGTAGATCACAATCATACATTCACTGAGTGTAACACATCACTTTACCACATTCTGCACCCAAAGTGCAATCACCATACGATAGGGTTCATACACTCACCGTATGACCCTAAATCACAACATGAAGCATTACATATTTGCACAAATCATACATACGATGAATATAATAACATCACAACATAACATTCCTTTGCTACATACAAGGTGATACACACATTTCTTCAAAACATGGTAAAACATCATGATACAACTCAATTCACTTTACATCAATCCAGTCATACAACATATCGACACACCCACATATCACAATATGCCACAATGCTCTAACCCCTTGTCATCCACATTAGAATTCTTTTCACACATCACAAGCAAGTAATTCACACGTGAACTCTTCATAGAATCCACAAGAAGGAGAGAGAATACTCCCATCCCCAACACATCAACATGATGACAAACATGCACTAAGTGACATACACATCATGTGCATTCATAATATCACAATTACGACATCAATCACATCACGCTTATACCACATTACTCTTCCAATATAAACCACATCATCATGCAATACCATCATCTCCATGAAACAATATCATCATAACACCATCACCATCATGTAACACCATCATCACTGACACCAATCCAGCCCATAGGTTCGAGAGCATGAACCTACGCTCTGATACCAAGTGTAACGCCCACTAAAAACGGGCACACAAGACTACGTAGGAAACACAGGATAATTTTTTTTTTTTTTAACTTGCTTGACACATGACACGACACAACATGTCATCACAAGGTTACAACCAACTCTGGGAACCACTTGTTATGAGGATGACCACAAGGTCAGCACGGAAACATTCACACCCAAAAGGATAATACACTTTTCTTTTTGACAGAACAACATAGAAGTCCAACCACATGACACTCTCACAGCTAGGGCAAGCCACAGTAAGAAATGATTGAAGGTTATTTATTTTGATAAAACACCCTTTTACTCATGACTTATGTTTTCAGAGAGATTCAATATATGATTCACACAAATTCATCTTACCAACTGAGTTATTTTCTTATACACTGTAGAGTAGTTCACTTAAAGTCTTCTCCTTTATGACAATTAATTGTTTAATTCCATTATTTAATAAAGGAGATAATTTAATTCCACAAGGCCATCTATCCATACTTACGTCACTAAAATTCGCTCAAAACCTTGTTACCACATGGATTCGTGTTCAACATAATTAAGAGGAAATTACAAAGCACCTTGGGCAAAAGTTAAGAGAAGAAGGTCAAGTTGAATTCCTCCTTAAGACGTCATTAGTTATTACCAAGATTTAATTGGAGCTTGAGGTTTTATCCATAATTATTAATGATTTTACTTAGGCTTCCCTGAAAGAGCTTTACAAAAGGAGATTATTTACTTTCCAAAAGGCTGAGAGATAAATTGAGTGGTTTCTAAATTTTCTTCTCCTACTTGCTAAATCTTATTATCTTCTAAAACTAACCATTGTTTTCCCTTAATCTTGTTTAAGAGTTCACCATATAAAGGGGTAATGTTTGCTAGTTTAGCTAGGGATATCAAATTATAAAATTTTACTTTACAAGGATAGTTTCACCTTTGATTACTTCAGGAATCTCTTGTTCTCAAGTAAGTCATCTCTACATTAATTTATCTGAATATATATATTTTAGTTAACTTCTATAAGGGTTAACCACTCCATTTAATTTTACTTATATCACATCATTACAAGGTGTCAGAGAGTTTTGACTTAACACTTTATTCTCAAAATCAAGGTTTTACAATACTTATGCCAATGTAATGATTGAATATCATTTCTCACCAAGGTAAGTTACTAGTCTAACAACAAAAGGGAAAGAACACTTCACCACGTAGTTTTCCGAACATACCAAGACAAGAGATCTTCTAAACTCCTTGCAAGAAAAGTTACAAAATTTACAACGCATTGAACTTTCTACAAAGAACTTCATAATTTGAACTGATGAAACTTTTACACTCTTTTCCTTTAATCTACTCGCATAATCCATCTGCACAAATATTTACTAGAGTCAGTTCACTAGAACTGAGCATGATAAGATATAAACCTCACCTAATAACTTATGCCATCTAGCATTTAAATAAATGAAAGTTTGCAATACTCCCTATCAAATAATTTCTATTCATGTATTCAAATCTTAACTGCACATCTCATGATAATACATTTCATACCCATTATTGTTCACTTCCCTAAAATCTGCTTACATATGAACAAAATTCCAAGTGGAGAGATATACAACCTTAACCTTGCATTTAATCATAATTAAATTATAGTAATAATAATAACGCTCACCTAATACCCTCAACCTACTTCACATATATAAGTATCCAACAATATTATCTTTCAATTAAATAAAAGCACCAACGACATTAAGTTTATATAATAAATACAAGTATCAATCTTATATTATTCATCGATATTACCCAAGTATCGAACCTTAATAGATAATCAATGATATGTAAGTATAATTTTGATATTTATCCCGCAATTTTAAGAGTATATTTACGTTAACAAATATTCACCAATCAGCAAGTTCATATATTATTTAAATATCCTTTTGGTTGCTTATTACCATGTCTTTATATGTTTCTATTAGTATAAGAGTCCAACTCGTTGGAATGAGTCACGATCAACAATATTGTCATATTTTGCTAATATGTCAAAGATACATTTGACTAGCTAAGATATGTAAGCGTGGTCCAAGCCACTATAAATACAAGTATCAACATTATCTCAACTCCCAATTGAGATGCAAGTATCAATTTTTAGCTAACATAATAATCATCGTAAATGCCAGAAAATATTCCACTCGTTAACCAAGTATTGAAATAACATATTTATCCTTACTGGTTACCTGATAACATAATATTTCATATTATATAATTCAACCTCCACTTGCATATCTCAATTTATGGGTATTAATTATTGTCCTATATAATGAAGTTAAATAATTTCAGGTCGACTTCTATCCTTACTGTCATATATGGTATGTACAGTCCCATTATGGCAGTTGTCACCTTTACTTAAGGTTGTGTATGAATCCATTTTAGGGTAGTTCTCATAACTTCCCTATTCATCTGTTTTCCTACCAAAAAGCATTTCAACAAGCTTTGAAGTCAAAGTATAGGATAAATTTATAATTTCATAATTCAAGCATTGTCTGAATTCATATGCCTGAGGGCCATCACATGTCAATCAAACTTGAAGAATGTACACATTCATGAGAGTTCGATGTATCCAATATTACTTTAACTGATTCGAAGATCTAAGTAGTGCCTCAAACTTAAGCCATATAGTTATCCACACAAGCTAACGTCTTGAGTGCTTACCGTATTCAAAAAGGTCACAAAATAGAAACCCCATTAACACATGCTTCAGGAGCGTTCCAATCTAAAAATAAGCTCATAGTAATAATAATAGTAGAGGGCCTGGTGAGGGGTTTTCAATAATCCCCAAAGTAAACGATAATCAAAAGAGTCAGATGGTATCTAGAAAGACCAGTAAAACCAGTACGACTCCCCAAAAGAAGCCCCCAATCCTAATGGGGTTTATATTATTATCAATCCTCATTAAAAGACAAACACAATCTTCCGAGAAAAATTCCCATTTTCAAGCCATGTTCTACATACTAAAAACAATACAAGAAGTATTCTAAATCTCATTCACACACCACAATATTTTCAACAGAAACCACTGTTCATAGGAATAATCATGGAAAAAATATAAATCAACTTTATAAGATCGATAAGTGAGAACCACTGGAGAGATTTCTTCTTGCCAAATAGTAATTAAGATAAACTGTAAAGGGGAACAGAGATCAGCTCATGTAATTATGATTAAAAGTCATTCAAAACCCATCTCTTTTTTGGGCATCTCTTTCAAGAAAGAGTCAATATATATATATATATATATAATATCAAGAGTCCAAACGTTATTTACTTACTAAAAAAAATACACATCAACAAAATTCAAACAAAATTTGCAAAGATTGATTTACCCAAATACTAAAAGGAATAAATCATTAAGAGAGAGGGTTAGTCTTATCATGCCTGCATTAAAAGCTATATCTCATGGCCACGCACTGGCAGACCCCTTCTCCCAGTAGTCCCAAAATTATTTCTCCACCAAACTCACGCTTCTCACCCACACGGTGTCCCAAATACCATGCAAAAGAAACAATAACCATTCCGGTTACCCATGAGTTCAGTACAAATGTCCCACCCAACTGGCGAGGGCAGGATAGCAAGGAAGGGCCAGAGCAGGGTAAAAAAAAAGGATATTTCATTGCATGCGGCCAACAAAAAAAACAGCGCTCCTTTTCCCCCAAAACGCATCAGGAAACAACATAAAACCCTGTCCATATTTTGTGTTATCAGGCCCACATCTACGGGGCAGAGTAGAAGTAAACGGCACTCAAGGAAGGAATGATTGGATTCACGTTTGGTACAGGAAAAAGGGGGGAATGCGCAGCAAGGCAAGAGTCAGAACCAACCACGTATCTCCAGCAAGTTCATATAATTGCAAAGCAAATTGTGCTTCATGAATATTCTGATATGAAATAGATCCACCTCTATGAGATTCTCTTCCATGAGTTACATCGTAAAACAAGTAAGGTCTCAATAGAGAATCTTTGTAATAAATTTCATCAGGTCTCTTGGTAACACTCTCACTGTCACTTAATCGATTTTGATAAAAATATCTTGAAGGAGAATCCCAAATTTGAGGATGCATTCGATACTGAATAGATAACAACATAGTTGGACAACCTGCTTGTTGGAAGCGCTCAAAAAGGCTTCTACCATACTGCAACATGCCTCGATGCCTCACTAATTCCTGTTGTGCAAGCCATTGCTCTGGATCCCCGACAAGAACACACCTCGCAGCACCCAATGAAAGTGGAGGTAACATGCCTACTTCACTAGCTTGTAGCTTCATCTATAACCACCATATCAAACCCATTACTGCGCCCAAGGAGGAACCATGAAGAAAAATGCCTTGACAGAAAAGATTTCGATGGCCTCTCTGCCCACGCAACCAGGTCAAAATGGTAGTTTGGGAACAGGTGCGGACATCCATCCACGCGCGCAGGGTAAGAAGAGGAGGATCTCCAAAAAGGGAACCAACAAATGTCGAGGCTGAACAGTTTCCTAACCCAACATTCACGCAGTCAACAAAGAGGCAGAGAAAACGTGCCAGGAGAAGGAATCGCCCATACGCATTGAATAAAAGAATAAAAATGAGATCATGGTGAAGAAAAATCAGGACTCCACCGACTCCCATCTCCCTCACGCAAGGTAGAAACATTAAATACCATAACTATTGGTAGTTCAGTGGTTGGGAGGAGTCTAACGCCATTTACTAGCAACAAGACATGCGAATGGACCTGGTCGGCCAAGGTGGCAGTGGAGGGTAGGTGAAAGAAGTTTAAAAGATTTAAAAACTGGGTAGTCCTCACCACGACCTGGCGACCCCATGAGCCCTTCCTTCAGCAAAGATACGGGATAAACAAAATCTCTACTAACTAAGGTAAGCTCACAAAGCATACGAAAGAAGATATATTAATACAAATGTAAAAGGAGTTACAAGATTACCTGAACAGTTCTCATAAGCTAAAAAGGTATACGAATTTTTGTATGATTACTATTCAACCCAAGAAAATTTAATCAAACACACATGAGCAAGCTAAAGGAAGTAAGAATCGAAGTCTCCATTACTCACAAAGATTAAAAACAACATGCGAACAGCCTAAGTGACCGAAAGTGCAGAAAACTAGAGGTTGGCATTCAAAAGCAAACACAAGGCAAGGAACGACCATGGCACCAAAGCGGGTAATCCCTTCCTCGGCGCGGAATGGGGTTCATTCTACAAAGCAATTGTTATCACCGAATCACAAGCACCTCGGATGTTGATCAAATTTCTAGTTTGATCACTCTAGGCATCCAAAGTGTGATTGGATAACATGGGTACTATCTCCAAGTTGTGGGAATTGCTACTTGAGATAGACCTCCGAGAGAAAGTCGGTTCTTACTCCTAAACTACCTACCACAATCTACTCTAATGCAGGATAAGCTAACTGTTTCTAATCTAAATTTCCAAGGGACCAGGAAAGAGAATGCATAAAATGAAAGCCTACACTAAAGCGGTGATACACCGTAAAAGGAGGATGTGAGAGTAGTCTCGAGGAAAAGTGCACACTAGAAGAGGTGATGACAGTTCTCCATAATCTAGCAAAATGCATTCACAGCAATATTCCAAGCACACACAATGATAATGAATTCCTGCAAGAACATAATAATAGACACAATATTCTTGTAGAAAGATAAAAGGGGCAAGAAGAATGCAAGAAAACACAGCAGGGGAAGATACATCCACAAACTTGTATTTTATTGCTTCCTGGTATGCACAGTTCAATCTATTACAAGATAAGGGCCTGGATCACCATGCAAGGAGTCCACTACAAGGGCCTGCAACACACTGGCTTCACAAAGAAATTTTGGCAGAGCTTTGCTACCCAAAAACTCTCTCTTTTACAATGAGCCCAACACTCCAATTTATAGAAAAATGAGAAGGAAAAGAGAAGGGAAAATGGAAATCCCGAAATCTGTCCTTCAACCACCTGTAAGAGGCATTAAATTGAGTGAAATGATTGCACATTACTTGCAAAAGGCTCCCCATACTGTCCCATGTGCTGCAGCAGAGAAAGAATGATGACCATGCCTCTTAATTGCACTCCCAGCTACCAAATAAAACACTGTTCTGAACCCGGCCACGTTTTCTTAAAAATATCAATCAATTCTTGATCAAATCCAGAATTTATTGATTTCTGTACATCGGGCTCGGAACCACGATTCCAACGGTACCAATTTTGTGTGATTTCATTGAGAAATGCAAAAGTTATGGCCTCTCGAGCGGCAGCTATTTTGGGTATGGCGGGCGTTTTCGTCATTCGACGGGAATGAGCATTGATCGACCAAAATGTCATCGGAGCTCGGAGTCAAAAGTTATGGCCATTTGAAGTTTCACGGGCCAAACGTTGACTTTTTCTTCTGCCTTCGGAGCCGGCTTTCGCGTCCCACGCGTCCCTTTGTCCCAAATGTCCCAGTCTTTCGCGGACAAATCCTTCCGAACCACCGAAATGGGCTTCCGTGTCCCTTTTCGCCGCCGGTGACACGTGGCGTGATCTGATTTGCCTTCGTATCCGCGTCCGCGCATCCCTTTGTCCCATTTGGCCCAAAGGTCTTTGAAGTTCCTGTTTGGCCGAACTGCCCGATTCAGATCTTGGCGGCCCGAGATGTCCCATTTTCTTTCGGGCCATTTCTGAGATAAATTTTCCCGATTCGCCCGATTCGGCGGTTCGCGACTTTTTGGCCCGTCAGGCGTCCCGGACTTCCTCTGCTTCAACAGATTAGTCAAATTTTCAATTTTCGGCCAATTCGGATTTCCGCTTCTGCGCGTCCTTTGGCCCGGATGTCCCAAATACAAATGCTAAAAGGATCGCCTGGTGGCCTTTCGGCCGGCTCGCGTACCTTGTCCCTCATGTCCCGAATATTGCGAGGACTAGGACTTAGCCATTTTTCGCAATTTTTTCTGGCCCGAGCTTGTTTTTGCAATTTTTTCACATTTTCTCAGAACTTGCTCTCTTTTTCTGGACGGGAGTTAGAAAAAATATGGGGGGGACCCTAGAAACATGACTTTTTGCCTGGACCCAATGTAATTGCTTGGGACAAAAGAATTTGATGCATGTTATCAAAATTACCTTGAGGGGTGAATTTTGGATAACAAAGACCGACCAACCAAACAATAAAATCGTTTAACGATAATTAATAATACAGTTGATAACAATCGACACTAAAAATAATGAGTTATCGTCGATCAATAATTAAAATAATAATATTGTTAATATTATTATTATTTAATTATTATTATTATTATTATTATTACCACTTAAAATAATTATTAATCATATTAACAAAGACGTATATACCAACTTGACAATAATGTAAAACAATAACACTATAAGATAGAGGCCAATCGATAATTAAATTAAAACTACATTGTTATCATTATATACTATAAATATAAATAATTTCTACTCACACCAATAATGGCCAAAGGTCCAGCTTAACTATGCGACAACAAGATCCTCCTTTAAATAGGTTTACGCACAGGACATTACACAGTCCACACACAGAGGTGTCAATAACAACTTGAGAACGCAAGAAGGAGAGGGAAGGTTCTAAAACATCACGGAGACAAGATCTAAGACAACGGAAATACACACAGCCATTCGACGCTCAACAAAAGGGTCATTGCAACAAGAACTAGGGTAAACGCCGAACGGGGCATTACGGTTTGTTTCAAGGTATCCTCCTCCTTACCACCCCACAACAACTTCGATGTGGAAATTATCGTCAAGATGTCGTCTTGTCCTAATATGGAGTTGTGAGTTTGGTTGAAGTGTTTTTCTTGGCCATGGTTTGTTTCTATCTTTGGTTGTCTCTGTCTTTTGGCTTCCCAATTTTGTTAGTATTTTGGGAAATGATGTATATAGTAGTTAAATAGATATGTATGAATCTAAGTTTTAATATATGGATGCACAATAAAGTGCCTTTCACTTTTTCTAAGAGTCCAGTGATGATTGGAAATATCATGGACTGGTTCGGAAAGTTTTTTTTTGCAGGCTAGGGCCTTCTCCCTAGGGATCTTAAGAAAAAAAGATTCAAATTCTTGGTTCGGGATGTTCCCCAACATTTTCCCCAATTTCGGCGAATCCTCCTCAATCCCTTTCTTTTCCATTATTGTTCCCCTATGTTTACTCCAAGTTTAAGTTCATCAATACATCCCTATCGGTATCCCTATTGCACAATTATTGTGCTATTGCTAGTAGACAAAGGGATACAAGATATTATTAGGTGTACCATGTTGGTCCCCAGGCACTATCAATGCCTGAATTTTTTTTTAATTAAATAAAAAAGTAGAAGTAAAAATAGACAAAACCAAGACAATTATGAGCTATGTAAAGGCGAATTATAAAGTTATAACATGTGAATGGAAAATTTAATGTGATATTGTATAAAGGGAATTATTCTGTTACTGGGTTTCCATTCTATGTAAAAAGTAAACATAAAAAAAATAAAAAAATAGATTTGCAAGCCAATTTTTTCAATACTATTACTTTAAAAAACCAAAAAAATGGATTAACATCATAACCTAAACATATAAACTGTCAACTGAGATCATCTTAAACTAAACCATTCATTAATAAAACAATTGAACATCCAACATCAATTTTATTTTAAAATGTATCTCGAATTTTATATTAAACAAGCTGTAGAAGCAAAATATATTAAATTTCAACAACGCAGTTACGAAATTGGAATGAAATTTTTCTTTCATTTAAAGAGTTCAAAATCTGTATCTCTATGTTCTCTCTAAGAACTTTGATTTGTAGGTGAAATACAGATCCTTGTAAACCTCAGGTTCTTTTCACTCTATACAATCATGATCTTAAAACTATATGGAGATTTTCCATATCATGATCTTAAAACTATGTGGAGATTTGATAATATAAATATATTTCCGAACTTCTGTCCAACATGTGCTACAAATTTTTTTAACCAACTCGAACTGTTTAATGTCAATATTTTTTTAGCAGCGTATAACTGTATTCCATTATAATAAATTGCAACATGCCCTCTTAACTAAATGATAATGTACTTATAATAAGTTGTGCCCACCATAATGAACGAAAATGTTACAAATTTTTGAAATCTGTCCCAACCATAATTTGAAAATACATTATTGATCTGATGAATTATTGTAAGGTGTGGTACAAACCATAGTGCACAGAAATGTTAAGAAATGCTCATAGAAAAATCACAGAAAAATCTGATTGACCGTGACCATTTCTACTCACGATCCTTCTTGCCAGTTCATTAAATGTTATATGACAGCTCGGCTGTTCAATCTAATAAATAATATTTTCTTCATAGTCAAACACGCCAAAATACTGCCGGCAAATTCACTCACACAGACAATGTGCCTATCATTATCATTATTTATTCGATCAATTATGTCATAAACCCTTATAACATGTGAAATTTCTTTTGTATTTTCTTTTATTTCTAGTTTGGATGCTTCGAATTTATATTTCCTTCCCTGTTTGACTACAAAGATGTATAGAATAAGATGAATATAAATTGTTTACACGCGTGAGAATGACATACTTAAGCTCAAACATTTTACAGAAGAAGCCAATCTGGCATAAAAGTGCATCATCTTCCACGAATCATGCAGGCCAGCTAGTCGTTGACGTTCATAGCTTAACCTGAAACCAGAGAAGGATAATAAATCATTTAAAATTAGCATCGCTGAGCCTATAAAACCCTAAATCATTTTTTCAAAGCTACAATCAATTCATTTCAGCTCTGCTTTCCTCTTTCTTCTTCCTACTAAATTTGATTGTGATAGTCAAAATTAAATCAAGATGCCAAAGAATTCAGCATTCTTTGTCATACTGATGCTACTAAGTATTGCAACTAACTTTGCTCCCATGATGGCAGATCATAGTTGCAAGTGTAGCGAGGATAATCCTCCTCCTCCCTCACTGACTCCAAGTCCCCCTCTAAATAGCCACCCTCCACCAAAAATATATTACAATCCTCCTCCTTCAACAGCTACTCCAACGCCCCCTCCACCAAAAGTTCATTATAATCCCCCTCTCCAATCACCCGCTGCAAGTCACACGAGTGAGAAATGTCCTGTCGATGCGCTGAAATTGGGAGTCTGTGTTAATTTGCTTGGAGGGTTGGTAAAGATAAGCCTTGGAGACCCCACACGGAGTGCTGCCCACTCTTGAAAGATATTGTAGAGTTAGGGGCAGCAGCATGTCTGTGTACAACAATAAGGGCTAGCGTCCACAAGCTCAACCTTATTCTTCCGGTGGCTCTTGATGTTTTTGCTCAGTGCAGCATGAAACCTCCTCCTGGATTCACATGCCCAGCAAATTCTTAAAGGTATTTTAGAATCCTGAAGCCACCCATGTTTTAAATTCACATGTTTCAAAAGAGTCGAGCATAAATAATTGTCCTTGTCTGAGTTCTTGTCTGTGAATGGAATATCAGGTGGTCTTTATTTAAGGGCAATGATCGACTACACTGTCCGTGATTTGCAAAGTCTCGTCTCTTTGATCCAGCTGCTGATAGTAGTAGAAAGTGTGGAATTCTTTATTCATTAGTTGTTAGAGTAGATATAATAAGACACCCTGCAGTTTTTTCGTGTGATCTGCAAGTTATTTATGTAACCGGGGGATTTTTTTCAAAAGTATTTAATTTATTTTAATATTCCAACCGGATCGTTTGTTTCTACTCTTTTCGAATACGATTTAATTTCAGTATTTCTTTAATTATTGTTTTCTTATCTTTTTATTTAAGGTTTGCCCTTTCTACATAGAATTTATCACAAATTAAAATCTGAAATATACTTCGTGTAAATGGATTTTGTCATTATTTTGTGGACTAATACGTTTGTGGTGTTATAAGAAATTAAAGAAGATAATTGATTTTTTAAATAAATTAAATATTAAATTTTATGGAACAATCTCATGGTAAATAAGTAAATGGCATTCATTTGATATAAATAATAGTAAATTTATTTAGAATGGTAATATATATTGGAAGTTGGTTTATTAATAAAGTTGTTAAGTTCATAAAGAATTCACCAATAATTAATTAGCCATCGGATGTGCATAATGCAATGTGAATGCCGAACAATGTATGTTATTTGATTTAGAGGGATAGTTATTATTTTTGTAGTTGATGTTGATAAGGGGTGTGATTGATTTTGTGAGTGTGGGAATATAGATGAAGCATTACATTTAAATGTTCAATCTCTCGCATTTCTAATTCGTACATATACATTTGCAAATCTTATATATTGATTTGTCAGCTTGCAAATTTGGAGGGTAGAATATGCTGCAAGTATGTTCAACCGTGAAGTAGTTATATCAGGGTGCATCGTACACACTACCCAAATCATTTTTTTGTAAAATTTTCAGGAACAAAACATTTTAATGCACCATATTCTGGAGCAATTTGTTTGAAATTAAATTTTCCAAATACAAATCTCTCTTTTGAAAACAGATCAAAGTTTCCATAGTGTGAGGCTTTATCTCAAGATTACTCGATACTTAAATTTTATTGCACACAAAAAGAAACTACCAAACCTGCTAGATTTGAGTGAGTATGATTTTTTTATTATTACATTGTTTTTATTACAATGTCTACTTCAAGTTGCTTCTTTCTGATGCTCAGTTGCTCAAAGGGCCCAATTTTGTGGCCTAGAAAACAAAAATGAGGACAATCCTTTAGTTTGAAGGATTATGGGGCATTGTCACAGGGTCTGTGCCCCTCCCACAACCCCTGATGAATTAATAAAGTATGAGATGGCTAGTGTGAAATCCTTGATGCTGATAATGCTTAGTATCAGTGATGATGTGCAACCACATGTTCGTAATGTAGACAAACCAAAGGAAGCCTGGGACAAGCTGGAAACAATTTATGAAGCCAAAAATTAGACGAATATTCTTCATCTTCAGTTAAATCTGTACACCCTCTCTATGGGATCAGATGAGAAAGTGGAGGAGATCTTATGTCACATGGCTGATCCGAGATCGAGTTATTGGCACTTGGTGAAATGGTATATTCTCGTGGCGATCACCTTGAGAGCACTCCTTCATAATTCGAGTGTTTTTATGACACGGAATTTGTCTAAACAAATAGTGGCATTTGAACAACTTGTGAATTTTCTATAGTAGGAGGATGCCATCACTTCATCCCATGAAGAGTCTGAGGATAAAGCCTTGTTCTTAAATCCATATTGTGGCCGAATAATCGGAAGGGTCCCCCAGAAGTAAAATCAAGTGCAACGAAAACAATAGTGGAAAGATTAAAATTCAAAGAGGTGGTGTCACATTTGTAGAACCAACACTCATGATACTTGATCAATTATGGTACAATATCTTGAAACAAGGATCTTCAAGTCAAATAGGCACATCAGGGTGCGAATAATTTCAAAAATCCAAATGACGTCCCCGCTAGAGAAAGTAGAAGGGATATCTCACAGCCCAATAAGACGATGAATTTGATGAGGATACATAAAAAGTAGCTCATTGTGGTAAGAATCTTGTACTCATCTCTCAAAATTTTCCACCCACGAAGAAATTCTGGCTGATAGACTCTGGTGTAAGCAAACATATGTCAGGTGACAAAAATTTGTTTGATTCACTACATGAAGAACCAATTGGAGATTTGGTTCGGATAGCCGATGACAAAGAATATGTTGTAGAAGGAATTGGAAACGTCACCATTCCTCTGGGACCATGAAAATGTACACTTACAAAGGTACTATATGTTCGGCTTGACTAGAACCTCTTTCGCCATTACTCAACTCTCTAACCATCACCTTAAGGTAGAATTTCTTGTTCAAAATGGCATTAAATCATGCTTAATATCTTGACAAGGTATGACTCTTGCTAAAGCATTTTTAAAAGATAACTTATTTGCTTTAGATATTGTTTCATCTTCTGCAGTAGCTTTATCTACTTCTATAATAGAATCAACTACCTTATGGCATTTTAGAGATGGACACTTATTGGTTAGTTCACTACACCGATGTGTTTTAAAGAAATGGTCCATGGACTACCCAAATTTTCCATTTTCTTTCCTATTTTCCCTGGCTTTCTTGTAGGAAAAACAACAAAGAGATCCATTTCAAGTGAGAACCTTCCATGCCAAGAAGCGTCTGGAGGTAGTTCATACCGATTTGAATGGCCCATTGCCTGCTTCATTTTCAAGATACAATTACTTCCAACTATTCGTGGATGACCACTCTCGCAAGATGTGGGTATATTTCCTAAAGAATAAAAGTGAGGCTCTTCAACATTTCCAAAACTTCTATCATCATGTTGTGAAAGAGACCAGACAACCACTTCTTATACTTTGCTCAGATCGAGGGGGAATTTACATCAAAGAATTTCTTGGCCTTCCTGAACCAACATGGCATTAATCAGCACCTAAGTGCTCCCTACACACCCCAATGAGAATGGCATTGTTGAGCGTCACAATTGCATAGTGATGGAGATGGCTTCATTGCATGCTATCAACTGTAAATCTAGAAGAACGCTATTGGGATGAAGCACTACAAAACCCCTATATATCTTCTCAATAGGGAATCAAAAATATTCTACAAAATAAAACATCAGAAGAGGTATGAAGTGGTATAAATCCATCAATTTCTCATTTACGAGTATTTGGTTGTATAGCATACATGCATGTCCCAACTCAAAAGAGAAATAAGATTGAGCCAAGGTGACTCCCATGCATCCTACTTGGTTATAAAACTACCTCGAAGTGTACCATCTCATGGATCCTGACACAAACAACATATATGAGAGTCGGGACGCGGTTTGTGACGAGCCATCCTTTGACTCAGTAGTGACAATAGAAGATCCATTACCAACCACCTCTCATCGACTAGTCTCCGAATCAGATGATCAGCCAGAAGAGACTACTCAGAGAAAAGAAATGCTGCCAGGAGAGATATTTGTTGATCTTGGAGAACTGGAGAATGTGACTCCACATCAATCAACATGACAACTAAGTTCTTCTCAAAATCAGCCAAGTTCTCATCCAAAGTGGGTACAAAGCACCATCAAGGACTCACATTTGCAACAACTCCCAGATACATCATCCGGAGTCAAAACGAGGAGTTAAACAAGAAATGAGGTAAAATTTGCACTCATGAGTTCACTGATTAATAGCTTCAAGCTAGACAATGTTCATGAAGCACTCAGTCAACCTCAGTGGAAGGAAGCCATGGATATATAAATTGACTCACTCAAGAAAAATCAGACATGGGAACTTATTGATCTGCCTATAGGAAAGAAACCCATAGGTTGCAAATGGGTTTTCAAGACAAAATATAAGGTAGATGGATCCATTGAAAAACATAAAGCATGACTTGTAGCAAAAGGATATGCTCAGAAAGAGGGCATCGACTATGAAGAAACCTTTGCACCCACTGTGAAGATGAATACCATTAGAGTAGTTTGCACACTTGTAGCATAGAAAGGATGGAGACTTCAGTAGATGGACATCAAGAGTGCTTTCCTAAATGGTGATCTGAAAGAAGAAGAATGCATGACCCAACTGAAGTATTTTTATGAAGAGCATCCTAAAAAGGTATGTCGTCTCATCAAATCATTGTATGGACTAAAACAAGCTCCAAGCTGGGCATGGTATATCAAGATCAATGATCACCTTTTGTAGCATGGGTTGACTCGTAGCCCCTTAGATTTGAATTTGTATATAAAGAAGGTAGGAAAAGAAATTTTCATTCTTGTTGTATATGTAGATGATATTGTGATCACTGGAAGTTCAGAATATCAGGTTGATAATGTAAATAATGATCTCAAAAGAACCTTCAACATGACAGATTTGGGGCTACTACATTACTGTCTTGGCTTGGAGATATGGCGAAAAGAGTATCACATTTTTGTCTCCCAAACAAAGTACACTAAGACACTCCTAGAAAGTATAGAATGTATAACTGTAAACCTATATCCACTCCCATGGAAAAATGCTTGCAACTTTCAAGATTCTAGGACTCACCTCAAGTAGATGCTACTCTCTACAGGAAATTTGTTAGAGGACTCATCTATTTGACATATACCAAACCAGATCTCTGCTATGTTGTCAGCTATCTTTCCGATTCATGTAGGAGCTGAAGAAATGTCACTGAAATGCAACAAAGCATGTTTTAAGATATGTCTAAGGAATAACTGATTAAGGTCTAGAATATAGGAAGAATGATCAATTCTTCTTACAGGGATACGTCGACTCGGACCATGCCGGATTTGTTGATGACAAGAAGTCAACTACAGGATACATATTTCATCTCGGATCTGGACCTATCTCGTGGATAAGCAAGAAGCAGAATGTTGTTTCTATCTCATCCACAGAGGAAAAATATCACACCGCATGAGGAGCTATGTGTGAAGTGATATGGTTACATCACATTTTGGATGACATGGGAATTCCTAAAAAATAGTCACCTATTCTCTATTGTGACAATTAGAGTGTGTTGAAGCTTGTGCAGAATCCAATATTTAATGAACGAATAAAGAATATTTAAATTGACTGCCATTTCATTTGAGAGCACATCTTGAACCATCAAATTCACCTCCAGTACTATCCTACGAAGCATAAGCTACCAACATTCTCACTAAATCTCTTGGAAAAGTGAAATTTGAACTTTTTAGGGGTCACATTTGCAATAATAATGTAATAAGGTGGGAATGTTAGCATACGTAGCATACTTTATATTTTAGGAGTGTTTGTTTTATTTTTCCCTTTATTATCTCTTCATTGTTTTATTCCATTATTCTCTCACCTTCATCCAAATCTTCCTCCTTCATTTTAGGGCAATATTGTTAATTATTTCTCCTATATAATGTATGTGCTTCTTCATAATAAAATAAATGTGTTGAGAGTTTTTCACTCCACATTCTTGTCATCTATCTACTTCCTACAACAATAAACATTAATGAAATGAAAACATTAATCAAAGCACCAAATTGATACCGATGCCTCATCTTTCCGAATTCTTCATTATCTCCCGAAATAAAGACATCCCCATCTTTGGTTAGAGTGTCATGGGGAAGATGATTTGGAAATAAGGTGTATCACTCAATAATTTCTCCATGCCAAAACAAACATTTCAAACAATGCAAGGAAGACCTAAACTATGCCCGGTGAAAATAATGATTCATGAACTTACATTAGCAGCATCTCCATAATTATAAATTATTGCTTCTAAAAATGACATTATTATCCGAGAAGAATAAACCAAAATATTTTTATTCAGTTGACATATCCCAACAAATATTAGGATTATCTAGGCCAATACACAAAATAAGTTGCGTGGTTTTACAGAGTAAGTATTATCTTGAAAACAATTTAAGGGAAGCATAGCCCATAAGTTTCCACATTTAAAAATAATTTTTCACACTAAAGATTGAACCCAACTGCTAAATGTGATCCATGGTCTTCAACTTCTTCCCAGAGCCTTGAGAAGTTCACAACCCATGTATTGAAACTATACATGCTAGAAACTGATAAAGAAGAAAACCAATGTTGTTGTATTATGTGTATTAAACATTGGCACCATTACCTAGTTGGCTTTCATTGCAGATAATAGTCCTGCCATTGAGGCTTTCTACAGGATATTTTTTTGCCTTAATGCCCAAATATGAACAGGGAGAAAACAAACTCATTTTTTTGTGTAATGTGCACTAAACACTATCACCATCTCTTTCTTGGATTTCCATGTAGATAATGGGGCTTTCTATAGGACCAATGTATGTCAAACCCTTAAAGGGCATTATTTTTGTCATATTATATTCCATCTATCCTTTCGAAATGATAAAGCACAAAAAAATGCCTTATGAATGCATTAATTCAAATAACATTGCCTTAAAATCAATCACTTTTCTAAAAAAATTCAAAAGAGGTTGACTGTGAACCCTCAAACATTCAAAGCACACCAAAATGAAAATATCTTTCTTTATGCATACTCTTTTTGTTATTTTGACAATGCAATGTGAATGTCGAATGGTATATGTTATTTGATTTAGAGGGATGGTTATTACTTTTGTAGTTGATGTTGATTAAGGGGTGTGATTGATTTTAGTTGATGTTGATAAGGGGTGTGATTGATTTTGTAAGTGTAAGAATATAAATCAAGCATCAAATGGAAAAATCTTATGGTAAATAAGTAATTGGCATTAATTTAATATAAATAATAGTAAATTTATTTAGAATTGTAATGTATATTGCAATTTGATTTATTAATAAAGTTGTTAAGTTCATAAAGAATCCAAAAATAATTAATTATAGTTTTGTGCAATGACTAATAGATCTTAAAAGACATGTAGTTAGAATTGTGCTTTAGAACCATTAAAAAATATAATCCAAACATTCATAATACTAATAACAATATATTGAAAATAATCGATTTTTATCTAAACTACCAATCATAAACACTACACATTCGAATGAAAACTCTACATTTAAATGAGAGAGAATCAAATGCAACCAACCTTAGAAGAAAGAAGATGAAGTCATATTTTATAAGGACAATGCAAAAAAATTGCTTCAACATTCTCCTTACTATTGAAACTTTAGGTTTCAACCCATTCATATGTGATGAGACCAAGAGGAATGTGTGTTCATATAATAAAAATAATATAATCTCCAAACCTAAATCACGTGTTCTCGCAAGGTATTCCATTTTTTTAATTGCATTATTCAATTCTTAAAGTCAAGCAAAGAAAAATATTTTGAATTGCATTCTTTAATTCTTCGAGCCATGATCTTATTTTATTTGTTATATAAAATTTTACTCTCTTCCAATATGTTAACACAAAAAAAAACATTCCAAACATAAATATTATATTTTTCTATACTAAAAACCCCTCTATGTTAACAGTTGTTTGTTTGTGAATGTAATGTTAGTGAGCTATTTAAGGAGAATATATTTAAAAGGAGGATAATACTTGATTCAATTAATTACATTTATATAGAAAATTAAATTATTTATATAGTGAGTATACATTACTAACATTACTTATCATATATATTATTTTGATTAGGTAAATGTGGGTTGAGTGGTCCCATACCTGCTAAAAAAAAAAAAAAGTTACAACTATAGAGAAAGATAAAACCACAAGGATCAAGTTAGGCTTCCACTACTAAGTGGCATAGAAAAAAATTATACAAGCGTCAACGACAAAGCATAAACATAAAAACAATGATATTCGATCTTATCCCCGAGGCTCCTTTCCATGAGATATTAAATTCATTTTAAGGGGATCGACTACAATTTTCTCTTTCTTCTTATTCCCCATAGTAGTCCACCCTGTTTCATTATTCGATTTACATCTTCCTTAAAATGAATCGGATTGATGATTTCAATATTCTCATTGTACTCATGAGATTAATACTGAGGAGGAAGGGAAATGATATCTTCTACAAAAGCATGAGGTGTAGTATGACCAATATGAGTAGGTGAAGGAATGACCTCGACAAATCAACATATCAATATCATCTTCATTCTCAAAATCTACCTTGGAATCATTTCAAAACATTTTATATAATTAATTGTCTAGGCTTTATTTTATTTAAGTATAAATCATTTGAATAATATTGAGATATGTAGTCTTTGATAAATTGAAAAACAAATTATTTGAATAATATTGAGTTATGTTTATTTTTCTATATGAAATAAATAATTTGACTTGGGGTGGACTATTAAGAAAATATTTTCCTTGAAAATGAATATAGAAAAAAACTTATTTCTATTTACAAAATAAATGACAAATGGGAAGTTATATTTAATACCATAGAAAAGTTTTAGATAATAAAGATTATTTTCACTTTTATATGATAAAATGTTTTTATTTCTTAAATAATATGTGGGAAATGATAGAGAAGACATCAAAGATAATAAACACAAGAAATATAACATGTTTGTATTAACCTTGAATAAGAAAGGTCGAGGTCTTTGCAAAAAAATTACAATCGTGCTTTGTGTGAGCCTTACACTTGAATGAATATATTAGTTTTAACTTAAAATTAACAATAAAATGAATTAGTTCCAATGTATATAGGTATTTCACAAACCTATTCACCAAAAAAATTATAGTAGTACAACAATGTAACACAACAAATTTCTACACTAGAAACAAAAAGAACTAATACATTAATAGTCATATTTATGGTAATGATTCTTTTTTAAAAGGGTTTCGAGGTTATACATTTCCATAATTAATAAATTTCATGGTTGAAGTCTTTCTAAACAAGATTTTGAATGTTGGAGTTAAATTAATAATTAAATATTATTAATTTACTTCCTACGATAAATTTATGGTTTAAAGAATGTACTAAGCTCCATTAGTTTAATTAGTTATCATGCACCAAGATTACTTTATTTTCTAGCATGATGGTTTAATTTTTTTCCTAGCCACTAAGTGCCCCCATTCACCCCATTACCGATGTTATTATTATTATTATTTTTATAAATTACATTCCCACAAAATACCTCCCACTTAAGTGAGGTAGGGTTTAATATCGGCCATTGTATTGAATCTATCCTATCCCTCAGATTTGGGTTGCCGTAAATATCCATATGGTTCTCTTTTTATTTTTGTTTTCCCCAAACAACCTCATTTTTTCTTTTCTTGTTTGCATGATTTGGAAGAGGAGAAGGAGGAGAATTCATGAGAGCAAGAAGTGCATCCATGGCAAACTTTTCTTGGTTTTAGTCAGTAAAGGTTTTTACAATTGCAAGATTCTCATTTGTTTAATGTATATATCCCACCATGGATCTGTTTTTTTGTTATTTTATTGTAAACAACCTTTGAGTTCAAAAATTGGGGAAAACCCCATTTTATTAAATCTTTGAGTTTTCCACATTTGAGTGCCATAAAAGAGATTGAAAGGCTTAAAAATTAAATTTAATTGACTAATACTTGCTGGTAACTTCCTTTTGATGGTTTAAATCATATATTTTAGTTAAGTTTAAATTTGGGTTTTACATAGTTGGATTTTAGTTTTTCCATCAAAATTGACGAAACTACTTACCTACACGGGACGACGAATTTGTGACCGCCACCCTACCCGGGGGGTTCATCAAGTGCTACTTTGACCGGGGTGGTTCTAAAACCTCTCTCTCTATATGAGAGCAACGTTCTATTCCCTAAAAACATAACCTTCAAAATATGCATATTTCAATAGTTTTTCTACTTTGAGTTGGTGTTTAATGCAACATTGTTTTTAATTAAAGTGTCTTCTATCCATTGGATGCTGGATTGATTTAATATATCTATTTTAATAACTCAAATTACATAAACATCAACTCATTCTCTATTCTTTCCTTTTTGCAATAAAATTTAAAATTGAGTATAACATCAACTACAATTCATTCTCTTCCACATATTCAATTTTCCCCAACAAAAACAAGAAGGAACTCAACAAAGCTTCCTCGTAATTCATTTTTATTTTCCAAATACACACACACACACACACACACACACACACACACACACATGCACACACGCACGTGCGCACACGCACGTGCGCGCAAACGCGCGCGCGCACACACACACACACATTGTAACTTTTAAGAACATACAAATTTAGGAGACTTTAACTTCAAGAAAATTATAAAACTTAAGTTTTCTACTTTCACTACAACCTTACAAATTTTATTAATGAAATATACAAATCTTTCTTCATTCACTCAATCACTACAACTTGGAATAAATGAAATATTACAAAAAAATATTTCAAGCATACAAAAGATACAATATTCCATTCTAGTGGGAATAATAATGTAATAAAACTACTACATAGATGTTCTTGAACAAGTTAAAACACAAGTCTTCATTTCAATGTCTCTCTCCTAACTTTTAGCTTTCAACTTGCATCCATCAACTCTTTATAAACATAGATCACATTACAAAGAAAGGGGGATAGGAGATGCTCTCGCCTAACCTTTAATCCAATAAGAGGAGAATCCATCCCCTTATTGGCACCTGACCCCCAACCAAAGAATAATGATGGATCTTGAGAAACATTTCATTTTTTTTTAAGACATGGCTTTTCACAAAAGCATACAATCTAGAAACATACAACACATTTAAATGGACATACTCAAAAATATTAAAAATTTCTTTAAATCACATAGGCTAGATGTCAAGCCAAAAGGATAAAGGAATAAGGGAACCACATCCTTTTTCTCCCAATTTAATTAGGAGTTTCACCCAAAGCCTCCATGTGCACAATACAAACAACAAATACATCCTCATCTCTCCCCTTACAAATATGGAAAAATATGTCGATGTTTTTCTTTTCACTCCCCATATGTTAAAATCCCAATCACACTCCATCTAAGATTTATGTCTCACATCTCCATTTTACCTCCCCAATGGTCTCATACTTCCATCTCCCACACCCTTCTTAAGGAAAACTACTAAACCACAAAAACTACATTCATAACACTCATACAATATTCAACAAGCACAATTTTTACATCCAAAGCATAAATAAAACAATGACAAGTGGGTATCCTACCTTCCATATAGATTCCAAGATTCTTCACTCCAACAAGATTTTCACACCTTCAAGCACAACACATTCCAAATTACAATCTCTAACAAGCTCCTAATTCCAAAAGTTAAAGAGAGAAAATAAAACAAGTAACCCAAAATCCTTAAAATTTCATCAATAAATAGAAATGGGATGTGAGGATGATGAGGTGGCTCCATGTAGGATTCCACTTCATCATTTCTCCATTCCAAAACACAATTCAAACACCAAGCCCCTAAACAATAAATGATAATGTATGACTTATGACATGCTCACATGACACTCCAACTTGTAAACCATGCCTATCAAGGACAAATTAATTGTGGTAACTAGGAAAGTGTAATTATTTTAAATTTTTACCCTCCAACATGCATAAATAATCCTATACATAACTCCTTGTTGGTACACAAATTGATTCTTCTGCGAGGGTTGAGAAACATCATGAAACAGAAAGATTCTTAGAGACATACAAATCATGATATAATCCATTTTGTAGTTGGGGAGGGGATTAACCTTACTCTTTGTCACTCAGGAATTGGAGAAATGGATAGCACCTCACTAAGGGTTTGATCTACCCTCACTAATTTAGGTTTTTCCTTCAACTAGGGTGAGAGGACCCGTTCTGTAACCCGTGTTGGTGAAGGATATCAAGAGATCCCTTTTTGCACAATTTTCATGAAATACTTGAGGAAATATGATCAATAAAACACAATATAAATCTCATGAGTTGTCACACTAGAGAGTGGGGATGTTTCCTAGATAAGGTTTGGGTTACTAAAGATAAAAATTGAAACCTTATTGTCTCTACATATTTTAGCAGTAAAATTTGTTAAATATTTGTTGATACACATATAAACAGGGTAGTTCATGTAGGATTCATCATTTGAGAAGTGTTTGGTGGGAAGATAAGGAAGATAAAGTTTATTATACCAAATATTTTAGAGCCTTTACAAATATTGGAACACTCACACACAAAATGCTTCAAAATATCTAAGATATTCCTTCAACCGGAAGGTGTGTATCAATGGAGGCCAAGAGATCCACGGTTACACACATTCTTCAAGAGTTCAACACAAATGATTGTGCTAAAAAGTCAATTAAATGTTGGAAATACCTTGATTAGTCATGCCTAAGATACACTCATAGGCTAACTAACAATATTTGTCAACCAAGTGAAAGTAAACTAATATTAAATTGTTTATTTCATTACAAGATGAAAGATCTGCTCACAACGGAATTGAAAATGCCACAATACTACCATGTGGATAAGATATTGTGTGATTCATAGGGATTTTAACATAAGATTGCAATAAGAACATGAAAAACGATTTGAAAACATTATGATATAAAAGAAAACACAATTACGCTCATGATCAACACAAATTCATTCAAGGTTCACTAGATTCATCAAGGGAGAGTTTCTTCAACAATCTCATAGCTTGTCAATGGTTATACACTTGCAACCATCTTAACATGATTAAATCCAAAAACAAAGGAAAAAACTTGTTTCTCATACAAAAGATCTCTCGGAAAATGGTTTTTATCAAACTTTCTTAGAAAAATCAACACGACCTTTATGTAAGAGTATTCTCATTGCATTTATACAATTTCACTCACTCACTCATCCTAAATTTTCCCACCAAAAGAAGAATATTCGAGGAATACTTTTTTGTTACTGATTTTTTCCGTAAATTGATATTTAAATAATTTACACCCAAAATCTTCCAGTGTACAAAAGATAAGATTTTTCCATTATTTCCATCGGTTGATTTAACCTGAGGCATCCGATCATCTCGTTTGGTAGCATGTCCATAATATTTCAAACCTTTAGCTTCCTTTTCCACATCCTTTTCCTCTGCATCTTTCTCTACTAATAATTACTTTTCTATAAGTGCCTCGAGAAACTCTGTTTCAAAACTTCAACTTTTACATTTATCAGATTTAAAAATCAAGCTCCACAATCATTTCAATTGCACTTCATTGACAAAAACAATGAGAGACAATGGAATTAACCAAAAAGGATGAAAGAAATTGAATCCCTTAAGGTCCCCGGTTTGCATAGGAGCAATAATGGCAGCAAAACCAAATGCATTGTATCACAATAGTTAACTCCGTCTTTCACAACTTCAATTTTGAGCCGTCCATGTGAAAAAGATTTCATTAAAGTGGATCCTGGGGGTGTTTTCACATTTTGCATCATTTAAATAAAATGAGTACTTTTAGACAATTTGGGCCCCCCACCTACTTTTAATATAGGCCCTACACATGGATTTCCGGGCATCAACGGGGTCAGAGCTTACTTTATGACTTTTATTCTTTATCAAAACAAAGTCGAGAATCTTAAAATGCCCCAAATGACCTACCTCTCAAGTTTTGATGTATACTAAACACTTGGATTTACTTGGGCATTAGCAGGGCCATGCTTCACTTTTATACTTTATTCCTTTTTCATAATAAAGCTAAAATATACAAAAACCTCCAACAACATGCCTACTGCGTTAACTTTTCAATGCTTGACTCAAACATGTTACCTTAATTGGTCCACTCATGAGTCATAGATCATTTTATAAATTTACTTTTTCACAAAACAAAGCCAAAAAACTTCAAAGTGCTCTGATATCCCACCTTCCCACTTTTGACTTAAAAGTGGCCATGTGTCCTCATGGGCCTTAGGAATTTCTTTTAGCTTTTTACTCTTTTTTCATAACATCTTAAAAAACAAAAAGTCCTACTTTCTTACAACTTCTCAACTTATGACACGTGTACACCTTCGAGCAAAAATAAGAAATTTTCTATGCCACTTCATAATTTTGACTAGCCAATTAGAAATCAACAGAGGCACGGGGCCAATTTTACATTTTTTGCGAAGTGACAAAAGTGATAAGTTCACCTAATAAACCCGCCATGCCTTGTCCAATTAGAGTTGAACATGTATCTCGCAAACATTGAGATAAAATTTGACAAGGAAAACAAGACCATGGAAAAAAAAATGCAAGGGAAACTTCACCATTCACACCCAGAATTCAAAATGTTCCTCATGGACAGAGAAACTACAAATAATACATGGCTAAACATGATCCATGAAAATAGAGAAGGATTGATAACGACATACAAATGAAGCAAAAAATTTTCATGCATCCATACAGGGGGAAGAAAATACTTCAAACCAAAGGCAGAGAATTTTTTTGAACAAACAGGCAAGATTAAATCAAGCACCAACACTCCTCATACCATAGGTATGGTTGTTGGATGAATTTAACAAGCATGGGACAAGATTTTCTTGTCCCAAAAGCCTCCAATAAATCCTCCCAAGTCAAAATATAAATTTTGAAGTTGGGAAAGAGTACACAACACAAAATCTAACAAAAATCTAACTTACATTCCCAATATTTCAAGGACCGTCTCCCCTCATAATTATACAATGTGCACATCCTTATTTTAGTTAACAAATTAAGTTGGATTAGTTAACTAAGACACATTAATAATTGTTGATAAAGTAACTAAAATTTCCCAATATTAAATAAATATAACACAAAATTAAATAAAGACAAAATTAAAATAAGGGAAAAACATTACACCCCATGGCCACACAAGTGAGTTCACTCCCATGGGAAACCTCCTAACTAGGCATGCAATAACACCACATAAACATAAGACACATGTTGTTGAATTTTTCTAGGTTGCAAAACACCCAATATTCTTCTCGTGGTTAGTCCCCTATCACCTTTTGATGTATGATATAATGTCCCAACAAACACAAAAAAATACCTCCCCGGCCTAATGGTCGCATCAAGAATATAGACAAATAATATATACATATAAATTAATAATCATCATCCAAAATTAAATAATTCTATCATCTATAAACATATCAAATAATTTGATTATAACATCCATGAGATCATAATCCTACTCGTAACATTCAGAGTATAACGTGTTAGTATAAAATCCAAATAATTCAAATCAACATATATCGAATCTGTCTACTAGTGTCATCGAGTGTACCATAATCAAAATGTGAATAACAACATATCAATATTTCATATATCTCGCATAGTATATCATCTACTTCTCAAAATATAATATTGAAAATGTGTAAGCATCAATCCAATAGTAATATCATCATAATAAACACAATGTCAAAGAGGAGTGGGCACTACATCCCCTCCTTAGATTTGACTTCCTCTTAGAAGTCACTTAAATTTGTATGGGGAAATTGGCCCCATAACAAGGTAGCATCCTCCCAAGTGGTAGTAGTCTCATCATACCTAACCCACCAGACTTGCAACTTGTCAATCTCACATCCTTAAAGGCCAAGGATCTAGTGCTTAATGATGCACCAGGGCTCCAAAGTTACCTTCCCTACTCTTGAACATGAAATGCGGTCCAATCCAATACATGAGAGGGATCTTGAATGTATCGCCAAAGAACATAAACATGAAATACATCGTGGACAAAACAATAATGGGTGACAAGGCTAGATAATAAGCTATAAGACTGATTCTCTCAAATATATCGAATGAAACCATGAATCTATGAGATAACTTAGAGAATTTTACGTAACAAATAGGGATATTATGAGGTATGACATGATGAAACACCTTCGTGCCCACCTCCTAACTGTGGTCAACTCTCCTATGATCTACCTATTTATTTTGTCTATCCTTTTCCTCCCGAAGTATCTTTGTGATAAAAATCAACCTGCTACTCTCCTTCCCGTAACAAATCTAGCCCAAGAGATACTTTTTCCTCCAATCCATCCCAACTAAGTGGTGTCTGTAGTCCCTACCATAAATTGCCTAAAATGGACTCATACCAATAGAAATCTGAAAGTTTTATTATAAGAAAACTCCACCAAGTACAACTAGTCCTCGTACTCGATCGATGGTACATGACGTACATCTAAAGCATGTCCTCTAAAATCTAGTTACCCGCTCCATCTATTCATCTATCTCTGGATGATATTTTATAATAAATTTTATACTCATACCGAGGTAATGGTGCATGGTAGTAAAAAATGAGAGATTTATAAGGGATCAGTACCACAAATAGTCTTCCATGGTATTCTCAGGCAATCTAAAAATATCATCTAAGTATACTCACGACATTGCACTAACTATATAAGTGGTCTTGACTAGAGAAAAAGGATTCATTTTTATCAATCTATTCACCATGACCATGATGGCATCATGGTGGTATCTCGACTTCTGAAGCCCTACTATGAAATCCATTAAAATGGTGTTTCATTTCAACTCGTATAACATGTGGGTAGAGAAGGCCGTCTTGGATGTTGATACTTGCCCTTCACCCTCCGACACTCCAAACAACGTGACACAAATTGAGAAGTATGTCTTTAAAGACCTCTCCAATGGTACAACTATATCAAGCCAGAGTGCATCTTATTCACCTTTAGATGGGCTGAATAAGGTGTATGATGAGCCTCTTCCAAGATATCTTATGTCAAGCCTCCATCCTTAAGTACATAGATCCAAAAATTTTGTCTCGAGAAGTCTCTCTAACCCTAATGAAAATCCATAAAACTTCCCCTCAAGGGGTCTCTGAGACTCAATATGTCATCTAGATGTAAGGTAGTAGTTTTCATGAGGAATTTGTCATAAAATCCCGCTTTGTAAGTCTATACCCACCGAAGTAGCTATAAAAATATCTCCATCAAATCAAAGCATATATAACCATAGTCTCCTTCCCCTTCACATGCTCTATCTCCATTTTGTACTCGCATAACAACTCTATCCAACACGATTGATGATCGTTGAGAGTGGGTTACGAAGAGGTGACATAAGCTCAAATATTCTTTCCTAAGAGTGAACCTCCTACCAAGAAGGAAATTATGCCAACACACTAAAGCATGTACTACTACCACAAGCTTAAGGTCATGAGAAAGATAATTGAGCTCATAATCCTTGAGTTTGCAAGATTGAAAGGCTACCACAAGGCCCTCCTACATCAAAAAACCTCATAATCCTACCAAATAAGCATCTATATAGGAAAATAAATGCCACGGATGCTCTAAAATTTCAAGAATTAGTGTTATCCTAATGCGTTCCTTTAGTGTTCTAAAGGCCTTCTCACATCCATCGGACCAATAATTTTTTTCCCTTTCTATTGAAGAGAAGTGATGGGGTGTGCAATATGAGAGAATTCATAAATAAATCTCATGTGGTACCCTATCAACCCCATGAAACTATGCACCTCGGTCACATTGATTGGCATGCGCTAATCCATAATAGCTTTAATCTCGGAAGGATCGATGCGATAACTTCTACATAAATGATGTGACACAAGTATCGAACCTCGAATGGAAAAAGACACACTTATTAAGGTTCTGTATAGTTTCTTCTCATGAAGACACTATAGAACCTATCAAGGTGCTCCTCATGTGTACGTGAGTATATAATAATATAATCAATAAAAATGAGAAAGAAGTGATCCAAATATTTATTGAACACCCCATTCTTAAGACTCAATAATACCGGAGGTGCATTCATCAAACAAATGGTACCAATGTGAACTCATATTGGCCATATCTTATGAGGAAAGTTGTCTTGTGGATATTTCCTCTTGGTCCTCGGTGATGGTATCTTGAATTAAGATCTATCTTTGAAAATAGAGTGGTCCCCTTCATCTAATCAAATAAATCATCTATCCATGGAAAGGGGTAACAATTCTTGATCATTACTTTATTCAAGTTTCTGTAATCTACACAAAAATGTAGAGATCCATCATTTTTATTCACAAAGATCATTGATTAACCCCAAGGAGATAAACTAGGATGGATTATTCATTTCTCAAGAAGGCCCTCAAATCATAACTTGAGCTCACATAGCTTAGGTGTATTCATCCTATTTGGTTCTTGTGAGATAGGATCCACTCTTGGAATGAAATCAATAAGAAAGTCTATCAAACTTAGGGAGGTTAACCATAGAAACTCACTAGGAAAAAAATTGGAAAACTCCTACAAAATGGGGTGGTCATCAAGTGATGGTCCATGAGTCTCATCCTCTGATCAGTCACTAACAGTGATGGAAAATAACTGAAAACCACATCATGTACACTTCTTCAAATGTATAGCCAAAATGGTGTAGATAGAGATGGGTCTCCTCACTCAAAAAATCACTGACTCCACTCCCAAATCATCTGCACAAGATATAACCTTACTGTAATAATCAACTCTATCTTTGTACATATGACAACCAATCCATGCCAAAAATAACTCCACATGAACCCAAGGGAAGGATACGAAGATCCAAAGTGCTGGTGAAGGGTCCTAGGTACACTACACACTCCTTAAAAAATGAGTCCACTAAGAGTTTTGATCTAAAAGCCATCTCAACATCCCATATAAGGCCTTGCCTAACTACCACCAACCTGCATCGCTCAACTAATGATGGAGAAATGAAATAATTTGATGAGACTAAATCAAATAATATAGGGGTAGAAATATCACCGATGCTACTCGTGGTCTCAATCGCCATGCCCCGGTGCTTTTCTTGATAGTTCTCAATCGAGCATAAATGATGTGGCTCCTAGTCATGTCACCAATGTAGCCTCGAAAAACAGTGCCTTACCCCGATTAGCAAGGCCCTAAGTGCACTCTCTCTAATGATGACCATGGACTCTCGCACCCATAAGCAACTACTTGGTCCTCTCCATCGAAAAGATAATCCTACAGTGGCCCGATAGTTCTAGTGTAAAACCTCATGATCCTATCATAGATATTTGTGGGATACTATGGAGGATATACTCCGTTAACTATGCGTGAGGTGGAGCTTGAGTCCTATTGGGCCCCCAACTAGAGGTCGCAGACTATGCCCTCTCTAAACATCATGGTTCGTGGAGATCAAAAAGGTGTTTGATTTTTTTACTACTTTTTCCGAGGAGGAGGAGGCCTAAAGGAATATTGTGTTGAAGTGTATCTACTATGAGGAGGGTGAGTTGATCCTTCGACCTACCGTCCTTTAACCGATGTATGCATCTCCTCACTCTATCCCGAGCCGGCTAAGTCTTCCGCCTAGTTTCCTATGTAGTGTAGGCCTTCTCCATGGCCTCTGATAGTGTCTGTCGATAATGAACGTGCACAGCCCCTCCTATGTCTAAGTTCATGCCCCTCGACGAACCTTTGAACCATAACCTGTTCATCCTCCATGTAGTAAACATTCTAAATTTGATCATAAAATTGGCCCTCATACTATATTATCATCATGGACACCTATCATAGATCATGAAACTCATCGATCCTGTACTTGATAAATCTCCTGGTTATGTATCTACTCCCGAAATGCTCATCTAAGAGCTCCCAAGTAACTATATCTCGAATCTATATGGAGCTGATTCTCCTCATTCCTCCACCAAACTCTTGCTTGTGTCTCTCGGAAGGTGGATAACAACGCAAGATTTCATGTCATTAGTACAATGATATAGATTGAAGCATCGATCAAGCTAACCAACCATGCCTCGGCCTAAAATACTCCCGTGTCTCTAGAAAAACGTGGTGGGTGTATCTTCGCCTCTCTCATATGTGATCTTCGCTATTAATTATCGCACATGGGTCTCTCCATATGAACATCCCTCATCCTAGGGATCCTATTTCTATCTATTTATTCTCTAGGTGGCGACTCATGTCTAACCAAATCTCCGTGGGAGTGCTCTACCCTATCCTTAGCACTATGATGTGATGGTGCACAAGCCTTCATTGATAGCTCTCTATCCTATCTGCTAGGTCATCCTCGTAAAGATCCTTTACATAAAGTTGCATTACCATCCTTTAGTGTTTGCACCGATATTGGGGTGTTAGATCTAGGATCACATTTAAGGACCCCTCGTCTAGTTCGTGCCTCTTTTAAATACCAAGATGGGAGTTAGTTTATCATAATTTAGGATTTTTTTAGTTTTTTAAAGTTGTCTACATTTTAAAATATAATGTAATGTTGTGTGTTCTACATTTAGAGTTACGCTATGTTTCTTATTGTGTTTCATGTTTCCAAGTATACCCGAGGTCTAAGCATTGAATCTATGGCTCGATACCAAGTTTAACGCAAAAAAATATCTACACTCAAAACAAAATAGAACTAATAAATTAGTAGTCAAATTTAAGGTATTAATTTTTGGTTTTAATAGGGTTTGCGTGGTTAGACATTTCCATAATTAGTAAATTTCTTGGTTGAAGTATTTTTCCAAAAGCTTGTGAAAGTTGGAGTTAAATTAATAATTAAATATTATTAATTTACTTACTAAGATAAATTTATGGTTTTAAGCATCTACTAAGCTCCATTAGTTTAATTAGTGATCATGCACCAAGATTACTTTATTTTTCTAGTGCAAAGGTTTAATTGTTTTGGCTAGCCACCACGTGGCTCCATTCTCTCCATTACCCATGTTTTGAAAAGAAAATTACATTCCCACAAAATACCTTCCACTTAAGTGAGGTAGGGTTTAATTTGGGCCGTTAGATTGAATCTATCATATCCCTTAGATTTGGTTTACCCTAAATATCCTTATGGATCTTTTTTTATTTCTATTTTCCCTAAAAAACATCATTTGTTCTTTTTTGTTTGCAGGTTTTGGAAGAGGAGAAGGAGGAGAAGCCACAAGAGAAATAAGTGCATCCATAGAAAAAATTTCTTGGTTTTAGTTGTAAAGGTTTTTACTATGGTAAGATTCTCATTTGTTTTATGTAGAGGTCACATTATGGATCTAGTTTTTTGTTATTTTAATATAAACATCCTTTGAGTTCAACAATTGGGGAAATAACCAATTTTAATAAATCTTCATGTTTTCCACATTTGGGTACCATAAAAGAGATTAAAAGTCTTAAACAATAAAATTCAATTAATTAATAGTTCACTGGTAACTTTCTTTTGATGGTTTGAAGCTTAGATTTCGGTTAAATTTAAATCTAGGTTTTACACAATCAAATTTTAATTTTTCCATCAAAAGTGACAAAACCACCACCCTACACATGTCGGCAGTCTCCCGACCACCACCCTTCCTAGGGGGTAGTTCATCAACCACCAATCTGAATTGGGCAGCATTTCGAAACACCTACTCGCACATGACGGCGGGTTTGTTCCTCAAAAAAACAAAACTTTAAAATTATTCATTTTTCAGCATTTTTCTACTTAAGTTGGTTTTTAATGCAACATTAATTTTAATTAAAGTGTCTTCCATTCATTGGATGCTAGATTGATAATATATCTAGTTTCATAACTCAAATTACATAAACATCAACTCATTCTCTATTCTTTCCTTTGTAATAAAATGCAAAATTGAGTATAACATGAACTACAATTCATTCTCTTTCACATATTAAAATTTTGCAACAAAAACAACAAGGAGATCAACAACACTTCCTTTCAATATATTTTTGTTTTCCATACATACACACACACACACATACACACATACATACACACACACATACACACACACACATAGACACACACATATACATATACACATATTGTAACTTTGAATAACATAAAAATTTAGGAGAGTTTCACTTTGAGAAAATTATACAACTTAAGCTTTCTCCTTTAACTACAATTTGGAATAAGTAAAATATTTGAAAATTTCTTTCAAGCATTCAAAAGATACAATCTTCCACTCTAAGTGGGAATAACAATGTGATCAAATTAGAAAATAGATGTTCTTCAACAAGCTGAAAAACACAAGTCTTCATTTTAATGTCTTCTCCCAACTTTTAGATTAAAACTTGAATTCATTAACTCTTTAAAAATTAGATCACATTACAAAGAATGGGGGATAGGAGATGCTCTCTGTGTGAAATTTAATCAAATAAGAGGATAATCATCCCCTTATTGGCGCTTGAGCCCAAACCAAAGAGAAATGAGGGGATCTTGAGAAACATTTGAGAACTTTATACAAAAATGGCTTCCACAAAAACATACAATCCACAACCATACAACACATTCAAATGGACATATTCAACAATATTTTTAACTTTCTCTAAAATACATAAGCTTGAACTCAAGCCAAAAGGAGAAAGGAATATGGAAAACACCTCCTTTTTCCTCTAGGTTAAGCGGGAGTTTCACCTAAAGCCTCCTTGAACTATAGTGACCCAACATTTTTGAAATGTAACCTCGAGGTGTAAATTATGACTCGCACCAACTTTGGAAACACGCAGAGACATGGAAATGATGCATATTGAAAATATACCAACCTATCATTTCCTTGCAAAATAATTGAAGCACTCTATTTGGGATCCAATGTTGTGGACCATGTGAAACCCAAGTTAACATTATAAAATATAGCTGTGATTGGATAGTTGCAGTGAAGGCATAAGTTAAATATCTTATTTGTAGATTTATATTTAAATAAATAGAAAATTGTGGTGAAATTTATGTAAAATGAAGCTACGAGGAGCTATGAAAAATGGATATATCACTTTTGGAAGTCCAAAATCATTAGAAATTTGGGTTTAAATAGGTATACGCATGGAGGAAAATAAAATAAATTTGTATCCTTCATGCTTCCTCATTCCACTATATAGAAATGGATTGATTTAGATCTATATCTGAAGTAGGTTCAACGTTTCTGAGAGGAAGGAACTACTACTACTGTGGTTTTATTTGTGGTATGGAATAGAAGAGGAAGATTGAACATTAGGAGGCAATGTTTGGGGGGAGGGCATAATTTCTAGCTCTATTGAGTTTTTCCCATTTTTTTTTGATTTGTGCTTTGTGTACTGTAACCTTGCTGTAGTATTCTCTTGGTAGACAGTGACTATAATTTTTCTTTCCTAATCTTTATCTTTTATTTCAAGTAGTTTTTGCGTTAAGACATTGAGAGTGCCCTTTTTCTTCTATCCCACTTATGTCTCTGCAAGATTTACCCTTCCTCTATGTGAAACCTTCTATTTTCCCATTCTCTTCTAAAGCATATGATAAGAGATTCAAATAGAGTATGTGCACCATCAATGGAGCAGCTTGCAAGATGTGGGAGATAAATAGATTTCGTCTCTTGGGATGCATTAAGTTTTGTTGAAGGATTAGAAAAAAAGGTTTTTTTGAAGTGTCTAGTGGGATGTGAAATAGGTTTGCGTCCATCAATGCATGAATGAAAGACATAAATGTGACATCAGTACCATTTTAGGAAGGAGTTTGAATACTCATGGCCTCCATACATTTCCCCAAATGGAAGCTTCATCTAAAGTTTTATTGCAGTTAGAAAGCCAAAGATATGGGCCTCCTCACAAAGCTTCTCTATTGTTCACCAAATGTAACCAACAGGTTTCGCATGGTGGGTTCATATTTTCTAGCATAATCTCAGATTTTTTAAAATGGGAGCATTAAACCAAAGGTGGTTTTACACCAAGATGTAAAGGAGATTTATTCGGTTCTTTCTTCATATGTTTGATTTGAAAATTTCAAGAAGATATGTATGACAAAATGTGGAAACATGAACTTGCCACGTAAATTGTCTGAAAAATGCCTTGAAAAAAATTCATTATAGGGAACACAAAATCGTTCCATAGAATGCACTAAAAAAATAGATCCATGGAATGTCAAGTTTGTTGGATTTGTGCAAAATGGATTCGAGGAAAAGGAATAATTTTTTTTTCAAACAATTTTTTTTTCCATCAAGCGCCATGGAAAAACTCTAATAGATGACCTCTCTAGCAAGCATTACAGAAAGGTATGGAATTACCTTCATCTTGCATTAAAATTTCACATTTTATTGTTTATTTTTGGTTCCTAATTTCTTTATAACAATAGAGGATGAAACTATAATTAAAACTAAAATTCTTACTAGCTCAAAATATTGAAAAAATAGTCTTGATCCTATGCACTTTGCACATGGTGCACCAAAGAATTTTTTTCTAACAACCTACATCTCTATTTTTATTCCTAATGGTATAGGGACCACGAAGGCCATAAATATAACTAATAAAACTCAAATTGATACCTTGGAGAGATGAGTTCGATTCGACTTTATACCTCTATCACTTGGAGCGACACTCCCTTTTAAAGAAAACGTGACTTGTTTTTTGTCCTCATGTTGCCTTATCAATTTGGCCAAGTTTAAAAGTAACCCTATGTACATCTAGAACTTTTTTCAGAGAATTGAAAGAAAATCTCATATTTTTAAACTAGAAAATGATTTCGTAAATAATTGAATGTTGTGTTTGCATATGTTTGGGCTTGGGTAGTATTTCCTTAAGTATGGTGTAGGAGAAGGTTTATGGGGATCTTTTGGAGGGAGGCATAAGAGTATTGTTGCAAATTTTTTAAGGGAGTTGGGTTGGGTGACCCACCTTTTAGATAATAAAAATGCTTACTTATCTTATATGTTTTATTTGAGGGAGGCATAAGAGATTGTGGGAGGCATAAGAGATTGAGGGAGGCATAAGAGAATTTGAGGGAGGCATAAGAGTCTTGTGTTGGGGTTTGTTTTTTGTTTTGGAGGCTTCAAGGTGGGAACCTAATCCCATTGGGAGGCATAAGTGATTTCCCCATAGTTCCTTGCTCTATTGGCTTAGAGATTTCAAGCCTTGTTTGGAAAAGTTGCATTCTTTGATATTGTTATTTTTATGCTTGTGTGTGTGTTGAAATATTGTTGGTATGTGTGTTGTATTGTGGAAGTATTTGGGAAAGTTTCCATTGCTTTTACCCATTTAATATTTCTCTATTGTTGGGGCTCGGGGGCCAATGAGGAGAAATATTCTTCTCCTCATTGGATTATTGGTTGGGCGGAGAGCATTGCCTACTCCCCCTTCTTTTTTTGTGCTTGAAGAGAAGAAAATGGTGGAGCTCAAGTTGAAGATTTTGACTTAGAGTATTTTGTAGAAGACAAAAAGGAATCCTACATTTGTAAAATTTAGCCATGTTGTTTCCACTTAGAGTGGAAGGCTTGTAATTATTGCATTTTAAAAGAAAGCCTTGTAAATTCTATTTATCAAGTTACAATGTTGTAGTTGAAAGGAATAAGCTTAAGTTGTATTTTTGGTTGGAAATGAAACTCTCCAAATTATGGATTTTATTCAAGTTGTAATATGTATTCTTTGGAAAGGAATGATGGCATTTTAAAGAAAGTATTGTTGTAAACTTGAAATGAAAAAGGAGTTTATTAAGTGTGTTGTATCTTATCTTTGTTCTCCAAATAGTATATGTGAAAATAATGGTTTGGAGTTGATATTATACTCAAGTTTTATACCTTATTGCAAAGGAAAGAATTCCAAAACTTAGTGTTTTAATCAAGAAATGAATTGTGTTTCATTTCATTATTGCTTTTTGTCTTAGAACAGTTTATCAAACTCGTTGTGATATATATATATATATATATATATATATCACTTGATATATTATTATATATATATATCCATTTTTATACTTTTCTACCACCCATAATGACTGATACCCGTAGGATTAACCAATATCGGTAGACCCTCTTCCTACATCGGTTCATGTATGTTGTTACAATGTTAGAAAAATATGATTTACAACTGAAGTTATACAATTTGATGCTTAGGAAATATTTCACAGTAAGTGTGGAACTCTAATTATCTATTTAAAGATTCATCTAAATGAATAATTCTAAAAATATCCTTTTATAAAATCTTCAGTATCCTAATTTTGATAAATATTTTACAATGTATACACTTGCAGGAGATGAAACAATTTCAGCCATATTAACTCAGGTTAATGATGAAAATATTGAGTGGCCAATTTCTTTGTTTGGAAAAAGTTTGCATGACTATGAAATAAGGTACACTTTTCTTAAAAACAAGTACTTTCAATAGTCAAAGGACTAAAGAATTTTAAGTACATGATTTCAAACAATAAGATGCATGTTCTTGTTTATCATCCAAGTGTGAAAGCTTTCTTGTTAAATAAATAGTTGAATGAGAAAAGAGTAGGCTAGATAACTAAGGTTATCGAATATGATGTTGATATCTATGTTGCAAAAATAGTTCGAGGTAAAGATTTGTGTAAGCATCTAATTGCTGATATGAAAAAATAGTAGGTTGCAAAACTAGAAGATTTAGAACAACATGTTGAAGTTATGTATAAGCAAAGTAAGATAGCATGGTGCAACCAGAAAATCAGCAACCTAATCTTATTCAAGAAGTTCAGGAATCAAGATGGATGATTGATTTAGTTAATTATCTATAGCATGGAACTTATTTCAAGGTATGGACAAGAACAAATGAAGTTACTTCAGGTTAGAAGTTATACCTTATTTTTTTATTGATGGCATTTTATTTAAGAGAGATATAGATGGAATCTTACTATGATGTGTTGATTATGATAGAATTAATTAATTATTATCCGAGTTCCATGAAGGACTTGTAGGAGGTAACTTTTCAGCACATACTAAAAATTTTAAAATTATGAAAGCTAGTTACTATTGGCCCAACATTTTCAAATACTACTTTGAATGGATTAGAAAGTGTAAGAAATGTGCTTTCTTTGTTGGGAAAGAATGTTTAGCTTCGTTACCCCTACACCGAATTTTAGTGGATCAGCCATTCATGTAGTGGGGTCTTGAATTTATTGGCATGATAAATCCACCTTCGTCAGAAGGAAAAAGTGGATTTTGACTGCTACAGATTACTTTACATGTTATACTAAAGCAATAGCTTTGAAATATGATAATGAAACTTTGATACTATCCTTTTATGAAGGTATAGTTTTCATATTTTGTGTGCCAACAACTATCATTTAGATAATACCTCATGTTTCTTGGTCCAAAGGAAACCGATTTGACTATTAAGTATGAAATTTATTTAAGTACATCATCTAATTATTACCCACAAGGTAATGGATTAGCTAAAATTAATAACAATAATATTTTAAGGATCATCAGAAGAACACTCAAAGATAACCAGAGATCTTGGCATCTAATGTTGAATTCAACATTTTGGGCGACAAATTAACTCCTAAAAGATCATTTGTCAATTTACCGTATAATATTTTTTAGGGAAGAGAGGTAAGAATGTCCATATTAGTTGAGTTACCTGGTTTAGATTTGTTACATAAAACAAAGCTACTTGAGAATGAACCATTGCAGGTTCATTATGTAGAATTGATGGAATTAAAAGAGTTGAGAGATCATACTCATTTGAACATGGAAAAGAATCAAAATCGATGAAGAAAAATTATCATAAGAAGGCTAAGGTCGAGTCTTCAATGAAGGAGAATTGTGTTAAAATGGGATGCTGATCATGCAAAGCCAAGAAACCAAAAAAAATTTGACACACTTTGGAGTGATCCTTATATGATTTCAGCTTGGAAGGAACATAATGCTTTTTCTCTTTAAGGTTGAATGGAGAGGAAATTCCCATTCCTATGAATGGTATGTTCTCAAACATCGTTACTGAAAATCCTAAAATGTTTGTTTAGAGTAGGATTTCCTTTCGATAAGTGTAGTTTATGCACATTGTAATTTTTTTAATTTCAATAAAGTGCATTTGTGCACGTGATCTAGTTGACCATATCCTTTCCTGATTTTAGTTAATTTTCTTGAAGGGTTGGATCTTCATAAACACAGATTTTGATTACATGCTTTGGAATTCATGCCCAATGGACAAGAGAAAGGCATTGGTCTACAAGCTAGCAGGTAGCTTTCCACGCAGGATCACCAAAAATGTTGACAATTTTTACATTAGTGCAAAAATGGGCAACTCAAAACTTCTTTATGATGCATGGCATTAATGAAATGGATCTAAGCTAGGGTAGATTATTTCCATTTTAAATTTTTGTTCCATTGGATTAATTAATGACTACATGTAATTTGCAGCTATGTGTGTTGTTACAAAATGTAACAAATCACATAGTCTGCAATTTCATGTTTTTCTCCAGAAAAATAACATAAAGGCCCTGAAGGAGAGATGTGTTATCTTGATGAAAATAGAAAATATAGAATAACTGAAGTGTTAAGTTTTGGAACAACAACCAAGGTTGCAGATTGTAGTAATATAGTTCATTACTAAAGCTACAAGTATTTTTAACATTCTTTCCTTCATGATTAAATACATTCAATTATTTTATTGAGTTGTTTAATTCATTATACAATCCATATAGAAAGATGAAATGTAGAAGGAACTACACAACTCGGTTTAGAATTCAATATTTTATTCATAAAGAATTTAAAATGTTTCCCACACAATCCATGGGATGTGACTCAAGTAAACATCATAACTACTGAAATATAAGTTGCATCTGCATGAAAATAAAATAAAAAGAATACGAAGGAATCCATTGCTCCACTTTCAGATCCAGATTTTGCTCCATCTTCATCCTTGCTATTCAAATACTACATCTGTACCTAAAATACAAATAGAGAACACACTATCAGTCATGAGATCAAGATTAAATCTTGTTATTTTGTTGTCTATCTTTGTGCAAATGAATCTCTTGATATCAAGAGGTATGATTATAGAAAAGATAAATGCATAATAGATAAAGAATACTATTCCGTAAACATCACATGTGGTCCTCATAATCACTGAAGAAATAAAATAAAGATGACATAAAAATATAGAATACAAGAGAGGCCAAATAGCCTAAATCTTTTCTAACTATTTTCTAAGATGTGCAGGTACATGTTTCAATAAAGGAAGAAATTAATCATGTTAAGCAAGGACAGAAAAGAAACTTTAGTACATAAAATAAATGAAAAAGAGGTATGAAAGGTTTTTAGTTCTTTGTTATCCAAAATTCACCCCTCGAGGTAAATATTGATAACATGCATCAAATTCTTTAGTCCTGAGAAATTAGATTGATTCAATGCCCAAAATCATGTTTTTGGGGCCCCTTCGGCTTCTCTCTAAACCTCACATCCAAGTTAAAATCCCAATGAGTTAGAAAAGAATGAAAAAATGCAAAAATGAAGTCGTAGGCTTATTTTAATGCATTGCTAGTCTGAAGGTTGTGGGTCGTTGTGAGGATCTAAGTTTTGTCAAACCAAGTTTGTCAGCTGAAATACAAAGGAATCGGAAAATTTAGAAAAAAATTTCCCATGTGTTATGTAGGACAGTTGTGATGCAGAGATGCGAAGACAACACAAATCTGAAATGACCGTAGGTAGTAAAATGGACAAAAATAGAAGTTTTTGTTTTGCGCGGTCTCGCATAAATCGGGAGAAAATTACACGCGAGACATGAATCGGTTGATTTTTCACAAGTCACCATTGTGGGTGGCATGGATATTTTTTTCTAGGACAGAAGAGCAAAAGTACGTGTGGCACACATAGGACACGCAAAGGTTAAATCGCCGTACAAGGAGACAAGCTAAGTAGATGCGGCCGATACAAAGTAAACGACCCTCATGGTCCAAAAATGGCATGGGACGTGTAGGAAAAGGAAGTCGAATCAAGATATGGGGATGAGAGTTTCGGGATAGCTAGGACGTGTGGAGCTGATTTTTTTGAAATAGCTACGCAGAAAGAGAAAAGTCAAAGTTTGACCTCCCAAACTTCAAAGGGCCATAACTTTTGACTCTGAGCTCCATTTTTCATAAAATTAGACTTTCTTGAATGATCACGATGTCCTCTAATTTATAAATTTTAATGAGGGTAGATATATTTAAATAAAAAAAAACATATTCGGCTCCAATTAGTTAACGCTCATTCCCGTCAAATGAAAGATATCACTTGCTAGACCCAAAATAGCTGCTCGCACTCAAAATTTCTAACGATTACATTTCTCAACAAAATCACACAAAATTGGTACTATGGGAATCGTGGATCCAAGTCCAACACATATAAATCAATAAATTTTGGATTTGATGAGAAATAAATGGATATTTTTAATAAAAAACGTGGCTGTGTTTATGACAATGTTTTATTTTGTAGATGGGAGTGCAATTATGAGGCATGGTCATCATTTTGTCTTTCTACACACACCTAGGATAGTATGGGGAGACTTTTGTAAGAAACATACAACCATTTCACTCTATTTAATGCATCTTACAAGTGGTTGAAGGATAGATTTAGGGATTTCCATTTTCCCCTTCTCTCTCTTATCTTTTTCTATAAATTGTTGTGTTGGAGAGTTTTTGTGGTACCTACTCAAAGCTCTGTCGAGGAATTTCTTTGTCAAGAAAATGTTTGTAGGCCCTTAGATTGGACTCCTTGCATGGTGATCCAGGCCCTTATCTTGTAATATATTGAATTGTGCACATCATGAAGCAAAACAATACGAGTTTTGGATGTCTCTTCCCCTTCTATGTTTGTTTGCACTCTTCTTGCCCTTTCAACCTTCATTACAAGAATATTGTGTCTATTTTTATGCTAAATCAGAGATCTATTATCATTGTGTATGTTTGAGATGTTGTTGTGAATGCATTTTGCTAGATTGTGGAGAACTGTTATCACCCCTTCTAGTATGCATTTTACTTCTATTTTTCACACATTGGAAGACTAATCTCACACCCCTCCTTTTATCATATCACCACTTTAGTGTACGCTTTCATTTTCATTCATTCTCTCTCCTTGGTCCCTTGGAAATTTAGATAGGAAATATAGTCTTACTTGCATTAGAGTAGATTATGGCAGGTAGTTTAGGAGTAAGAACCAACTTTCTCTGGAGGTCTATCTCAAGTAGCAAGTCCCACAACTTAGAGATAGTACCCATGTTATCCAATCAAACAATGAAATCAAGTATATGCACTTGTGTAAACATAAGGGTGCTATGATTCGGTGATAAGAATTACATGTTTGCTAAAACTAAACATCTTATCAAGAATCAGTAGATTCAATTTTACATAATAATCCTTTGAGGTTCATGATCAGGTCACTAACACAAGGGAAATATTTGAAAATTTTAATGATCCACAGTCTTAAACAAAGTAAGAGTTTACATTTCATAAGAAAGTGTGTGACTACTCTATGTTTGAATCAAAGAATTACATGAACTAAATTAGAAAGAAACAACTATGGTACAATAACAAAATATTCACATACAAGAAAAATTATGTCACTGTTATAGGTTTTCTAAAACATGTGAAAGTATTGAATTCAGAAGATCAAATAGAGCAACTCATCAGTAAAGATAAAAAATAGAAGATATAAAAGAGTGATGGGGTTCCAGCTTCAAAGGGTATAGTGCATGAAGAAACAGAAAGGAAACACTTAATGAAGGTGTCTACATAAATTTATGAGTCATTCCAAAGGAGAAATATAGAAAGGAGATTCATAAAAAGGACATGTTGACAATTTTTGTGCTTGTGTAAAAATGGGAACTTAAAACTTTGTTCGTTATGATGAAATTCATGGGTGAAGTATACCTAAGCTAAGGAAGTTTTGATGTTATTAGTTACTGCTAAATTAATTAATGATTAAGTTAAATTTACAGCTATGTGTGTTGTTACAAAATGTAATAGATCACATAGTATATAATCTCATGATACCTTCAACGAAATAACACAAAGGCCCCAAAGGACAGATGTATTGTCTTGATGAAGACACAGAATTACAGAGTAGGTGAAGTGTTGAGTTTTGGGATAGCAAACATAAGTGTAGATTACAAAAATTAGAGTTCATTACTGAATTTTACAGGTTCTCATTAATTTATTTCCTTCATGTTTAAGACATTCAATTATATGATTGAGTTGTTTAGTTCATCATACACTCCATTCAAAAGCTCAAGAAATGCGAAGGAAATACACAACTCAATTTTAGAATTCAATGTTTTATTCAAAACGAAGGTCAAATTTTTCCCACACAAGTGTGGGATGTGACTAAAAAGTAAATTACATCTACTGAAGAAAGAGGTACACATGCATGAAATAGAAAGCAAAGGAATATGAGTGAACCCATCATTTCCTTTGTATATTCTTTGTTTTGCAGATTTTCCCCCTTCTAGCTTGTTCCATCTTTGTCTTCACAATTGAAAGCATGGTACTTGAATAGTAAAAAAAAGGAATCATCAATAATGAGCTCAGGGTTAATCCATATTCCTCTAATGTCCTAATTCATGTATATGGATCTCTAACCAACTGAAGATATATAATACCTAAAAATCAAACTACATAGCTTACTCAAAAGAAGAAATAGAAAAGAAAATAAGGAAAATGGATACAAGAGAGGCCAAGAGCCTAATTATTTTCTAACTATTTTCTTAAGTGTGTAGGTACAGGTTGCAGACAAGCAGAAAAGGACCATGTACATGCTAGAAAGAAGGGTTAATGTAACTCAAAACTCAGATATCTTCTGTAAAAGGAAAAGGTTACAGTACAGAACAAAGAAGATGCATGCAGACAATGTACACTTTCCATATTTCAGTCAAGGAAGAGAGAATTTTGGGAAAATTTTGATAGGGCTTCGCCATGTAAAATGGACATTTACAACTTTTCTAGTATCCATATCAAGCTGAAATAAAGGGAAATGCAGTAAAAGTAATAGATTATAATATTTCAATGAAGTATCTGAATCAAGGCTTATGCCTGATAATGGTATCAAAAATAGGTAAAGAATTACTTGAAAACTATTGCAGGGATCAAAGAGTATAAGTGCAACTACAGGTTACAAATAGGCATTTCAAAAGTGAACTGAAGAAAGAGATGTATAAGAAACCACTTCATTTACAGATTTTATTAACATCATTCAACCTTGCAAAACTCACATGAGGTCAATAAGTGGATCTGAGCAGGACAAGGTAGATTATTGAAAATTCAACCATGAATCAAGCTTGAGATGTCAACCCCATATTTGAAAGCTTCACCAAATATTAGCAAGATGTAATATGGAAATCGAAAAGATGATTAAATGAGGCTTATAGCTTAGAATCATTAAATAAAAGAAATACTTATAGGTTTTCTCATTCCAATGAATAGTTTCATTAGAGAAATCAAATATGGATGGAGGAAGAACTCTATGGTGAAGAATAAAAATACCATAATAACAAATACCAAATATTTTGCAACTCAGTTTTGGAGGAGAATGATAATGGAGTCTACATCTATCCAGAAAGGATCCAAGGTTAAAACCCTTTTAAAGTGGTGTTTCAACACAACATTGGAAAGTTATATAGCAAGATCAGAACAAAAATCCCAGGCAGAGATCAAAACCTAATAGATGGTCAGAGCTTCAAATTATTTCAAGAATCAATTTCATGGCCCAGATCTAAGGAATCAAAGTTTTGAAATCAAAATAATGGTGACATACAATCAAGAATGAATTCACATTTTCTAATGAACAATCACAATTACAGTGGTCAAACAAAGAGGTTGCAGAAGACCAGAAAGAACTCACCTTATACAGAATGGCATTGCCAAAAACCTCATTTCAGGTAGCATGCAAAAGAAAACACAATAACCATAGAGGCTTTTGATCTCTTTTTATTAACAACCAAGCATGAAAATACAATTCAAACCAAGAAATGCAAGTATCAGTGCATGAAGAAAACTAATGCCTCAATTTCTATAGATGTTTTCTAAACAGAGTTTAAGAAATTGTCAAGATTACAATTGCAGAGAAAATCTTACCTAGGTTATGTGATTATGACTACGGATCTCATAAGAACCAAGTGAGGATTCATAGCTATAGTGGCCATGATCACAATGGTCTCACTCAGAAGCTCTAAGGAGAGAAAGATATAAAAGTGTAGATATTTTGAGCCCAATAGAATGTGAATTTCATGCTAAAAATGTAGAGAACACAGATTCGTAAAAAGAGCCCAAATCTTCATGATGGTGTCCTTTCACTACTAAGAAACTCTTATAGCTCAAAAAGGTTGAGCTTAACAGAGTAAACAACCACGAAATACAGATGCAAGAAAGCTTGATATTACCATTCTGAGACGAACCTGAGCTCAAAGAAACTTCCACGAAGGCTCTAACAGGGATAAAGAATTCATTCACAGAGAGACATTTCTAATGAGAAACCAAAGCTCGAGAAACACTATCAATGGCGTTGAAAAAAAAAAATTCCAAGGCTTTGCCCACAAAACTAGATGCAAAGTGGAAAAATGAATAGTGTTCGAGTTGTTTTAACTCACCTACCTCAACCATGGCTTAACAGAGCTCAACCTTGGTCAATGGATCAATGATTGAAAATCAACAAGGACACAGATCAACGCTCGAGAATCGATCTCCAAGTTTGAAGCAAACCATGGTTCAAGCCATTAAAACACATTTATCACATGTCAAAAACCCTAAAATCATGCTTCATAGATCAACGATAAAAAATTAATAGGTACAGAGATCGACGTTCCCAAATGGTTCATCAAAATCAAGGAAAAAGTCATCCAATCAAAATGGTGGTCGGTTGACCAATTTACAAAAATTCAAATTGTAAAACTTTCATCTACAAGACCGAAGGCCTGAGATGGAAACCTATCGTCACCATAGTGGAAGTGGAGAAATGGAGGTCAGGGTTCACTTAAGTTTTCAAACTTTAAAAATACAAAAATTAAAAGTTCCAAAAATTTCCCATAAGCTTGAGCCTCTATGATGAGAAAGTCAAAGCCGTGGGGAAAATCTCAAAAATCGATTCCACATAGTATTGGTAGAGTGGTGGGCTTTCTCAAAGTTTTAAGACTTAATACAAACATGCATAAAAGCTTCAAGGTGTCCGTGTGCCCGCAATTCCTCTAAAGTGGAGGATTCAAAACATTTTGTCTTCGAAGCTCTTTCACAAAAATAGTTTAAAAGGCTAAATTTTCCCGAAGGCCCAAAAAACCACAGAGGAGATTAGTTCGCAGGCCCGCTAGAGGACAAAACCTCATATTATTCAAGTAGTGCCACCAAGGAATTTTAAATTCCAAATTTTTGGGCATGCCCGAGAATCAACAAAGGCCTCAAAAAGTCGAAAGTCCGTAACACACTTAAAATGTCTCTAATTTTACCCGAAGGCCCATGAAAGTAAAGGGATAAGAGTTACATGCCATCCAATCTATCATTATGAGTTTTCAATTTCAAAAATTCAAATTATAGTATATGTTTCAAGTTATTCAAAGGGGCCAACCAAATTATGCCATCGATAATCACAAAAAAGGTGAAGTTTCAAGCTATACACTCTCAAATGCAAAAGCCAACAAGTATTACATAGTCATGTTTAATCAAAAGGTGGCATAGACTATGATATACCATGTGTGGCCAAATGTAATATAGTGAAACTTTACCAAAGTGACCTTATATTATTTTAAAACCATAATATTATGTTAAGACCACAAGAATGGCCAAACCTAGTTGAAGACAAGTGTATGAATCAGAAGTGGTCCCCATAGTGGCTAGATTATTTTGCAAATTTTGCAAGTGTTGTAATTATTTTTCTCACAAATAGGGAGTTGAATTTTTGCATGTTCCACAAGAAGATAAAACAAGAAGACAAAGTGGCATGTTTAAAATAGGAAAGACTTGCCTTGCAAGCAAGCTTAATTTTAGCAAATTATTTACTCTTGCTTTCTTAAAATAGATCAATGAACTTCAGTTGACCAATTGTAATCAAGGATATTAAATGCCTATTTTTAATTGCATGATTTTTTTTATTCCTTTATCTATTATTAAATAAAGGATAAAAATAGAATGCATGGGTGAGTATAAGCCTTAGGCTATTTTTAGGAAGAAGGTGAACTTTTTTTGCTATATATTGTTTGCCTTTGCAAATCATGGGAGATAACTTTTAGAGGGGGAGAACTTATGGAGGAATTTTGGATATAGGTGTACTGAAGCAAATTTTGCTAGTTTTTCCCTCTGAGTGTGAAGTATTTTCTACCTTTCCAAGTTATTTTGTAGTCTTGTGTATCTTTCATTAGTCTTGTGAAGCAATTTCTTGAAAAATTACCTTACCCTACTAAAAATTTAGTCCTTTATACTTAATTTTAATGTGCATGTTAACTTATTAGTACTATTGTGATACTCCTCAAGTATAATCAAGTTTTTTTCGCTTAGATATTCTACGCAGAAAAACTATTGGTTACATCAAAAATCCTTCCCAAATTAGTTATGCATATACTCATTCAAAGAGCTTATATTAATTTGGTGTATCATGCCGATTTTAATTATTTTCCAGTCATATTTTACTCTCAAACTCCCATAAATACATTTAGGATGCAACAATAAGTAATCATCCTTTTAATCCGGAGACTCACCTCAAGATAGGTATACCCTGATTTGAGGTGTTTCCATCAGATCTACGAAAGAGAGAGATCAATTGTGCAAACTTGTAAAACCTGTAATGATCTCTCCACAGGTGCAATTTCAAGAGATAATAGGACATTGGGACATTGATTCAAAGTAATGAAGAAGATACAAGTAATAGTCTTTCATAAACAAATTTTTCATCAAAGCATGGGAAATGGGCCAAAAAGATCTTATAAAGGACATGATGGCATGTCCAACTTAGGATCAAAGCTAAAAATCATATTACAGGTCATAAGAGATATAGTTGCAAAGGATCACCATCAAGAACAACAAATAAAATTATGATATAAGGCTAAGAACCACAAGACTGAAACAAGCCTCACTGTTTCCTTAAATGATGAACATCCAACATTCATTAGAAACACAAACTTCTAGTACAAGTTCATAGCAATCCTTCAAGTTTTATACTTCAACAATTATATTTTCATAATGGATATTATTTAGTATCATGTAAATATTGCATCTTAAAGAAAACAAAGTTTTAGAGTATAATGATTAGAGATAAATCAGAGCCAATAATACAAGCATCGGTCATACATCAACAAAGGAGGTTTTCAATGAAGTAGTATTCAGCCGAAACATAATGGAAAAGAAAATATGAGAAAATTTTGATAGGGCTTCGCCATGTAAAATGGACATTTTACATCTTTCCATCATGTTATTTCACAACTAATACATGCTTGAAATTTGTGACAAAAGATAAACTACTGTATTGATCAAATAGTAATCTGAATAAGGAGAAGTACTGCAGAAATTCAACTCAAATTGAACAAAGAATAATGTAGCATGTTCATATTTATAGGAGCAGAAAGGAGAGTTACAACTACTTTCAATTTACAAAACTTATTAAGTAATGCTACACAAGAGTTAACTAATATTTATATTTCATTGCTCATTATAAGAACTTATTATTCATTCAGTGCCAAATTAAGGAAATATGCCATGCATTACAGAGAAAGTACAACTTTTCAAATTAATAATTGTGGTAGTGTCTTCTTCATGTAAAGTTGATCAAGTACAAAAGATAATTCATAAGCAATAGAAATTTTAATTTTCAAGTGATCTCGAACTATAAGAAGATCAAATTAGTCATCTAGTTGTGAGATAGCTAAAGAGAAGAAGATTATTTCAGTTATAAATTCTAAGAATGACACTTCACTTAAGAATTCATCAATACAAGTTGTAGGTTAAATTGGTCAAATCACATAGTCCAATTTAAAATGCAACACATAATTTCAGCGTAGTTCAAAATCATGCAAAAAATTAAGAAAGTGATGGATAGTCTGTTAAATCACTATAAGACTACATGTTAAGTTTTGCAATATAAAATCGAGGTAAATCTCCATCAATGTCAAAACTAGAAGATGAAAGATAGAATACAGTTGATAGAATGCATTTTCAAAACAAATGCTTAAGAAGTATAAATATAGTTAAAACAACACCATGCCAAAGATAGTTTATCTCAGTAGATCCAATTCCACCCAACAGAATCCATACCTCGTAGAGAGATGCTCAAGATCAAGCATAATCATCGAGTACAAATTTTCCAAAATTATCAAATGGTGGTCACATTTCTCAGCTCCCTAAGCAGGGAGTATTTTAAAATAATAAGATCTTAGAAACAATCACACAAAATAAGAAACAAACCCACATTAGAGAAGGTACATTGCTGAATAAATGATGATAAAATACAAATATACTCTCAAAACGACACAATATAAATGGTTCAGAAGTTCAAATAGACCATCTCTCAAAATATACTTTTAAAAAAGAGATTGCTCAAAATTATTTAATTAATGAAAGGAAACAGTTGTACCTCCAAACCCCTCAAAGTGGTGATTTTTCTAAAGATACCATAGGTTCAATGCATGCAAAATCTCAGCCAAACTAAGAAAAGCAATAGAACTAGATTGAATTGGAGCTTGGAAATAGCAGCCGAGTTTGAAGAAACATGAAATGATCAAAACCTCCAAAGGATCTCACATAAAACTAGAAGGACCAAAATTATGCAACCACTATGACAATAGAGTTTTTACATATAAAAATTTTTGTGCTCATCATAATTAAAATTTTGGTCCCGAGGAAATTTTTCTAGGGCTTCGCCCTCCAGAAAAGAGATGCATACAAAATGATTAAATTTTAGGTTTCAAATAAGCATGTTCACAACTTAACCACATTCAAATCTAACTCAACCTGAGTATATGATCAACGGTACCAAATTAATCATGCAAAATTGACGGTGATCGTAGATAATACCACAAACAATCACCAAGCTACAGATCCATGGTGGAGATGATCATGGTACATGAGATCAATGGCCATGAAACAAAGATTTGTAGTATCAACTAGGCATGTAATCAATGTAAATCCACATGCTTGAAGAATCGATAGATATAATGAAACATGTACTTCAATTAAGGATAAAAAAATAATCATAATCAATGCAAACTCACGCACCAACCATAGTTTCAAGGTACATACATGGTGAATACAAGGAAAACCCTAATTAGGGTTGAATAATCTATCACATACAATATCAAATCACGAGGCTAAGTCCTCGTGAGGAGGGGGATTTTGTCCCATTTAAAATATTATTGTTTGAATTAACCTTGGATAAGGTCCAAAACTATATAAAGTGCTACTTGAAAATCAAAAGGGGGCCCAACATTCGAATACTATGATATGATTAATCAATGATTGATTTCAACCTTAGACAATAACCTATGGCCATGTTGCCAATGTTTAAAGGAAAATAATCATGAAGGGGGAATCAAACATTGATTATTATTCAAACCATGGTCTAAGAGACCCATGTATTAAGTCAAATGTGTCGAATGTGATCAAACCAAGGGTGATAACCAATCAAAGAAATGCTCAATGATTTTTAAATCATATTATATGCCATAGTAAAAGAAGACAATGCATGGAAAGAGGTCAACATCAGTATGTCACAAGGATCATGAAAGAGACACTTTTAGAGCTTACCTTAATTTTGACAAAATGACCTTATTATTTGCAAAAAGGAGGAATTATTATGCACATGCCTATAGTTGGTCTCCACAGTGAAGATGATTTATTTTACTAAGTGTTGAGAAATCAAAGGCATTATTTTTACATAGAGATATTATTTTACATGTGCATACAAGGAGCAGAACTAAAAAATGTTGAATTTATCATTGCAAGTGGGTCAAGTTGCAGATGTCACATCATCAACTAGAAGAAAAAGTATGCATGTTTTCGAGAAGACTTGATCATGAAGAAAAGATTATTGTTAGCCAATTTAGTCATCCAATTTTATTAAAATAGAACACTCAACCGTAGTTTGGTGAGATGTATTTTGTAAGCAAGGATATTAATGCCTTATTATATTAGCATGTTTATTTTTATTCTTTTATTTATTCATGATAAAGGATAAAAATAGGATGCATGGGCGAGTACAATTTTAGTATATTTTTAGGAAGGATGGGATGAATAATTTTCCTATATATTGTGTGCATTAGAAAAGCAAGGGGAGTGGAATTTTTGGACACATGAGTGCTGAAGCATATTTTGCCATTTTTTCCTTTGAACGAGAATTAATTTATGCCTTCCCAATTTTTTTCAGTTTCATTTATACGTTATTATTTCTTGTGAATGTAAAAATTCCCGATTGATCATGTTACCTTGCTTTATAAATTTAGTTATTTATGCATAATATTAGTTTGCATGTTTATCTTAATAGTATTGTTGTGAATCTTTCCCTCAATACATCAAGTGTTTTGACTTAATATTCTATTGAAAACTATTGGTTTGTGCACCTAGAATCCATTCTCAAATATTTGTGCATGTACTCAGTCAAAGCCCTCAATAAGTTTGGTGTATCACCCCAAATTTTTTAATTCATTTATAGTCATCTTTTACCCTGAAAACCACTAAAATTAGTTTATGATACATCAAGAAGGAACTGACCTTGACATCTGGAGACTCACCTCAATAATATGTATACCCACACACCTAAGGTGTTTCTAATGTATCTACGAAAGAGATATATCCAGAGCAATATTATAACTTCCTACACTCATCTCTATACAAAGCTGCACTTTTGAGAGATGGAAATTTTATAGTGGAAGATCATATCAAGGAGATACCGAAGCTACGCCCATCTCATTTGTCAGAGACACTGGGGATTTCGTGAAGATGAATGGTTGGTTAGCTTCAAAGTGGATTGTTCAAGCTATGTTTATGTACCATTAAAATGAAGAATTGTGTTTCCATCCACCTTCTAAGAGACAAAGATGGGATTTGGTGGAGGACTGGGGAGAAGAAGATCCATGTGGATTTAGAGGTAGTTATATGGGAGCTCTTTGAGAAGCATATCAGATTACATACTCTTCTAGATTATTTATTTAGCAGAGGATCAATGAGTTTCATGATCTGTGATAGGCTTGCATGATAGTGGAGGAGTAGAGAGCAAGTTTTTGGATTTTCTCTAGTTTTTCAACTAGATGCAGGATCCATAGGTCGATCTACAAGTTCATCTGGGGCCCGATTCTAGATTTGGGAGGGTAGTGCACATATATTGTCCACTAAATTTAGCTGAGGTAGTAGAGAAGGCCTACATTGCATAGGAGACCAGGGGGAAGATACAACATGCAAGAGATAAAGTGATGATCCATATTTAGCAGATGCATTTTGGACAACCGGCTAAGGGGGTCATCTCCTCCTCGTGGCGAGATGGTTTAACACAATCTTATTTCTGTACCACCACAACAACCCCATTAGTAGTAGTAAAATTTTCCACCATATATAACTCCATATAGAGATGATGCACAGAGGGGAAGAGGTATGGGGCATACTCCTCAGACACCCGTTAGGACCTAGGAACAAACGACATGGCAGAGATGGTTTAACACAAGACCACCACAACAACCCCATTAGTAGTAGTAAACTTTTCCACCATATAGAACTCCATATAGAGTTGATGCAAAGAGGGGAAGAAGTATGGGGCATACTCCTAGGACAGCCGTTAGGACTTAGGAACAAACGAGACCTCGGCCACCGGAGCTTGATAGAAACGGTCATAACATTCCATGATAGGTTCATTGGGATCCAGAGCATAGAACACTAGATTACATGTAGGAGCCACATCTCATCGTAACGGACTAGTTAGTTGTTACAATTGTGGTGTTACATGGGAATCATTAAAAGACAATGTCCTGGAGAACCCTAATAAAAAGGGTGAGGGACCTATTTGAGCCTATAGTGGGTGATATAGGTAGGAGTCAAAATATTTATGATGTGGTTGAGAATCACTAGTTGAGCACAAGAGAAAAGTTATTCAAACTTTGGGAGAAGATTGGTGGTATTTTTACCTCTTTCTTATTTGATTCAGCTCCTCGATTCTTTTATTTCTCTATCATTAGTAGAGTGATGCAGCTGATTGCACTTAGGAAGAGCCTTAGTTGGGATGTTGGGGTGGATTTTGGATCCAAACTCTTAGTCGAATCCTTATTCAAGTAGTGTGTAGATGACCTAGGAACCTTTACCATGACTTTGAATCTTTGTATCTTACCCTTGGGTTCATATGGATTTATTTTGGGAATGGAATATTTATTGGCAAAAAAGCAAGAGTAGATTTTTACAATAAGGTTATATGTTGTGTTGATGATATGGGAGTTGAGTAAGTGATTGCTAGAGTGAGGAGACATGTATCCATTCACACCATATCTGCTTTATGCAACTTAAGTGGCATGCATGATGAGGTTATTAATTGTATGCTATCACCGTTAGTGACAGTCATAGATGAGTCTAGTGGGCAATCACTTGATGATCACTCTATTTTGAATGAATTTTCTTATGTTTTTCACATTGATTTTCCAGGTCTAACTCCCCGAGTGAGATAGAATTTCATAGTGAATTGGTTCTTCGAGCAGATCCTATCTCACACGTGCTATAGAGGATGACTACCCCCGACCTTTGTGTGATCAAGTTGTAGCTTTAGGGCCTTCTTGACAAAATCCTAATTCATCCTAGTGTATCTCCTTGGTTTATACAAGTAAATTTTGTTAAGGAGGGATCCTTGAGATTGCGTATTGATTACCACCACGGTGAAAAAGTAATGATAAAAAAAATTTTGCACCTTCCATGCATTGATGACTTGTTTGATTATATGAAGAGGGACACAATATTTTTAAAGATAGATCTTAAGTATGGTTTCCATCGCCTAATGATCACAGAGGTAGATATTCATAAGACATCCTTCCATAATGATATGGCCACTATGAGTTCACGTTTATGCCATTCGGTCTAATGAATGCCCCGAGAGTGTTCATGAGTTTGATGAACGGGGTATTATAGAAATTTCTAGTTTGCTTCATCTATTATAGAAATTTCTAGAGTGTTCATGAGTTTGTGAAGAGCATGAGGAGTAACTTGACGAGTGTTCTGTAGTGTCTTTGTGAGAAGTAGCTTTATGGGAACCTAAAGAAGTGTGCATTTTTATGTCTGAGGTTCGAGTATCTTAGCCACATTATTTCTAGGGAAGGTATCGCAGTTGATATTTCCAAGATTAGACATATTATGGATTGGCCAAGATCTTGAATAGTGTGACCGAGGTGCACAACTTCATGGGGTTGACGAGGATACTATAGGAGGTTTGTTTAATATTTATCTCATATTGCACATCCCATCACTTTCCTTCAGAGGAAAGGGAAGAATTTTTTTGGTTGGAAAGATGTGAGCAGGCCTTCAGACTTTGAAGGAATACCTTATAACAACACATATTCTAGAAGTTCTAGATCCACATAGGGATTTTCTTGTGTGTACAAGTTCTTCTTAAGAAGGATTATGAGGTTTTTGATGTAGGATGGTTGTTTAATTGGCTTTAAGTACTAAAAACTCAAGGATCATGATCTCAATTATCTCGACTAATGACCTTGAGCTTCCAATAGTTGTACATACTTTGGTGCATTGGTGACATTTCCTATTAAGTAGGAGATTCATTCTTAGGACTGATCAATTCGAGCCTACAAATAGCTTCTTTGTGAGTATGACATTTAGATTGAGCATGTGAAAGGGAAGGAGAATGTGGTTATAGATGATTTGATACGTTGGAGGCATTTGGTTATGGCTATTTGAACATAATAATTAAGTGTTTTGGCCAACCCTTAATGTATCTAGGACCATCACTAATATATAGATTAATATTTAATAATATGAAATATTTATATTATTAAATATGCTAACCTAGGTATATACTTTACATTAAATATTTAATATAATGAAATGATTATATTTATAATACTAAATATTATAAACCTAGGTGTATATGTCAATCATTTAGGTTGAACAAGTGGGTCGGGAGACATACCCGATCACCTTATATAAAAATGACTTTACGTCCTCATTTGACTTATTCGAGAAATACATCAAAGGTGTAAAAATCAAGTGATTTGGTTTTACCCTTAGTAAATAGGGTTTTAAAGGAGGAGGTGATCTTACAAAATATAAAATAAGTTCTCGAAGTAAAAATTTATTTTCTAAGTGGTTTTTTTGTATTGGGGTTTTAACTATAAAGACTATGTCGCCTGTATTATTTATTTCAATAAGTATTTCTTTATATACTTATGTTATGATGTAATGTTTATTTAAATATTTATTGTAACATTATATAATATGTAAGTTGAGTAAATCCTTATTTATTAGAATCCTCAAATTCTAAAAATGGCTTCTTAAATGGACATAGATTTAGAAAGCATCATATTGCAGTGACTTCCACATGACGGCTTCTAGATTTTTGCAAGGAAACCGAGTCTAAAAGACCCCTTGAGGGGAAGTTTAATTGATTTGGATTAGATTCATATGGACTTATTAGACACAGAGGATGGATCTATGTGTACCAAGGATGTAGGTTTAAGACAAGATATATTAACCTTATTCATCCCATCCAAGAGTGAAGAATATGCACACCACTTTGAGGTAGTTATACCACCGGAGGGGACTTCAGAGAGATGTAGCTCATTTTTTTCTCGTTTTTAGTGTGTTAGAGGTTGTTAGGTTTGAGAATTAGTATCTAGTTGGCCTTATATATCCTCATGCCATAACGAAGTGGAAATGGGATACCATTTCCATGGATTTTATAGTAGGGCTACCTACGTCGAGATACCACCACGATGCCATCATGGTCACATTGGAAAGATTGATGAAAGTGGATCATTTTGATTTGGTAAAGACAACATATAATACTATTACAATGGCTAGAATGTACTTGGATGATATTTTTAGATTACATGGGATTCTACAAAAGATCATTTGTGACCACGATCCCTTGTATACATCACACTTATGGACTACCATGCAATATTCCCTTGGGATGAGCATCAACTTCAACATAACCTATCAGCCAAAGATAGATGGATAGAATGAGTGGGTGAACCATATTTTAGAGGAAAACTTTGGATGTTCATCATGGATCATCAATCAAGATGTGAGGAGTATTTTTACTTTGTTGAGTTTGCATACAATAACAACTTTCAGAGTTCTATTGGTATGGCTCCATTTTAGGAATTAAATGGTAGGGAGTCCAAGATAGCTTTGAGTTGGGATAGAATAAAGGATAAATTATCTCTTGGGATAGCTATGTTATAGGACATGGACCAGTAGGTTGTTTTTATTCGACGAGATATTGTAGGAGGAACATGATATACAAATAAACTATGAAGATTAGAGGAAAGTTGACCATAGTTATGAGATGGGAACAATGGTGTGTCTTTGTGTCAGACCTCATAAGAGCCCTATATGTTATAGAAAAGTCTCTAATCTATCTCCTAGATTTGTGGGTCCATTTTAGATCTTGGATCAGATTACTCCTTTAGGCTGTCATCTAGCCTTTCCACCCCCAAATTTTGTCTCATGTGCATGATGTGTTCCATGTTTATGTTCTTAGGAGATACATTCTAAATACTTCTCGTGTACTAGAATGGACCGTATTATAGGTGTAGGAGTAGGGAAAGGTGACTATGGAACCCATGTGCATCGTAGAGTGTAGGATCCCGTGCCTTCGAGGCCACAAGTTTGATTAGGTGAAAGACCACCGTGATAGGTATTATGAGACTATAACTATATGGGCAGATGCTACCTTGTTATGGGCCCAATTTCCACACCTATTTTAGTGACTTCTAGGAGGAATTCAAGTCTAAGGGGAGAAGAATGTAATTCCCACTACTATTCAACACTTATCTTATTTTTATTTTTATTAAAATGGACTATAGACATCGACTTTACTATGTTAGTTTGGTTTAGCATGATGATAAACGGTAGAGATATTCTTACTATTGATATGTTGTTATTCATATTATGGTTATATGGATTCTTAGAGGCATGGATAGAAATTATTCATCGATGATAATGATGTATTGATTAACTTATATATATATATATATATATATATGTACTGACATTGTAAATGACCAACCATAGTGGAATATTGAATGGATACAACAAAGGTCACCATGACATATTTATGTTCAGTTTTATTGTTGTGCGTTGTTAGATTTTTAGGAGGTTTCCATGGGGGTGATGACCTCAAATTGTGACCATGTGCTATGTGTGTTTTCCCTTTCTTTTTATTATTTTTGAGTATGTGATTTATTTTGTAATGTAATTCACTTCATTATTGTTATGTAATGTACTCTTATTTAAGTTGATTAATCATGTTTATTAAGTAATTTGAGATGTGACCAAGGGATATTTAATTTTGGTAGATTGTCCTTGATTTTATTTTGGATTTGAAAGGATTTTTATTGGTTTAAGTGTTTTGTACTCAAGCTTGCATGGAAAATTCGGATTTGGGCTTAAGGGCAATTTTTTTAGGATTGTGAGACAATTTAAGCTTCTGTCACACACCTCTTAAATTCATCTACCAACTATACCTATGATTTGAAAATTACCCCATTATGTGATTTGTAATTTAAAAGATGACATTTATTGAAATTTCTTACATGATTTTTTAATTTTGTCCTTTACAGTTTGGGTAAGATTTTTGTGTGTAAGAGGTTTATCATTTCCCAACCACCAATTTATTAATGTTGTGTTTTATGTTTCACTTGGTTATATGGAGTTGAGGATAAGTGATGTGGCATCCTACATGGAGCCACTTCACCCTCTTCTCCTCTTTTCTATATACGCAAGTTTATTTTATGGTTAATGGGTTACTTCATTTTGTTGTTCATTGATATTTTGGAGTTTGGATGTGAGTTTTTACTTGGGAGTCTTGGAGCTTAATTGAATTTGGGCTTGAGCTTGGAAGGAGCTTAGAGTTGTGATTTTGGATCAAATATATTACAATGACGATGTAAGAACTTCATCCATGTAATTTATTTTTATATATGTGTGTGTATGTAAATAAATCAATGTTGTATGTGCATATTTTTTGGCTTGGTAAGTATAACCTTAAGTATGGTGTAGGAGAAAGTTTATGGGGATATTTTTGAGGGAGGCATAAGAGTATTATGGCACACTTTATGAAGAAGAAGGATTGGGTTCCCCACCTTTTAGATAAGAAAAATGATTACTTATCTTATATATTTTATTGGAGGGATGCATAAGAGATTGTGGGAGGAATATTAGATTAAGGGAGGAATAAGAGAATTTGAGAGAGGCATACGAGTCTTTTTTTTTTTTTTTGTTTTAGAGGCTTAAAGTGGGTCACCTAATCCCACTTTAGGAGGCATAAGTGATTTCCAGATAGTTCCTTTCTCATTGTCTTACATATTTCAATCCTTCTTTGGATTAGTTGCATTCTTTGATCTTGTTATTTTGTGCTTGTGTGTGTGTTGAAATATTGTTGGCATGTGTGTTGTATTGTGGAAGCATTTGTGAAAGTTACCATTGGTTGTATCCATTTCTTATTTCTCTATGGTTTGGGCTCAGGGGCCAATGAGGGGATTAAATTCTTCTCGCTCATTAAATTATTGGTTGGGAGAAGAACATGTTAGGTTAAATATTATTCACCTATATATTAGTTATGAATTTCATATTAATACTATGCATAGAATGCTCCTTAAGATTTAAGCTTCTAATGATGGACTTGTACTCATGTGAACATAAACATATCCATTAATTTTCAATTTTTTCCCCATTTGGAAATCTTGGATCAAGGCAATGAGGCTCTATAGTTGCCACTAGTTTACTTTTGATCTACATCTAGAACGGCATCCATCATATAACTGTTTGGAAATTGAAAACTTGTCATAAGATTATTAACTCAAATCCTTTTATGTACTTGAAGACTCCATGTCTGAAACATGAGGCAACTTTTTCCCTTGAAAATTATACCTTTATGAAGAGTTTGTTCTTGTAGAACCTGCTGTAACTCTACTTGATTTAACTGTACTTGATCATCTATTTGATTTTACAGAGTATGTGTCTACAAATTATAATTTTGCATGATGGCACCATTGTAAATTACCTCTTTAAATTTTGTGTCTTCATTTATTCTCTTAATTTATTATTTAAAATGCATCTCTTTTATTGCATGCATAAATGATAAAGACTCCATTTATGATACTATGGCTGCAAATTTCATCTTTAGTAATTGGTTGTACTTTTTGTATGGAGTCCATTTGTTTAGAGAACTGCAACACTAAACTTGCATTCTTTTATGGATTAGTACAACTATATATTTGTGTATTCATCCTTCTTCTTACATGTACCTACACATTTAGATAAACTAGTTAGAAAACATTAGGCTTTTTGGCCTCTCTCATGTTCCATAGTTTTTCTTCTTTCATATTTATTCTCTGAAATGATTATGAGAATCATATGTGCTGATGTAGAATACTACTCTTATGTACTTTGTATTTGTCTCTGATGTATCTTATCTTTCTAACTCATGCCACCTCATGTCAAGAGATCTATTTACATGAAATTAAATAGTACAGAATATAGATTAACCTTGAGCTCATGATGCAGACAATCTTTCACTTTTCTATTTCTCAAGTACAATGCCAATGTGGATAGTGAGGATGAAGATGAAGTAAAGCTAGAGCTAGAAGTGGAGAAATAGATATGAAATAAACTCAAGGCAATGATGGGATTTTTCATACTCATTTACTTTTATTTTTCATGCATTTGTACCTTCTACTTCAATAGTTATGAATTGTTTATGAGTGACTTGTGTGGGAAACATTTAAATTCCTTATGAATAAAACATTAAATTCTCAAACTGAGTTGTGTACTTTTTCGCATTTTAGTTTCATGTATGGATTGTATAACAAAATAAACAACTCAATAACATAATTGGATGTATTTAATCATGAAGGAAAGAACTTTAAAATATCTGCAACTTTAATAATGAACTCCCAATTACTGTAATCTGTAACTCTATCTACTTTTCCAAAAGTTAACACTCCACCTATTTTGTATTTCTGGTCTTCATCAAACTAATACATTTGTCCTTAGGATTTTGTATTATTTTGTTGAAGATCAACATGGAATTGCAGACTATGTGGTTTGTTACATTTTGTAACAACACACATAGCTGCAAATTACATGTAACCATTAATTGCTGCAACTGAAAAATGTATTCCCCTAGTTAGGTTCACTTCACCAATGTCATCCATCGTAACGAAGTTTTGAGTTGCCCATTTTTGCACAAGTGAAAAAATTGTCAACATTTATGGTGATCCTATGGGGAAAGCTACCTACTAGCTTGTAGACTAGTGCCTTGCTCTTGTCCATTGGGCATGGAGTTAAAGCATATAACCAAAAATACTTTCTGAAGGTCCGACCCATCCAAATCAAGTAAAAACTGTAAAGGATTTGGATCATCATGTGTAGGGATGCACTTACCGAATTGAAAAACATTGTGATGTGCATGAAGTACTTATTGATAGGGAAATCCTAATCTAAACCGACACTATAGGATTTTCAATAACAATGTTTAAGAAACATATGATTCACATGAATGGGAAGTTCTTCTCCATTCAACTTTTAAATTTGAAATGCATTGTGTTCTTTGCAAGATGAAATCATATAAGGACCACTCTAGATTGTGTTGAACTTCATGTGGTTTCCTAGATTTGCATGATGAACATCCTATTTTAACACAATGTGTCATTCATTGAAGATTTTGAACTTGTTTTTCCTATCAAAAGTTTTCTTCATTTGTTTTTATTCTTTTCCATGTTCAGATGAGCTTGATCTCTCAGCTCCTGTAACTCCATTAACTCTACATAATGAACCTGCAATGGTTCATTTTCAAGTAATTCCATCTGATGTAGCAAATCTAATGCAGGAAACTCAACTGAGATGGGAATTCTTTCCTCTCTTCCATAAACAAGCTTGTGCGTTGAATTGCTTATCGATATTTTATTAGTCACTCTATCAATCCAAAGTACTAAATTCAAAATTAGATGCCAAGATCTTTGGTTATCCTTGATTATTCTTCGATGATCCTTAAAATATTCTTGTTAGTACATTTAGTTAACCCAATTACCTTGTGGGTAATAATTAGATGACATAGTTAGAAAAATTTCATGCTTAATAGTCCTATTTGTTACCTTTGCACTAAGAAACACTAAGGTATTATCTGAAATGATAGTTGTTGGAACACCAAATATACAAACTATACCTTCATAAAAGGATAGTGTTGAAGTCTCATTAGCCTCTTTCAAATCTATTGCTTTATTCTAGTGTGTAAAGTTATCTCAGTAGTAGTAAAAATCCACTTGTGTCCTTATGATGAAGGTGGATTTATCATGACAATATAGTCAATACCCCACTGCATGAATGGATGATCCATTAAAATAGGTTGTAGGGACAATGAAGCTAAACATTATTTTACAAGAAAGAACACTTCTTACACTCTTTGATCCATTCAAAACAATATTTGAATATGTTGGGCCAATAATAACCAACTTTCATAATTTTTAAGACTGTAGTACATGCTAAAAAATGACCTCCTATAGGTCCTTCATGAAAATCGGATAACAATTGTTGAATTGTTTCATAATCAACACATTTCATCAAGATTTTGTTTATATCTCTTTTGAATAACATGCCATCAATGAAAACATATGGTATAGCTTGTAACCTGAAGTAACTTCATTTGTTCTTGTCCATACCTTCCGGATAAGTGCCATGTTGTAGATAGCTAACAAAATCAGTCATCCATATTGACTACTGAACTTCTTGAATAATATTAGGTTGTTAATTTTTTGGTTGCACTGGCTATCTCGGGATTTGCGATACGTAACTTCAACACATTGTTTTGGATATTCTCGATTATGTGGCCTACATTTTTTCTATATCCGTAATCGGTGTTCGAATAAACCTTTTCACCTTATTATTTTCACAACACGGATATCAACATCATCTTCCATAACTTTCGTAATCCAACCTACGCTCTTTTCTCATTCGGCTTTTTTGTTCAACAAGAATGCTTTCACACTTGGATGCAAGACTAAGAAATGTATCTTGTTATTAGAAAGCATGTACTTGAAATTTTTCAATCCTCTAACTACTGAAAGTACCTATTTTTCAAGAGAGTTGTACCTTGTCTCATATTCATGTAGACTCTGTCCAAAGAAAGTAATTTATTACTCGGTGTTGTCATCATTAATTTGAGTTAAAATAGCTAAAATAGTCTCTACTCCTCAAGTATATACATTGTAAAATCTTTATCAAAAATTTTACATACAGAGTAAGAGCCTATGAAATGGCTGTTTTAATTATTTTAAATCCTTTTCTCCATTCATTGGTTCAATGTAAATCCTTCTCTTTCTTTAACATGGTTTATCAAACGTTTGACTAAACCTATAAAATATGGAACAAATATTCTAACAAATTTGATTTTACCGTGAAAACTCTACAAGTATGATGATGTAAGGATAATTGTGAAATTCAATTATGAAAGGATCAATATCTAAACCTTGTTTAGAGACAATATGACCAAGTAGTTTACCCTTGATGAACTGAAAAATGGAATTTTGGGGTTCAAGGATATTCCAAACTATCTGCAAAGCTGAAAATTCTATTTTTAATGCATTAGATGTTCATCGGAATCTTTTGAAAACATGGTGACATCATCTAAATAAACCAATATGCATTTATTTAATAATCTACGAAAATCCATATCCATTGCATGTTGAAACATTGCACCAACAGTTTAAAGACCGAAAGGCATTCTTTTATAAGAATATGTGCCACATTTAGTGGTAAAGGCTATTTTTATTCTGTCTTCCTCATGCACAAGGATCTGATTGTATCCACTATAGCCATCTAATAGAGATAGTCTATCGTAACCAGAAATTGTTCTCCAAATCGATCCATATTTGGTAGTGGATAATGATATTTTAATGAATCTTTATTAAGCCCCTAAAATTAACACATAACCTAATTTCTCCATTATTTTTTGAACATGAACAAGATTAGCTACCCAACATGAATGCTTAACTCAAAAATAATACCTGATTTGATTAACTTGGATAATTTTCCATCATCAATGGCTCAATTTTTGGGTTTATAAGCCTTTGCTTCTATCTAACTAGCTTAGAATTTGGTTATAACTCTATTATATGTTGAGCTAAAATTAGATCAAACCCTCCTAGATCTTGGTACTTCCAGGTAAAAACATCTCTGAATTCTTTACATAATTTGATAAATGATTATTTCTCAACTAAAGAACATAACTTTCCAATAAGTAGCTTCTTTTCATCATTCACTAAGATTTCATCATAGTTATCTCGCATGAGTTGAAATAATTTTTATGATGGTGCCATGAAATAATTACTAGGATGAAATTCATTGTATAATTTCCTTGCAAATTTTATGTCACCGTAATCCATGATTTGTTACTACTCCTTGGAGTTAGTTATCCTGATTTTGATAAAATCTATACCTGAGGATGGCTTACTTAGAACTTTGTATTGGATGATGGTTCTTTATCACTTCCTTTTCCTATAATTGATCAATTTATATTATTGTGCCTAAAATTTTGTTCATTTGTTTCATTCTTCTAGTTGGAGCCTAAACATCATGTCATAACAGTTGTAGTCTTCTTAAGCCACATAATACTTTGTAATACTTTGTTAAATTGACTCTATTTTTCTATTCATGGTTGTACTCCATTGGTACTATAGCATTACTGTAGCATTTCTTGACATGTTTCTTCTTAATGAAAGTTTGTACTTTGTCTTCATACTTTCAGGATTTTTCCAAAATGAAGTTGTTACCTTTATCTTTTATTTCAAAAGCATTTGTCCCTTGTTTATTTGTAACTTTTTCAGTTGTGCAAAACCATTATTGTAAATAGATTTCTCCTTAAGCTTTAAGCTTCTAATGATGCACTTGTACTCATGTGACCATAAAGGTATCCATTGATTTTTAAGTTTTGACCTAATTTTGCAATCTTGTATCAGGACAATGAGGCTCTATAGTTGCCATTAGTGTACTTTTGATCTGCATCTAGACTTGCATACCTCATATAACTATTGGAATTTGAAAGTTAGTCTTAATATTACAAAGTCAAATCCTTTTTGTACTTGTAGACTCCATGTCTCGAAACTTGAGGAAAAAAATTTCCCTTGAAAATAATACCTTTATGAAGAGTATGTACTTGTAGAGAACCTGCTGCAACTCTTCATGATTCAACTATACTTGATCATCTCGTGTGATTTTACTGAGTGTGTATCTCGCAACTATGAATTAAGCATGATGGAACCACTATAACTTACCTCTTTGAATTTGGTGTCTTCACTTATTTTAATTACTTATCTAAAATGCATCTCTTTTATTGCATGCATAAATGATCAAGACTCCATTTATGATATTGTGGCTACAAATATGATCTTGAAGAATTGGTTGTATTATATGTATGTATTCCATTTGTTTAGAGAATCTGCAAAGCACTAAACTTTATTTCTTGTATGGATTAATACAGCTATATATCTTTGTGTATTCATCCTTCTTCTTACACTATACCTGCCCATTTAGATAAACTAGTTAGAAAACATTAGGATTTTTTGGCCTCTCTCATGTTCCATATTTTTTCTTCTTTCATCTTTCTTCTTTAAAATGATTGTGAGAATCATATGTGCTGATGTAGAATATTACTCTTATATACTTTGTATTTGTCTCGATGTATCTTATGTTTGTAAATCATTTCTCCTCATGTCAGAGATCCATTTGCACGAAATTAGATAGCACAAGAATACGGATTAACCTTGAGCTTGTGATTGATAGTATTTCACTTTTCTATTTCTTAGGTATAATGCTAATGTAGATAGTGAGAATGAAGATGAAGTAAAGCTGGACCTAGAAGTCGAACAACGAGAGATGAAAGAAACTCAAGGTAATGATGGGTTTCTTCATACTCATTTATTTTCTTTGCATTCCTTTGTACCTTCTAATTAATTAGTTATGAATTGATTCTGAGTTACATCCCATGACTTGAGTGTTAAGCATTTAAATTCCTTATGAATAAAATGTAAAATTCTAGAATTGAGTTGTGTACTTATTTTTACATTTTAGTTTCATATATGGATTGTATAATGAACTCGAACAACTCAATAACATAATTGGATGTATTTAATCATGAAGGAAAGAACCTTAAAATATCCGCAACTTTAAAAATGAACTCCCAATTACCGCAATTTGTAACTCGTCTACTTTTCTAAAAATTAACACTCCACCTATTATGTATGTCCTGGTCTTCATCAAACTAATACACTCTATTCTTAAGCTTTTGTATTATTTTGTTGAAGATCACACCATGGAATGCAGACTATGTGGTTTGTTACATTTTGTAACATAACACATAGCTACAAACTACATGTAACCATCAATTTATTCAACTAAAAATGTATTCCCCTAGTTAGGTTCACTTCACCAATGTCATCCATCGTAACGAAGTTTTGAGTTGCCCATTTTTGCACAAGTGCAAAAATTGTCAACAATAACTTTAGAAATAAATTAATAATATTTAATTATTAATCTAGGTTGGATCAACCTAATGTAATGAAGAAAATTATTGGTAGGAGTTAATTAAATGTACTCTAGGGTTTAACACCCTTGCAACCCTTTAAAAAAAAAATTCTACAATTTCCTAAGTAATTATTTAAGATTTAATGTGGTTTGGAAATTAGAAAATGTGGGCGTTACAAAAATAAAAAGGTTTAGCACATGCTAATTACTGAATATTAATAAAATCAGTCCAAAAAGTTTAAAATCATCATGGATTGCAGCTTGTAGAAAACTACATTTTGTTTTACAAAGTGTTGAAACATAATTTTTTTGTCAACGTGTTGAAAATCACACCTGTGTATTTCAATAAGAAGAAAATAAAAAAATTTATAACAATATAATTACTTAATATTGATAATATTGGTCCAAAAAAATTATAAAATCATCGTGGTTTGTACCTTGTCAAAATGACATTGCGTTTTCAAAAGTCTTTGAAAAGCATAGTGTGTTTTTAAAAGTGCTAAAAACACACTTTCTTTTCGACGAGATGAAAAGCCCAAAATTTTCCACATGATAATTACTTAATTTGGATTATATCATTATAATAAGGTGGAAAAAATAATTCTACACCTTGTCAAATACCGCATTGTGTTTTCCAAAGCAAGTTAAAAAAATAGTGCGTTTTTCAATGTGGTGAAAAACACCCATCGGGTGTTGTTACGAGATGAAAAGAAAAAAATTCCACATGATAATTACATAATGTGGATTAGATCATTACAATAACGTGAAGAAACATCATGGTGTGCACCTTGTCAAAAATCTCATTGCATTTTCTAAAGTATTGAAAACACAGTGTCTTTTTCAATGTCTTTGAAAAACATGTAAAAAAATTTGACGAGATGGAAAGATTTTTTTTTCCACATGATAATTACTTAATTCAGATTACATAATTACAAAAATTTCCAAAAATCATGGTCTACAACTTGTCGAAACCGCATTGAATTTTCTAAAATTCAAACAAAAACTTTGTTTTTTCGACGAGATAAAAAGCATGCAAATTATCCACATGATAATTAGTTAATGTGGATTTCATCATTATAATAATGTTAAAAATGTCATGGTCTGAACCTTGTTGAAAGCCACATTAATTGTTTTCCAAAGTGCTGAAAAACATAGTGTGTTTTTCAACGTGTGAAAAAGATCCTTTGATTTTTAGACGAGATGAAAAGACGAAAAGTTTTCACATGATAATTAATTAATGTGAATTAAAAATTACAATAAGGTGGGAAAACATCATGGTCTACACTTTTTTATAAACCACATTGTGTTTTCCAAAGTGTTGAAAAATATAGTGTGTTTTTCAACATGCTGAAAAATACACTTTGTCTTTTCGACAAGATGAAAACCACACAACTTTTACATGTGATAATTACTTAATGTGGATTACATCAATACAATAAGTTGGAAAAACATCATGGTTTTCACCATGTTGAAAACCACACTATGTTTTTCAAAGTGCTAAAAAGCATAGTGTGTTTTTCAATGTTCCAAAAACGTAATGTGTGTTTCAAAAAGGTGAAAAACATGTTAATTACTTAATATTGATAACATCTATCCAAAAAATGTGGAAAAATTGTGGTTTGTACCTTGTTCAAAATTTTATTACATTTTTCAAAGTGCTTAAAAACATAGTGTGTTTATCAACGTGCCTAAAATCACAATGTGGATTTCAAGAAGGTACAAACACACAAGTTATGCACATGCTAATTACATAATATTGATAACATCGATCCAAAAAGTTGAAAAACATCATGGTTTTCACCTTGTTGAAAACCACATTGTGTTTTTCAAAGTGCTGAAAAACACAATGTGTTTTTCAATGTGATGAAAAACATTTTGCATGTTTCAACGTACAAAAATGCAATGCGGTTTTCCATAAGGTGCAAAACAAAAACATTATACACATGAAAATTAATTAATATTGATATAATACATTAAAAAAATGTGTAAAAACATCATGGTTTTCACCTTATTGAAAACCACATTGCGCTTTTTCAAAATTCTTAAAAACAGTGTGTTTTTCATCTTGCTGAAAATAAGTGTATTTTTCAACGTTCTGAAAAACAAAATGTGGATTTGAAGAAGGTGCAAAACACACAAGTTATCCACATGATAATTACTTAATATTGATAACATCCATCCAAAAATGTTGAAAAACATCATGTTTTATACCTTGTTCAAAATAGCCTTGCATTTTTCAAAGTGCTACAAAGAACATGTTTAATTATTTTCTACTATCCACATATTACAAGAGTGGTCCTAGATTGGCTAAGACCAAAAACACATAATTTAAATACTCTCATAATCATCAAAAGGAATGTATTTATGAAAATAAAATGTAGAATCTCATATACAAGAATTTTAAATGTGTAGAATTTTAAGATAGGCCTACTTACATTCCATACATTTACTTTCCACATTCAACTCGCTTCTTTCGTATGATACATTTCACTACATATCTCGCTTTATCTCGCAACACATAACATTATACATTAGAAAAAATATTCACGGATTTGTACTATACATATAATAAAGGAATGTATTTGTTCTCCAATTTTTCCCCTAGGACAAAATTTCATCAAATGTGACCTTGCACAGGAGGAAATGGAGAGGTTGGTTCAGTCATGCGAGCTCACATTTTAATTCCGAAATAAGGTTGAAGGTAGGCTCGATAATGGAGATTCAAGGTCAAAAAAAGAATGGCCAGTGAAAATCGATGGATATCAAAGCTCAAGTGGGATGAAAATTGGAAAAGGTCTGAAAAGGAAAGGTTCCTAAAGTCTAAAAGTCTAAAATTTTAGACTTTTGGGTTTGGGAATTTCAAAGGTTCAGGTTTGAGAGTTACAAAACTCTTGAGCAGAATTCTGCAGATGAATAGTGTTTCAATCTTCGAAATGGAAATGTTTGAAAGTATGAATTTTAGGATTTCAAAGGTTTGATGCATTTCGGACTCCAAAAATGTAAGATCACCACCACGCCATTTTTGTAGAAGGACACCCCGACCTTCAGATGGCCAAAATTTTTGACTGGGATCTCAGATTTGCAAAAGAAAGGACTTTTGTAAAGCTTACAGCCTCCTCGATTGAAAATGAGACTAAGTTATTAAAAATAAATAAATATAGTCCTCTATTTTTAGAGTGTCATACTTATCTCCTACCAAAATAAATATGTATGGGTTTTCGTTCGGCCCAACAAGGAAGAGTATGTGGAGGTATGGGTTTTGTCATGGAAGCCATCATTTTCGTAGGTGAATTCAATGCATTTTATGTGGTTGGAGCAAGATTTTGAATTCTTCTTTCTCCTTCTCTCATTCTTCCTATATATTTTAGGGGAATTTTTCAAAAGGGGGCATTTTGGATTTGCACCCTCCCTTCTTCTCTTGTTTGTAAGTGGATTTGTGGAGTTAAAACCTCCCATCAAAACTATAATGCAAATCTTGCCTCTTGGCCATTGTAGTGTACTGTATCAAATTTTTGGAGCAATAATACATGTCTATGGATGATTTTCAACCCTCTCTTGTGTTCATTACACCTCTCTGATCTCTCATTGTAATCTTGGTTATCTGTGTATGGTGGTTGTATTACATTTCAATGGTTTGTGTTTATTGCAAAGCAAGTGTTCAACATTCCTTTGGTGCATCACCTTTTTTAGTTTAGGTTTATTTTCTTACATCTTCTTAACCTTGTCTCCTTGGCAAGTTAGAGTAGATTTTAGGATAGATCCTCTACAATTTGAATGTGTGCATCTGAATAGAGGAATAGGAACCAACCTTCATTGGAGATCTTTCCTAATTGAAAAGTCCCACACTTTAGGAAAATATCCATGTTACGCAATCACAATGAGAGTTTCAACCCATCGAGTTGCGAACATTCAGGGGTGTTGTGATTACACATTCTACAATAGTGAAATTAAGGGCATTCAATACTAACTTTACGTAGACATAAAGTTGTTGAAAGATAAATGATGAGATGAATATGATCCATCTTTATTCGAACCACATAAAAAATAAATGATCATTATGTTATTCTTTTTCTGGAAAATTAAAGTTTCTTGCGAAGTCACATTCACACCAATAATTCAATGTTTTACCTGTAGGTTCCCCATATTGTGCTTCTCTTTTTTACAAGATTTTTGTCAAGAAATTAGAGACATGCGATTTCTTCGCTGGGATTGTTTAAATAGTTTACAATGATTGTTCTCTTAGCTACATTGTGGCTATGTATTTTACTCGTACTTAACCAAGGATGCATGGGGGTGGTGGTTGTCTTAATGAAATCTTCTTTGAAAACAAAATATAGTGCATTTGATACTTCCATGTATCTCCTAAACCTGTGAACACACTCAAATTATGCCTTTATCTGTTCATCTATACTCGGTTATGTATCTAACACGTACATCAAGTATTATATGCATGTGTGTAGCATACAATTTTAATTACTTTCTTCCATCAACCCACCAGGCCCTCCTTCTTCTGGGAGTGCCTCGTGACATATAAAACACTATAGAAAGTTATTTATTTATATAATGGATTTTTCAATCTAATCAGTAAAATCAAAACCAAAGATCATACAATCTATGCATGTCAACCATTGTTTTATGGATAGGGAATATTTGTGCTACAAAACTCATTCTTATTATTCAATCGAGAATACATAATGTCACCTACACATGAATAAACATTTTCACCTAAACATAAATATCATCCGCATCAACTATGTGCTCAAAGGCATTACCAACTTACCATCTAAAGTGTTAATGACTATTGATGTGTCGAGGAGGGGCCATCTAGAAACGTGTCTTCTTTTATTATGCTTATCTCCACATATGAACTAGATTCTACACGTGAATGGAAAACCATTATAGAAAATTCTTATTTTGTTATATTATATTGTGAAATATCCACATAATATTTTAGAGAAGTCACTAATTTATCAGAAATTTCACAATTTTGTTTTCAAAACTAGTGTATTGTGGACTATAAACAAAAAATAGTTTCGATTTATTGATTATTTATAGGTAGACTTGATTAATGATTGTAATTATTTTTGGTTTCATTAAATATTCAGAAAAATTATTTGGGTTATAATGAATATTATCAACACAAAATGTTAAAACGGAGGTGACATATATTATTCATGACTGAAAATTTTTACCTTGTTTAAGGATTTATCATCCGTGAGTAATTTATAGTGGTTTAGATTATCTACATCTATATTTTTACTTATATTTTTTATTAGTGTATATTATTAATAAAATAATATAACTAACATCTTAAATTTCCCACAATGCATGTATTTGAAATTTTGTGGATAATACAAACTCAATATTATAATATGTATAATTTTCACAACTTTATTTTAAACTTAGAAATGGTGCTAAAATTTTTTAATCATAATAAAAATTATTCACTATACATTTTGAACAACTAGTGTTCAATAACATACTAAACTTTATAAAATATACATATAATTTAAAAATTG